>CM059322.1:15228923-15333923 GCA_030340685.1 Protosalanx chinensis | reverse complement strand
CTTGAACACGTCGGCCTTCAGCCTCCGCAGCATGTGAGGCCCCAGCATCTCATGGAGCTTCTTGATCTGGTCCTCCTTGGCGATGTCGGCAAACTCCTCCCAGGAAGCCCTCCAGGTTGCTGTGGCAACAGGGGGGCGAGGGGGGAAGGGAGGGGGTATGAGTTTGTGTGTTAGTAAGTGTGTTTATGGTTTGTGTTTGGCATGAACTTTGATGACTATGGCTGCAGAGTGAATGGGTGGAGTTTACTGACTTGAATCTCTCCGGGGTGAGGAAGTTCAGAAGGTGGAGAGCTCTTCTAGATTGTTCTGTAGAGGAGTGCCGGGTCAGGAGCAGCTTGTGCTGCAGGGGGTAGTTATTCAGCACACGGAAGAACTGCAGAGACACAGACAGAGAGATGGAGAGAGGGAGAGAGGGGGAGAGAGAGAGGGGAGGAGAGAGAGAGGGGAGGAGAGAGGGAGGAGAGAGAGAGGGGAGGAGAGAGGGGAGGAGAGAGAGAGGGGAGGAGAGAGGGGAGGAGAGAGGGGAGGAGAGAGAGAGGGGAGGAGAGAGAGAGGGGAGGAGAGAGGGAGGGGAGGAGAGAGAGAGGGGAGGAGAGAGAGAGGGGAGGAGAGAGAGAGGGGAGGAGAGAGAGAGGGGAGGAGAGAGGGGAGGGAGAGAGGGGAGGAGAGAGGGGAGGAGAGAGAGAGGGGAGGAGAGAGGGAGGAGAGAGAGAGGGGAGGAGAGAGAGAGGGGAGGAGAGAGAGAGGGGAGGAGAGAGGGGAGGAGAGAGAGAGGGGAGGAGAGAGAGAGGGGAGGAGAGAGAGAGGGGAGGAGAGAGGGGAGGAGAGAGAGAGGGGAGGAGAGAGAGAGGGGAGGAGAGAGAGAGGGGAGGAGGAGAGGGGAGGAGAGAGAGAGGGGAGGAGAGAGAGAGGGGAGGAGAGAGAGAGGGGAGGAGAGAGGGGAGGAGAGAGAGAGGGGAGGAGAGAGAGAGGGGAGGAGAGAGGGGAGGAAGAGAGAGAGGGGAGGAGAGAGAGAGGGAGGAGAGAGAGAGGGGAGGGGATGAGAGAGAGAGGGGAGGAGAGAGGGGAGGAGAGAGGGGAGGAGAGAGGGAGGAGAGAGAGAGGGGAGGAGAGAGGGGAGGAGAGAGAGAGGGGAGGAGAGAGAGAGGGGAGGAGAGAGAGAGGGGAGGAGAGAGAGAGGGGAGGAGAGAGGGGAGGAGAGAGAGAGGGGAGGAGAGAGAGAGGGGAGGAGAGAGAGAGGGGAGGAGAGAGGGGAGGAGAGAGAGAGGGGAGGAGAGAGAGAGGGGAGGAGAGAGAGAGGGGAGGAGAGAGAGAGGGGAGGAGAGAGGGGAGGAGAGAGAGAGGGAGTAATAAAGAGGAGAGGGTTAAAACACAAAGGGAAATGATACATCCCTCTTGCAGGAGAGTCGAACAGGAGAGTCGAACAGGAGAGTCGAACAGGAGAGTCGAACAGGAGAGTCTAACAGGAGAGTCTAACAGGAGAGTCGAACAGGAGAGTCGAACAGGAGAGTCGAACAGGAGAGTCGAACAGGAGAGTCGAACAGGAGAGTCGAACAGGAGAGTCGAACAGGAGAGTCGAACAGGAGAGTCGAACAGGGAGAGTCTAACAGGAGAGGTCTAACAGGAGAGTCTAACAGGAGAGTCTAACAGGAGAGTCTCACCTTAGACTGGTTGTTCTTGAGCCTGTGGGCCTCGTCACCACCCAGGCAGGCCCAGTCGATGGACCCCAGGATGGCCTGGTCGATGGTGATGAGCTCGTACGACGTCAGGAGCACGTGGAACTTGACGGTCGAGTCTTTCTGCAGGGCGGAGAGAGGGAGGGAGAGAGGGAGGGAGGGAGGGAGAGAGGGAGAGATAGAGAGAGGGAGGGAGGGAGAGAGATTAGCAGGAGTGGAAGCAATCAAGCACATTCAATCTAAATGTCTTGTTGTGTGTGTGTGTGTGTGTACGTTAAACATAGTTCCGGATCATTCCGGGCCCCCTAAGACAGCACAAGAGGGCAGACCTCCACCCCTGCCCTCCCCTCCCCTCCCCCGCTCCTCACCTTCATCTTGGAGGCCTTCTTCCCTCCTCTGATAGCGTTTCCCTCGAAGGAGAACTCGTTCTCCCTGATGACGGCCCTGCTGTCCTTGTCCCCCACGTACGTCACCACGTACATGTCCGGAGCCCACATCTCAAACTCCCGCTCCCAGTTGATGATGGTGGAGAGGGGGGCGCTCACCAGGAACGGGCCCTTGGAGTGACCCTGGAGGGAGGAAGAGGATGGGGGGGGGCTGTAACCAAGGACTGACTTCCTGTGAGCAGACAGGAAGTGTTCTGTGCGTTGTCCCGCCCTGCCTTTAGGACAGAGTTCCTCACTTTGGACTCGTCCCCTGTAATGGCGGAGTTACTGTGCGTCACATGTCTAAAGCCCCGCCCACTGACACTGACTGACAGGGGAGGGCTGACTGGACGAAAATGGAGAGACAAGGACACAGACGAACACACACACACACAGACACACACACAAACACACATACACTGACACAAACACACACACACATACACTGACACAAACACACACACACACACATACACGCACACAAACAGACAGACACACACACACACACACACTGACACAAACACATACACACACATACACACACACAAACAGACACACACACACATACACACACACACAAACAGAACACACACACCTCCTTGTAGAGAGAGTAGAGGAAACACAGCGGTCTGGACAGTCTTTCCCAGCCCCATCTCATCAGCCAGGATGGTGTCGGTGGCCTGAGCCCAGGAGAACCTCAGCCAGTTGAGCCCCTCCAGCTGGTAGGGGTGCAGGGTGCCCCCCGTGGTGTCCAGGTAGTCTGGCTGCCGGTCAAACTTGATGGTGGGCTGAAAGGGGGGGGGGGGGGAGACCACAAGCCTGTTACCCAGTCTGGGGCTGCCTAAACTGACTTGGGTGCTGCCTCAGACCCCAAGCTGAGCGCTGGGTTTGGATGCTTCGACAAACCAATGAGCTCTCTGTAGCTGCATGACTGTTCTGCTCCTCTCTTCCACCAGATGTCTCTGGAGGAGGGGGGGGTATATTTCTGGATCTGTGGCCCAGCCCTCAGTGTGTGTACAGAGTGGTTTTCTTACATCGACCACAGGGTTAGCAGGAGGCCTCTCGGTCTTCTTCACTTTAGCAGTCTTCTTCAGCTTCTTCCCAGGTCTGCCCTCATCACCCACCATCAACTCTCTGAGAGGGGGGAGAGAGAGGGGGGAGACAGAGAGGGGGGGGGGGGGGGGGGGCAGAGAGGATGAATAGGCAAACATAGATGGCAAATGTCTTATGAATCGGATGCTGTGTGTGCCTGTGATTCCAGAAGATGCGTGTGTGTGTCCCTGTGGTCCCACTAGGTCTGTGTGTGTGTGTGTGTGTCCCTGTGGGTTCAGCAGGTGTATATGTGTGTGTGTGTGTGTGTGTGTGGTGTGTACCAGTGGTTCCAGTAGGTCTGTGTGTGTGTGTGTCGTACCTGTGGTTCCAGTAGGTCTGTGTGTGTGTGTGTACCTGTGGTTCCAGTAGGTATGTGTGTGTGTGTGTGTGTGTGTGTACCTGTGGTTCCAGTAGGTCTGTGGCTGTGTGTGTGTGTGTGTGTGTGTACCTGTGGTTCCAGTAGGTCTGTGTGTGTGTGTGTGTGTGTGTGTACCTGTGGTTGTGTGTACCTGTGGTTCCAGTAGGTCTGTGTGTGTGTGTGTGTGTGTGTGTACCTGTGGTTCCAGTAGGTCTGTGTGTGTGTGTGTGTGTGTGTGTACCTGTGGTTCCAGTAGGTCTGTGTGTGTGTGTGTGTGTGTGTGTACCTGTGGTTTCAGTAGGTCTGTGTGTGTGTGTGTGTGTACCTGTGGTTCCAGTAGGTCTGCTTGTACACATCAAACTCAGGGATGTCCATGTCCTCGCTCTCCCAGGGACGCCTGGTCGTAGGCCAGGTCTCTCCACTTGATCAGGTAGTGGACGTTCCCCTTCTATCCACACTGAACACAGAGGAGCAGGTTCATGTAGCAGCACTAGAACTGGGCCTGCCTTCACATCCAGTGGATACACGGAGTGTGTGTGTGTGTGTGCTACCTGTGTGGGCACTGTATCCATGTGTAGTGTGTGTTACATGTGTGCACGGTGTGCTACGTGTGTGTGTGTTTACGATGTGTGTGGGTGTACTGAGTTGTGTGTGTGTGTGTGTGTACTGTGTGTGTGTTACCTGTGGTTGAGCACTCGGTGGATCATGAGCCACTCCATCTTGACGCCGTAGCGGTAGAACTCCTCCTCCATGTGGACGTACAGGGGGTCTTTGTTCTTCCTCTTGTGCTTTTGTCATCGTCTCCCTCCAGGCCAAAGTCCACAGGCGGGGGCTCGTCCATGTCCGTCTTCCTCTGGTAGTTCCGGAACATTACCTGGCAGTTTAGCTCCAGCTGCAGACAAGAGAGGGAGGAGGGAGGGAGAGAGGGATTAGAGCATTTGTAAGTGTGTGTGTCTGTGTGTGTGTGTTGCTGGTGTGTTTGTGTTGCTGGTGTGTGTGTGTGTTGCTGATGTGTGTGTGTGTTGCTGGTGTGTGTGTGTGTTGCTGGTGTGTGTGTGTGTGTGTGTTACTGGTGTGTGTGTGTGTGTGTTACTGATGTGGTGTGTTTGCTGGTGTGTGTGTTGCTGAGGTGTGTGTATGTGTTACTGATGTGTGTGTGTGTTGCTGATGTGTGTGTGTGTGTGCTGGTGTGTGTGTGTGTTGCTGGTGTGTGTGTGTGTGTGTTACTGATGTGTGTGTTGCTGGTGTGTGTGTTGCTGAGGTGTGTGTATGTGTTACTGATGTGTGTGTGTGTTGCTGATGTTTGTGTGTGTTGCTGATGTGTGTGTGTGTTGCTGGTGTGTGTGTGTGTGTTCACCTGCAGCTCCTGCACCCAGGAACTGTGCCAGTAAGACATGTTGCACCACTTCACAAAGAACTCCCTCTCTCTGCGGCCGGCCAGCGGGGGGGGTCTGGGGCGTCGGCCGGGAGGTCCTCTGGGCGGGGCACAGGCGTGGGGGGCGGGGCATCCCCCCAGCGCCAAGTCAGAACCTTCTGGACCTTCCCCTTCATCGCGGGGCACTGAGGAAGATATACGGTTATTCAATTAGCAGACGGAGTCAGAACATGAAGGGTTAGATTGTGAGAAACCAAATAAGAGTCGAAAGGAACCTTAAGAACTATAAGAACATTCACATTTTGGGCGGAAACTGAACTTAATCCAGGAATACGTCTTCGAAAACACAAAAATAACTGTAATTATCCCTTAATTGGGTTGATGGAAATTGTGATTAATCAAAATTGCGGTAAACAAATGTCCAGGGCTGCTTAAATATGCGAATTACATTGAGAATCTGCGGACCAACTGTACTTGGTTATCACAAATGTTGTTTCGTAAAAAAACTTGTGTATGTGTCTGTATGTGTCTGTCTGTGTGTGTGTGTGTGTGTGTGTGTGTGTGTGAGAGTAAACTGGTGTCTGATGTTGTGACTAGGTGGACAGGAGACAAACACACATCATCACATCTCAATGTGCAGACACCATCTGAGTTAGTTCACTAAGCTGCAACAGATCTCTTTCTCCCACCCACACATACAGCAGAAAACCAGCATCTCTCACACACCTACACACACACACACACACACACACACATTTTTCTCCCACACTCACACAAGCATTTTCTCATACACACATTTTCTCAGACTCACGCCAGCATTTTCTCACACACACACACACACACACACATTTTCTCTCACACTTACACCAACATGTTCTCATACAACACACACACAGACACACACACACCAGCACTCTCTCTCGCTCTCTCACACGCCAGCATTTTCCCTCACATACACCCCCCCCCCCACACACACACACACACACACGCACCGTGCAGCGAGGGCAGATCCACTCTCCGTTGGGGATCTCAGGCAGGGGGGGGTTGAGGCAGTGGATGTGGTAGGAGGAGGGGCAGGTATCACAGCACAGCAGCTCTCCCCCATCCTTGCACACCCTGCAGAACTCGATGTGGTGGTCGTCCTCCTCCTCCACCCGGCCTCCTCAATCCTCTCCTCCTCATCCTCCGCCTCCCCCTCCGACAGCTCCTCCCTGGCCTCCCACTGGATTCCCTCTTTCTCCTGCGGGGGGAGCAGGAGAGGCAGCAGGAAGGGGGGGGGGGGGGGGGGGGGGGGAGGAGGAGGAGGGCGGGGGGGGAGGGAAAAATGTGAAAGGGAGGGGGAGCGGGGAGCAAGATTGCCAAGAGAGGGGGGGGGGTGTAAGTGGGGGGTGGGAGGAGGAGAGGAAATGGTGGGTGGGTGGTGGGGTGGGGGGGAGGGGAGAGGGAGAAAGCATGCAGTGTGTGGCAGAATGTGGGAGGGAAGGGGAGGGAGGGAGGGAGGGGGGAGGGGGAGGGGAGGGGGTGCAGTGAAGGACAAAGGGAAGGGTAGAGGAAAAGAGCAGCATGGAGGACATGGACAGAAAATGGTCAAAATCACACGGTAAAAACAGCTGTCCTGACCACACCTAGAGCCACACACACACACACACACACACACACACACTCTCACACACACACACACTCTCTCAGGCCAGGTGTGTGCTGGCAGCACAGCCCACAGAGCTCTCGCCTGAGTCCGTCCACATTCTACCCCCCTGTCTACACTGGAGCCTTTCAAATTAGCAACAAGGTTTTAATGTCAGCCTGGTATATTTAGACCCACATATCATTCCATCCACATTGTAAAACGTCCACACACACACACACACACACACGCGTGTCGGAAAACAACTGCTCCTAAAACTGTTATTTACTGCTACCAACAGACGACCACAAAACTCCATAACATTCAGACGGTGCGTGTGTATATATACACGTGTGTGTGTGGTCACACTGAATGTGTGTGTATATGTGTGTATTCATATGTATATGTGTGTGTGTGTGTGTACACATTGGTAACATGTGTCTATACCTGTGTGTGTGTGTGTGTGTTTGTTTGTATATGTGTGTCAGTGTGTGTCTGTATACCTGTGTGTGTGTGTGTCCGTGTGTGTGTGTGTACTCACACAGTGAGGGCAGCTCCACTTGCCCTCGGGAGCCTTCTCCATGTCAGGGTCCAGACAGACCATGTGATAGGCTCTGGGGCAGGTGTCACACAGGATGATCTCCCCCCCCTGCTGACACACCTCACAGTAGTCCTGGTGGTCCGTCTCATAGCCGTCCCCATCCTCCGTCTCCACTGCAGGACAGCAGGAAGACGGGACGGTCACGCAGAACGACCACTTTCAAAACTGGTGAACTTTTCAACAGTCAGAACCTCTTCATCTACCTGGAACAGCCCCCGCTTCTAACTAACCAGGAATACTAACATGATCACACACAGTGAGACTACAGATGAACTGGTCTGGTTCTGCTGGTAACCCCGGAGGGTCTCCACGGAGACAGACCACTGAAGTGTGTCTCCGAGCGTTTCCATGCCAACCTTTCTTCTTCTTCTTGGAGCTCTTGCCCTTCTTCTTAGAGCGACTGCTGCGGCTGTTGGAGCCGTCGGACACGGCGAAGTCCTCGAAGTCGCTGTCCACATCTGGCTCGTCCTCATCGCTCTGCCACCATGAGGGAGGGGGAGAAAGCAAGAGTCACAAACAGCCATCACCGACAAGCAAAGAACTAGGGCTACTGTCCTACTACGAGAGCGGTATGTGTGGTGTGGTGCGGCGGTGTGTGTGTTGTGTGGTGCAGTGCGGTGGTGTGTGTGGTGGTGTGTGTTTTGTGTGTGGTGCTATGGTGTGTGTGGTGCGGTGGTGTGTGTGTGTGGTGGGTGTGTGGTTTTGTGTGTGTGGTGCGGTGGTGGTGTGGTGCGGTGGTGTGTGTGGTGCGGTGGTGTGTGTGGTGCGGTGGTGTGTGTGGTGCGGTGGTGTCTTCCTCTTGCTGTTGAAGCCTCCCAGTTTGATCTTCAGTGGAGCCACCTTCTTGGCTTTGGGCTTGGGCGGGGCCTTGGGGGTGGGCTTGGTCTTCCTGCGAGCGTTGGGACCTGCAGGTGAGCGTGGACACGCCTCCGTTAAAACACAGACTCACAGAGATCCTAACGAGCGCCATGCCCCCCCCTGCCCCCCCCCCCCGCCCCCTGCCCCCCGGACGATCTCACCTTTGCCCTCTTTGGTCTTGGCCTTGCGGAGGGGGGGGGCCAGGGGTGGGGCAGCGGCAGCGGGGGCAGCGGGGGGCAGGGGGCGGTGCCACCACCACCACCGCCGGGGAGGGGGGCGGGCACAGGTGAGGGGGGTGGGGCTGGCTCACTGGCTACCTCTGCCACCACCATGCTCTCCACAGCTGCAGCCACGCTAGCTGCTGCCAGGGCTGCAGTGACGCTGGCACAGCCCTGCAGCGGGGGGGGGGGGGGAGAGACAGCCTTGAGAACTGGGAACGTGGTCAAACACAATCAGGTGGTGTCACGATGACGAGACTCGCTCACGGGACTCTGACCTTCAGGGGGTTGTTGGTGCTGAACTCTCTCCACTTGGCCATCATCAAGGTCATCATCTTGGACACGGCTATCTTGGGGTTCTTGGCTGCTATCAGGGGCCTGTGGAGACGAGAGACAGACCATGACTGATGCAGCCAACGCACCAATCAGAAGGAAACGAAGCGCTGGAGCAGATTAGGGGAGTCAGGTGGCTGAGGGGTTAGGAAACAGAGCTAGTAAATCAGGGGTGTTGCTGGTTCTATTTCCATGGCCGTGCCAACATGATGTTCAGTCCTTTGGGAAAGGCACTTCACCCTACTCGCCTCGGGGGGGGGGGGGGGGGGGGGGGGGTACAGGGGTGCCTGTACTTGCTGTTAAGTCGCTCTGGATAAAAGCGCCTGTTAATTGACTGAATGTTAATGTACAGGTGGCTGAGCGGTTAGGAAACAGAGCTAGTAAATCAGGAGGTTGCCGGTTCGATTTCCCTGGCTGTGCCAACATGATGTTGTAAACGTACCTGACGAACTGGCTGAAAGCCTTGTAGTTGGTGAGGGAGCTGTAGTCTTCCTGGGTGAAGACGTGGTCGATGTCCTTCATGCCCCAGGCTTCCAGCAGCTGAGTGGAGCTCTTAGGCTGAGCGAGACAAGGTCAGGCAGGCTTAGAAACATCACTACAACCCATGCACTATTTAAGAGGGTATATATATATATATATATATATATATATTTTTTTTTTTTATATATATATATATATATATATATATATGTGTGTGGAGTATTTAAGTAGGCAATATTGGTCCTCTGGAGCCGCTGTCTTAACGGTTTTAGATGTTTCCTTGCTCCAACACAGCTGATTCTAAAGAATGTTCAAGTTCCACAGAAGTCCGTACCTGACTATCGTCATCATCCTCGTCTTCCTCAGGTTCCGGGTCTTTCCTCTTACTCTTCGAGGCGGAGGACGTCCCTCCTCCGCTCTTCTCTCTGTCTCCGCCCGCCCCCCCTCCTCCTCTCTTCTTGTCTTTGGCTGAACTGGAGCGTTTCTTCTTCTTTCTCCCGGGGGCGTAGTCACTTCCTTCGCTCTCTGACCTCACGCCTGCTACTTCCTCCTCCCCGCCCTCCATCTCCACCACCTCCGACCCCATCAGGGGCTCCGGGGAGCTGACTGGTATCTCCTGGAACACAGGAATAAAAACACACAAGTTTTATTTCCTATTGACTCAATCAACAATATTATAATATCCCATTTCATACCTGCGTATTGACGTTTGATGCAGTGAAAACTAGAGGAATATGATGTAAATAGGTAATTTATGTGGTTTCGTCATCTACAGCGTCAGATGTTGTTACCTCTCTCGCGGCTCTTTGCCTCTTGCTGCTCCTGCTCTCGCGGCTCTTTTTGGATTTCTTTTTCTTCTTGGACTTGGGAACATCCACGTCTGACAGAACTTTCTTCAAGTTCTTCATCTGCAGGGTCAAGGAAACGTGGTAAATGAATGCAGGATATGTCAAAGAAATGACAGATAAGACCAAAATAAAATACAATTGGTGGAGTAGCCGATATTTAATTCGTTATTTGACACAGACCGCAGCATTCAGAGTGACTGGGGTTAGAAGTGTGAAAGCTGGTCACTTGGTTCGATCAGGATCTTGCTAAGTTGCCTGCAACCATGTTTGACACGCGCACGACTATACACGCACGCGACCGTGCACGTGAAGCTTTACTCGCGAGCTACTTGGCAATAACGGCTAAAAAAATAACATTTAAAATCCATTAAAACCCTCAGCGAGGCTGAGAGCGAAACGCTTCCGCCGTGTTTCCTACAGCTACTTGTTCGCTGTGTTTTCATTCGAGTAAGTTTGACAGTTGGAGGAAAGCTTCCGAATAAATAGCCCTGTAAGCTAAGTGTAAGGTGGGCGTAAGCTAAGTGTAGTTAGTCAGTTTGGCCTGGCTAACCTAAGCTAAGCTAAGCTACCAACCTGAAGGCAGCCTAACTGAAAAAGGTTTAAACTACAAACTGTCTTCGATATCTTACCATGTACAAGTGAATGGCTCCTCTCCATTGGTCCAAAGTCTTCCCTTTCATCCTCACTTCCCGACATGTTTAAATATTTTAAGAGTTTATTAATATAAATTAATCCCTCTAGTCGACACCCCCCCCTGCCCGATCTTGTCGGCGAGGGAGGAGGGAAGATGACGGACCGGGGGGGTGTCCAGGAAGGGGGGGGGGGGGGAGAGGGAGGGAGGCGGTGGGGCTGAAATAAATATATATATAAAAAGAACATTGAATTAACCATCAGATCAATTGCCTACGATGTAATTACAATAAGTAGTCTAAATGTTAAGCAACTGTGTGCCGGCTCAACTATTTAAATAGTTAGTAAATTAGCATTACGTCTATATTGTTTTTCGCATTTGCATGTGTCACCCTGCAAAAAATGGACACCCGTCAGTCCCGGTGAACTGAATAGTTACATTGTGATAGACGTGTGATACTACTGCCCCAGTAGCGACCTCAAATATTATGTCATCTAAAAGCTTTCAGTATTGCAACTAAATCCCCCACCTGCACTTGTGACAAACTTACTGTGTTGTCCCGAATTTAGATGGTTTCTCTTGGTTTGATAACAAGTGTTACGTTAGTGGTACTACTGATATTAAAAAATACTGTTAAAATCATCGAGAGAGAAGAAAAAAAAAGGTGCCGTTAATTGTCCCGCTAAACACGTTGCTCGCACCGTCCTCCCCTTCTCTCCCCCAACCTCAGTGGCTAGCAGAGCTTAGCTAACATCCCACACAACACACAAAGGGGGCAGACATCCATAATATTCCACCCCCTCCGTTCTATAACACTCACAGAACTCTGCATAGTTACTCGCAACGGACAGACCATAATACTCAGCCTGCCCCCACCCCCTCCCCTCCACCACACTCACTCGCGCACTCGCTCGCGCGCCCCGCACGCACGCACTCACATACACTTCTACTACACGCACACACCCCCTTCCCCTTTCCACTAGTCCCAGCCCCTTAGCAACCCCGTTGTCATGGAGACACTCCTCCTCCCGCCCTCTCGACAGACCATAATACTTCAGCGGCATACATCCATAATAAACACAACTCCTAAAAAGACAGGGAAAAAAAAATACCAGTCACATGGTCTCCAGGGAAACTCTAGGCCACTGGCGACAGACCATAATATTCACAGACTGTCCACCTGGCATGTTCAGGATTCTACCTAGAAGACCTTAAACAGCCCAGGTGGACCAGGGAGCCCATGGATTTAGTCTGATACACACAGAGTATCTCCCTACAACATGGCACACATGCTGAACCAACATCACACATCGCAGAAACCTGGATGTTCCAGAAACCTGGGAGTTCCAGAATCTTGGGAGTTCCAGGAATCTTGGGAGTTCCAGAATCTTGGGAGGTTCCAGAATCTTGGGAGTTCCAGAATCTTGGGAGTTCCAGAAACCTGGGAGTTCCATCCTGTGCAGTGGTTCCTGGAGGATGATGCACCTGCCTCTGAACTAACGGCAGCGTCTCTGGAGTTGTGAAACAGACCCCAGACACACACACACACAGAGAGGGCTGCATGTTCAGCCCCTCGAACCTGCGCTCTCTCTCAGTATGACCCTAATCAGCTTTGACAGTCTTATACCAGGACTTTGATGGGGGGCTTCGTGTGGGAAAGGTCCTCGCTTTCAGGAACAGGTGTAAACTTTTAACACAACAGGAGTACTGGAGTAGTGTTATGGTAACCCAGGCTCTCAGTATTGACCAATCACAGGCGAGTTCTGGGAAGTGGAGAGAGGAGGAGGGGGGGGGGGGTGGTGGTGTCAGAGCCCCACCCAGGACATCCCATAATATTCCTCTCCTTATATGAGGAGACTTCATGTATTAGTCGCCATCATGGCTTAGCAGCTGGAGCAGTGGAAGTGAGTTAAGGCAGACACACACACACACAGACATACAGACGCACATACAGACAGATATATAGACACATAAACACACACATAAACATACACACACACAGACACACACACAGACACACATACAGACACACATACACACACCCAGACAAACACACACAGGCCCAAAGATAGCATGTGCATAGGGCTAATCCTACAGGTAGACAGACAGGTGACGACACCTGAGAATGTAAACACACCTTTCTAGGAAGAGTGTGGTTGGTAGGATCCTGAAAGCACATTGTAATCTCTACACACCAGACTGGTGGCCTTCCAGGGGGGGGGGGGGCATTATGTATTATACCAGTTCACATTTTTGCATTCAATAATTAAACCAAGAAAATTAATTACAATTTGGTTTATAAGATATACTATATTTTATTTCCTCACATTTTCCCCACAAACACGTATAAGCAGATTAACATAATGCAGACTATTGTGAAGACATACCAACAGGGCATTTAGGAAGTTACAGTCTACAGATCGAACACAAAGTACGTCGTTTATAATCCAAGACCTTTTTCTCTTTCTGGAGAGGGTTCTAGACTCCCTCTACAGGTCATCGGTGGAATTAATCTGGTGGACTGCTGTTTTTGGCTACACGGGGAATTTATAACCTAGAAAACGCTCTGGCAGTCTCCAAATAAGTATTTACCTCCACCTGCTGTTCTTGGATGACCAAAACCGTAGACAGTCGAGACATTGAAAAATCTAAGAAAAAGGTTGGGTTTCTAGTTTTTATTGTATTTATTATCAGTAGATGGGCACCTAACAGTGTTTCACCTCTCTGTGCACCTAAAGACCCTAGTAGCTGTTGTCTGCTATCATGTGGTGGATAATATGTCGTCCATCTCCTCACACACGAAAGCACACAGAGAATAGTACGTGCACACTTTCCATCCAGGCAGCATTTTCCCCTCCACCTCCTGCGTGACAACATACATCCCATAATATTCAGTGCCCCCCCCCCCCCTTCCCTTATCACACCCCCCCCTCCCCCCCCTCCCTCCTCACCGATGTGCACACTGCTCAGCGCTTGCTCTCCATCCCCCCTTCCCCCTCCTCCCTTCCTCCCTCCCTCCCCCTGACAACACCTCCAACCCATAATATTCATACGCATGCACGATGCCGTGCACGTGCCGTGCACGATGCTGTGCACGATGCTGTGCACGCTAGCCTTCTGTTCCAGCCCTGGCCTGAGTCTTTGCTGCATGGCTGTGCAGTGAGTCCAGGCCATACGTGACCGTTTGCATTTCATAAAGGATCATGTCATCGTATTTTCCCTCCCACCTAGAGAAGGCTGTTGTTCCATTCCCCCCCCCCCCCCCCCCCCCCCTTCAGGTTCCAGACGGACAGACACGCAGGGAAGGATATCAGATTCCTATCCCATAATGCCTCAGGAGGGCTTGTCCTCACGCCGTTCACAGTTAGCAGAGGCAGCCGTTTCAAAACGGGGTCAGCTGGACATCCAATAATAACCAACGCCCCCCCCCCCCTCCCCCTCCCCCCCCCCCCCCTCCCATGATGCACTTCTAGTGTGGAGATACAGTGAAGGCTGGTCTGGGTTCAGACTCACACAATTAATCTGAAACAGCCCCATGTCCCAACATCCCCTCACTAATATCTTTAAGAAGAAAAAGACTCTTCATGTCATCATAAAAACAACATGGTACCCTTGCAGTAAAGTAAAGTCAGCTATTAAGAGAGTAACCAAATAGCAGGTGTGTTCACTGGTTTCCTCCCCCTGGTCTCTGCTGGTGCAGAGCAGTTCTAGCATCACCTTCCACCTGGTCTCTCGGTCCGTCGGAGTGCGGAGGCCATCTTGGCATGATAAAACGAATGCAAACAAGAGGGCTGGATGGAGATAAAGAACAAGAGAAGTTATTTACGAGAGAGGGGCGAAGGGGATGAAGGGACGAGCACAACGGAGGCGCCGGACATGACAGTGGCAAGCTCATCGCCATGGTGTTGCCGGGGGATACGGAGGAAGACGTCACTGAGAGAAAAGGGGGGGGAGGGGGGGGGGGGCAGGGGGGGACACAAAAGAGGAATGCGACGTGGAGGAGAGGAGAGAGGGAGGGAGGGGGGAGGGAGGGGGGATGGGGAAGGGGTTTGTTGAAGGTGGAAGAGGGAATCAGGAGAGAGGGGAGGAGGGGGAAGAGGGAGGGAGGGGAGGGGGGGCCTTGGGGGTATTGAGGGTGGGGAGAGGGAATCAGGAGAGAGCGGAGGAGGGAGGGAGGAGGGAGGAGAGGGTAGGAGGGAGAGGGAGGGATGAGGGGGAGGAGGGAGGGAGGAGGGAGAGAGAGGTTATTTATTAATTTGTTCATGATAGGCTGGGTTTCACAGGGTTCAGGTGGGCGAGACATTAGCTCTGCTGTTGGCCTTCAGACAGCCAAGCTTTGTATCTATTCTAAGACTGATTCAGCAAAGCTGCTCCACTGTACGAAGAAGCCTGGATCTGATTCTGACCCCTTTACTAGGACATCCAGAGGACCTGTAAAGGTCATGATCACTGATCACATCACTGGTCCCTTTCACAAGTTAAGGGTGAAAGTTGAGGGATTCAATCCAATGCTAGAACATTGCGAAAACAAAGTAAACGGAATTATAACTTAAGATACACCTGTGAATATTACCAAACACCTACGAGGTCCTCTACTTTCCATCTCCATCTTCTAATCCTTTAACCCTAAGAAAATATCACTTTATATCAAACAAATCTGAAATGCATTCTGCCTTTTTTACAGTTTATTCCCCCCCCCCCCCCCTTCCTTTAACAGCACAGTAGTCTCCTCCTACACCTCTCCCTCCCCTCAATACCTTCCATCTTGTGATTTATTTCCCTCAGTTCCAATATTTGTCGTTGGTGCGTTTTCTGCCCCTTGTCTAAATGTCACCCCTTCTTCTAAGACAATATAGTGAGGGAGAGAAAGAGAGAAGGAGAGGGCGAGTGCGGGGGGAGATTGAAAAGGGGAGGGGGGGGGTCGACTCGTAAAAAGAGCAACAAAGTTTGGGAAAATTAAACATTAGGTAAGACACTTTCTCATGTACATATATACAGGAAAATGCTTTGGGTGGCGATTCTGGAATGAAGCTTGGCTATGATGTTCTTCTGGTTTACATTTATGTCAGCGAATGCAAAGTGTTCCTGTAATGGGAACCTGAACCTATTTTACCACACAATTAACAGGGTCTGTTAAACTTCTTAGAAATAGATGCTGAGCGCACACACACACACACACACACACAAACACACAAAAGTGGATGCATAGGAACAGGCTTAGGTTCGGACACACACATTCAACGACAAACACACAAACACACAAACACACAGTTGATTTAAGCATTCAGCAGGATTCTGATTCTCTCCCTCTGGTCCAGGTCACATCTTATGTCCTGTGCTAAACATGCACAATGGAAACCTCACCATATCTCAGTGTCAACGCTAATGTACTGTAGTGTAACCATCACACCCCTCCCCTCCCCTCCCTCCCCTCCCTGTCACCCTACATCACTCCTGTTCTCTCTCTCCCATCCCTCGCTCTCTACCTCCTTTATAACGCTTCACTCCCTTCCCACCATCCTCACTCTTTCTTTCTGTCTTTTACAGGACAGGACGCATTCGTTTCCTTAACAAGAGGAACAGATCACGGGGAGCAGCTGACAGCCACAATGCCTTTTTTTGGGGGGTGGGGGGTTACACATTCACCGCCTCACCTTTGAGTGACTGTATTGGATTCTGTTGAGTTTTAGTAGTGGCATAATTGCTGTGATTTTGGTCTGTTTGGTGCGTGAAGATCTAAAGAATTCTCTCCAAAACACAATAGAAAAAGAAAAGAAATATATTTTTTAAGGGGAGGGTTTTTTTCTTCATAAATGTAAGTGATTTGTTTGGTCCGAGACATTGGATATCTGGGCAATGCTCCCTAAACCTGTATCTGGATTACTTATCTTATTATGAAGGTACCTACTTAGAAGCATGTTCTGTTTTTACAACAGTGCGGAAAACTCAGTAACAACATTACTACTACTGTTCACTGAGAATTTGGAATAATTTTCTACTTAAACTTGTCTCCAAAAAACAACAAAAAGACACATTTTGAATGACAACTGGACATGAACTGGTAAGTGATAAAAACTATATTTCCTGACTGACTTCTGAAAATGAGTCTTGATGTTGACGACAATGTGAATTATAAAAGTGAATTACGAAATTAAATAGCTCCCTCTACTGTATGAATATAATAATAACACTTCTGAAAGAGTGGTCATTCTTTATGGGTTTTGTATTTCAAGGCTCTCAAAGGTTACCTTGGTCACAGTGGGAGAAACCCAGGAAACTCTAGAAATTAAATTCAAATAAGGTTTTACAGTTAAAGTTACAATCTTCAACTCTGATGCCTTCTTGATCGTCAGATATGAGGGGATCATCCCCAAGAAGAGAAACAAACACAGAATAAACAAGAACTACAACAGACCACATCGTCTCAGGGACAACGCGGCGTAACCGTGGAAACGGGCAGACTGCGGCCCAAGGACACCGACTGACACACGGAGACGGACAGACAGACAGTCTGATGCCAACTGTCTTCGCTGTCAATCTCACGGCACAACTCCTCCTGCTGTTGCTATGGAAACCCACCCAACCATGGCAACCAACTGCTGTAAGTCTGGCGTCCGGGAGAGAAAAGGAGAAAGAAGGAGCTTGTTTGTCATGCTATAACTTTTAAAAGATGGTGACGTGTCTCTAAATCTCTTTCTGTCTCTCCCCCTTTTCTCTCTTTGTCTCTCTCTCGCTGACCTTTTCTCTTCCTTTTGCTCTCTCCCTCCCTTCACTGGGCGCTCTCTGTTGCTTTTGTTCGGGGGTCTTCCTCTCTCCCTAAAACCCTCTTTCCATCCATGCCTCTCCTCTTTATCACGCTACATCCCCCTCTTCCCCTCCCTTCTCTCTCCACATCCTCCTTCCTGTGTTCCCCCCCTCCCGCTTGTCTCCTCACCCCACACCACACCCCCCCAACACACAAACACACACCCACACCACTGTCCCCCATGTCTGTCTCCCCCCTCCTCTCTCCTAGCTCCCTGGCGAGGCTGCCTCGCTCGCGGCCTGTGTCAGGTGTCGCCCCCTGTGGCGCCTGAAAGGACTGACGGCAGGGCAGGTGGGGGTGTGCAGGGCGCGGGGGGAGGTCATGGAGTCCGTACGCAAGGCAGCAGAGATGGTCATAGAAGAGGTACAGATTAGGGAGAGGGTTTCTGCATGCCACCTGGGGTGGGGCAATCTCATCCAACACACCTGATTCTGATGAGTGGGCTTGGGTTATCAATGGGCTTGGTTATCAATGGGCTTGGGTTATCAATGGGCTTGGGTTATCAATGGGCTTGGGTTATCAATGGGCTTGGGTTATCAATGAGCTTGGGTTATCAATGGGCTTGGGTTATCAAGCTCTGTGGAAGCCTGGTCATCAGAATCAGGTGTGCTGGAGCAGGGAAACATCTCGAACCTGCAGGACAGCGGCCCCTGAGGACCGGGTTGGAGACCCCTGATCGTCACTGGTGTCAGCGTGTTTTGTTTGTTCTGTTGTGTGTGGCAGTGCCAGCACCAGTTCAGGAACCGCAGGTGGAACTGTTCTACCACACCTCGTGGGCTCAACGTGTTTGGCAGAGTCATGAACCAAGGTAAACGTCCATGTTGTCTAAAACAAAAGGGCTGATAAAAGTAATTAACTTCTCCCTTGTAAATCCAGAAAAGCTTCACTGTAAGCCAAAGTACTAACGTTACTCTTTAAGTTATCAAAAACCATCTCTCTCTCTCTCTCTCTCTCTCTCTCTTTGTTTGTTTGTTTGTTAATGTGTCGACCAGGCACGCGTGAGGCAGCGTTCGTGCACGCCCTGTCCTCTGCGGCGGTGGCGATGGCGGTGACGAGAGGCTGCAGTCGAGGGGAGCTGGAGAGATGTGGTTGTGACAGGAAGGTCAGAGGGGTCAGTCCTGAGGGTGAGTCTGAGGAGACTTCTGGAATCTTCTACAGGATAGAGGGAGGGAGGGAGGGAGAGAGGGAGGGAGAGGGAAAAGGAGAGAGAGGGAGGAGAGAAAGATAAATACTTGGCACCTGTCTATCTGAAAACAGCAAAGTTTAAGGATTAAATCTCAAGATTTTCTAAACAGATTTTCTATTGTCAGGGAGACCTTTTTTTAAGATGGTATTTTTTTTTCACGGAGGCTCTGCTTAGTAAAATACACAAAAACACGATCTAGAACATTTGTGTTCTGTTGTGACTTCGTACCTTCTGTAGGGTTCCAGTGGTCTGGGTGCAGCGACAACCTGTCGTACGGAGTGGCCTTCTCCAGACGTTTGTAGACGAGCCAGAGCGCGCCAAAGGCCTTTCAGCAGGGCGGCCCCTCATGAACATCCACAACAACGAGGCGGGCCGAAAGGTCCGGACATTCATCCCAGTATTTCAGCCACATTGACATGTTTTTGACGCCTGTGTTGGGAGTGATCACGTCTCATCTCTCGTCTCTCCCGCAGGCCATCCTCCACAACATGCAGGTGGAGTGTAAGTGTCACGGGGTCTCGGGCTCCTGCGAGTTGAGAACCTGCTGGAAGGTCATGCCTCCTTTCCGTCGCGTGGGCGCTGTGCTGAAGGAGCGTTTCGACGGAGCCACAGAGGTGCCACATCTAACCAGGGGCCCTTTCCTCTCCCACATCTGCCCAGGGGCCCTCTCCTCTCCTACATCTGCCCAGGGGCCCTCTCCTCTCCCACATCTGCCCAGGGGCCCTCTCCTCTCCCACATCTGCCCAGATTTATTTACGTCCGCACCAATCTCGGCAATTAGCTTCCCCGCAATGTCGTTTTAATCTCTCCACCGCTTTATTCGGATGGATCCTGATTGGTTCAGTGTTTTAAAGTTCTTCAGCCGGACAGAAACTCTTTTGAAAGTTATCTCAGCGATATCCATTATATAGTTATCATTGTGGTGTGGACTTATTTGAAACATAGAACTATATGATTATACCCGTAGTTAAAGTTCTCATCGTCCTTGGTATGAACGGATCTTAACAGAAGAAGTCTGACGAAGCTCCCCTCCCCTCTCCTCTCCTCCCCTCCCCTCTCCTCTCCTCCCCTCCTCTCTCCTCTCCCCCTCTCCCTCTGCCCTCTCCTCCCCTCTCCTTTCCTCTCCTCCTCTCCTCTCCCCTCCCCCCTCCTCTCCTCACCTCTCCTCCTCTCCTCCCCTTCCCTCTCCTCCCCTCCCCTCTCCTCTCCTCCCCTCTCCTCCCCTCCCCTCTCTTCCCCTCACCTCTCCTCCCCCTCCCCTCCCCTCTCCTCCCCCTCCCCTCTCTTCCCCTCACCTCTCCTCCCCTCTCCTCTCCTCCCCCCTTCTCCCTCTGCCCTCTCATCAGGTTCGTCTCTCCCGCATAGGCTCCAGGACGGCCCTGCTGCCTCGGGATTCCCAGGTCAAGCCCCCCGCTGCCAGAGACTTAGTGTACCTCTCTGCCTCTCCGGACTTGCTGCCGCCTCGACCCCGATAACGGCATCCCGGGCACCGCTGGCAGGCGCTGTAACGGTGACTCACTCTACCGTACTGGGGAAGCACGTTTCACTGCTCCAAGCTTCAAGGCAACCGATTCAAATGAATGAGTCGTTATCATCAGGCTTCTGCTGAGCTTCATAAAAAAACAACATTAATTTGAATCATTTACATTTAGTCATTTAGCAGACACTCTTACCCAGAGCGACTCACAGCAAGTACAGGGACATTCCTCCCTGAGGCAAGTAGGGTGAAGTGCCTTGCCCAAGTATACAACTTAATTTGGCTCGGCTGGGAATCAAACCGGCAACCTTCTGATTACTAGACCAATTCCCTAACCGCTCAGCCACCTGACACCCGGATCAAGCATGTTGGAGCAGGGAGGGCAGGGGGTCCAGGAGACCAGGGTTGGGAAACACTGCTGTAAGGACATCGTTTTCTAAGGTATTTCTTTGTGCTCTTCCCCCCTCCAGGTACCTCTAGACTGGCCCCAGACGGCTGTGAGCTGGTGTGCTGTGGACCAGGGTACCGGGCCGGCAGGGCCGAGGTCGTCCAGCGCTGCTCCTGCAAGTTCTCCTGGTGCTGCTCCGTCCGCTGCCAACAGTGCAAGAACACGGTGTTGATCCACACCTGCAGAGAATGAGGGAGAACCTCAGCTACGCGGAACCCAAAGCGTTTCGGTCAGGAGGAGGAACCCCGGGCTTGAAAACGCCAAACGCCAGCACATTTCAAACACGTTAACCCCCCACCGCCGCAGCAGCTGCCCTAGGACACGACGTGAAGCCAGCATTCTAGAACTTGACGTCCCCGACTAGGCATTCTAGAACACGACGCTGCCCCAGACATTCTAATCCACGACACTGCCCAGACATTCTAGAGCACTGCTTAGATATAACTGTAGACCTGACCAGACATCCCAGAAGGCAGCAGGGAGGGGAAGAACTGCTGTACTGAAAGAGAGAGGACACTTACCTCTGTCAGGGCTTAGCCTGAGAAGGCCAAGTGACCTCTCACATGACCTCTAGTGGCAGACTGTAGTTAGACTAACCTGTATGGAAAACAAAGGATAGTTAGTTACTGCATTAACCTTCATTCCGAATCTTTTCACCACTTGAAGGTGCCCTCTTTTAGGCCAGAGGTTTTCCGTAATGTACAGGACAGCATGAGGTGGCATTTTAGGTCCCACACACTTCACCTTTCTCCTTCAGAAATATGCACCACAGCAGAGGCACACAGGTAATATTAACTCTTAACTGACAAAGCTTTTAAAGCTGAAATTAACCAGAACTAACATGGGGGGGGGGGGGGGGGGGGGGGGGGGGGGGGGGCATCAGAACCTACTTTTTCTTCCACCCATCTTCATAACTATGGTTTGATATCGTTCAGTATCCTAGCAACAGTCTTTGTATATTTACGGTATTTATGTCTTTTGGCCTTAATTCTGTCATTTTTATTTATTGGTGTATCTTGTCATCGTGTGTCTTCCCCTAGACATCACACACCATCAGACCCCCCTAAACAGATATCTAGATCATCAGGCCTCACGATCAACACTCACTATGTTGCTGCTGCTTGTGTTTGGTCAAATAAAGGAATTTTCACTATCATTTCCTGTCGTGCGTGTATGAAACAACAACAACAACACAACAACCTAAATATGACTTGACAGTTGCAGACCAAAATAAAAAAGAATAAAGCTACTTGATAAATTCAGTTTTGTCGGTAGACCGTTTAATTACAAACACCGATGCGTTGTAACGATGAAAATGTTACAGTCTGTAATAAATACCAGCGCTATCAAGATTAAAATGCACTTTCCATGAGTTGGTAATTCACCGTTGGTCATGTTATGAAGTCTTTTGTCAGCACATACATTCAGATATGGGCCAGGGGTGATTATGTCTATTAGAGATCACTGTTAATTTTAAACATGGCTACTGTCAACAGAGAGAAAAACTGGGACTTTCAATTCCCAAACATCACCTTTGTGCACCAAACTTATTGGTGTGAGCCTTTGATGATCTCTGGAAGTGTAGTTTCATCTTTCACATTTCCACCTGGTGGTTTATTTACAATAAATGCCATGTATTCCACAAAGAACATTTCCTCTAAACATATGCATGTCATCCTTTCATTCAAATAATTGGATCATTTCAGTGGATAGTGAATATAAATGAAATGTTCTTTGTAAAATGTCAAACATTGTATAACATCAAGGGATTCCGAATAATGTTTCTTGTGTAAGGAATAGATTTTGAGGTCAGGTTGCACAGTGTAAATGTAACCTTTACGATTAAGGGTATACTGCCCTCTAGTGGCTAGATGGATCTGAAAATACAGACATTATTGCTCACTTGAAAAGTGGGTGGTTTCAAAGAAAAGGTGCGCTGTCCTGAATTGTTTAACACATCTGGATGTAAATACCATGAAATAAAAGCTGGAATTCGGAACTTTTGTCTCATATTCATCTTTTGATCTGAAACACAGTGTCTTCAGTGTACAAAAAAACCTAAGGAATTGACCTTGCCGTTACAATACTTTTGGAGGGGACTGTATATTTTAAATACATATTGTATTGTGTATTGTGTGAAGGAGTGAAGGTTCTGAAATTATGAATGCAAAACTCCCATATGTCATACACTAAATTACGAAACGTGTGTGTGTGTTTTTATCTGCTCCTGAAGCGTGACTCCCATCTAGAACATGATGTGCGTCTGGGGCACATGCACCTGGAATATATGCAGGAAGAAAACACTCAGCCAATAGAAAGTAAGAGGAGGGGAGAAGCAGCCAATCAGGAGCCAACAGGATTTCTCTGTGGAAAGGGCGGAGCAAGAAACGTGGCAATGTTTACTATAGCTCAACATACACTTCAAACCACTACATCTGAGTGTGTATGTTTTTGAATGTGTGTGTGTGTACGCATGTGTCTATTGAGTGAGGAAGTTAATAAATCAGTGAGTATTTTAATATGTGTGGTGTATAGGTGTGTACGTGTGTGTAAATGCATGCGTGAATGTGAGTGTGTGTGTGTGTGTGTGTGTGTGTGTGTGTGTGTGTGTGTGTGTGTGTGTGTGTGTGTGTGTGTGTGTGTGTGTGTGTGTGTGTGTGTGTGGGGGGGGGGGGGGGGGGGGGGGGTTGTGTGTATGCATACCTGTGTATGCTGTAGATACCTGTACTTGTGGGCAAAGCTGTCAAAACACGCTGGTGTGGTTAAGAAGGTAGGGCAAGAGAAGGGCGTGTTGTGTAGCTTCCTTTTTATAAACACTGCTGTCATAGTATCTTTATCTGATTACAGCCCGCTAGACCAGCCTGTATAGACACTTAGGATCATATGACCAAAAACAACCTCGCTCACCCATAGTCCGGCCTGCCACTGAACCACCCAGGCACGTGGACAAAACAGGGGAAGGAGAGTGGGGGTGAGGGACACGCCACCCCTATCCCTCTGGTGCTGGAGTGTGAACAAGTCTGATGCTGTAATTAAGTCATGTTTTAAAGGCCGAAGAGAAAAGCTAAATAAGGAGTTTGAAGTTGTAGTTAAAGACAGCATGAACCCGATGCAGAAAAGTACCAGTTGCTTCTGTTTGGGAAAACTACTGCAAACTTTTTTCACTCAACGAAAACAGTTTGAAAGGTTAAAAGAATGAAATGTGTGAATTTACATTTAGACATTTAGCCGACGCTCTAACCCAGAGCAACTTGCAGGAAGTACAGGGACATTCGTCCAGAGGCAAGTAGGGTGAAGTGCCTTGCCCAAGGACACATGAATCCCACCCAGCACCGCCCACAGTGTTTTGTTTCTCAAAGTAGGGTAATGAAAAAGAATTAATCCGGATGTTTATGTACTGCATGAAAATTTGCTCCCAAGACTGTCTATCATGACCGTATGAGACGATTCATATCTTTGCGATACACATGGATTGAGACAGATAAACATTTATGAAATTGTTGGGCTACTTTGTTTAAAAAGGTGATAAACAGAAAGTTAGACAGTGTGCAAATATTTGTGCATGTCTTTCGACGTGAAGTCTATCAAACTTCATTGTTTATCCATGAACACCTGTGGCCACGGAGCTCTTAGTGGTCATGCTTTGACTCGCTGATACAGTATGACTGCATGCAGAATTGTAAGCACATACCAACCATAGCACTCACGTCTGTTTCATGTGTTGCACTATGTCTGAACTTGAGAGCATGCAATTGAGACACCTTCCGTGACTATGCATGTTCATGAGCTCGCCATGCTTAGTAGTACTGTTATACACAACAATTCCTTATTTGTGGGTTTGGTTTTTCGTTTATTTTTGTCAAACTTAAAGTGTCAAACTTAAAATGTACTGGGTCGTACAAAATCCAGGGAAGATTTTTTTAATTATTATTATTATTATTTGATTTTCTATGAAGAGATTCACTCTTAGCATTGTGGTCTACGGCCCACAGAGAAAACACTGAAAAAGGGAGTGCCTCTCTGATAGTTTACACAAAAAATGTGAGGGGGAGGTGGGAGGGAAAGGGAGAGAGAGAAGGGAGTAAGTGAAGGGTAGATGGATTTTAAGAGGAATATCCAGAGAGGGAATGAGAGAGAGAGAGAGAGAGGCGATGCCCTTGACCTTGCTCGGCCCAAGGTATAAAACATTTGCCTCCATTACAACACCAGTTTCAATGTCAGACAGAAAGTCCCAGTCATGGCTACAGCCTCCCAATCTGTGTCAAAGGTACACATGTGGCCGCCATGCCAGTCTCGTACCAACAAGCTCTGTCATGACTGGCCTTGCTCCTAAAAATATAACTGGTCGACTTTTGTCTCGTCCCACCTGCTTCCAGCCACACTGTTGACAATGCTGAACGAAGGCCAGCTGTGTACCAACGATATTCTTGGAAAACAAGGGTGCTACTGGCTAACTAGCTTTGAAAAAGGTTGTCTGAGTCAATGTATTGATTTGTCTGCTGGGTTGTTTCTCTGTTGCTTCACTGGACCATGTCTGTTTGGGAGGGGGGGGGGGGCGCTTCTCCTAATCAGTCACCACAAGCACCTGTGTCATGCTTAGTGTTCGCATGTTCACATTTATGTGCGATACTTTAGAATCTGGAAGAGCCCATTGCATTTGAAAAGGGGATGGGAATTATTTTTGGGGGGGTTTGGATGGATCAAACAGGGTCTCCTGAAAATCTCCTGCATGCATCCACATTGTGGTTCGTTTTCTCATTATCTGTGAATTTGTAAGGTTTGACATTTTTTAGGCTTGGAATCTACAATCCACAGAGTCAAACAAATAACTATACTGCCTCTGGTGTCCAGGAAGCAGGGCCAACATGATATTGCATGTCTTAGAAGGAGGGGAAGACTTGTCATGATTACATCATCCACAGGGTGTTGTGCTGGATCATGGCTTCTGAAATGTGGCCAAAAAGCAGATCGCTGGTCTCGTCTGGCTGTCAAGAGTTGCCATGCAGCTGGAAGATGGATGGATGGAGAGACGACAGCCTCGACTGGTTGTTCTACCCTCACAGCTTATGGTGACTGCTGTCCTTAGAACTGGATTCATGACAGAGGAAAGAGGCGGTGTGGGGGGGGGGGGGGGGGGGGGGGGGGGGAGTGTGTGTGTGAGAGAGACAGACAGAGAGTGAGAGCAATCTAGATCTAGAGTGGCTACAGATGGAGTAGATAGAGAGAGGGGGCAGCGGTTGGTTAAGAGACACAGGTGAAGGTCAAAGACGAGGTGAAATCCTCACAGAGCAGGTTACGAAACAAGAGAAAGCGAGAAGAATGTGTGAGTGAGGGATGAGAAAGGGAGAGAAAGGGGAGCAGCAGAGTGGAGGGAGGGAGTGAGGGAGGGGAGCAGAGCACAGCTCTTCACAGGGTAAACAGCGGATTGGCTCCCGGAGCTGGCAGGCAGCCAATTATCTAAGGGCAGCGAGTGCATATCGCGGCTGCCACAAAACACGTGCTCCCACCCATGCAACGGCAGGACAACACAAAAGTTGGCCCCCACCACCTCGTCTAGAGGCCAGGAATGGCTACAGAGTAAGGGAGGAGGAGATGGGAGAGATGGGGAGGGGGGGGGGGGGGGGCAAGAAGGATTCTTGGAAATAGTAACTGACCTGTGACAAGTGTGGTGCTGACTAAAAAGCAACTGTGCGAAACAAACCAGGGCCCCAGTACCTTGATATTACAGCTAACAGACCTCAGGGTTTGGCATTATATGAACCCAACCCACAATCAACTTTGGTCAGGAGAGATTATCTATTGATAGGGATGTTTTGTTTTCTTTCAGGTTTAATGATTTATACTTTTCTGTGATTAGTATCTACGCAGTGGTGTGGCACCGTTGCAGTGTCACGAACTACAGACAAACAAGGGTGTTTTTTGGGGAATCCAGACTGAATTTGAGCTGACACAAACAGCACAGACACTCTCACAATGCACAGAGCAGATGTCTTGTAGATACACACAAATCTCTGTCCTCACTTCATTGCCTGCAATGTCTCTCAGGCACACACACACACGCACACACCAAACCGATCAGCTAAAGGCTGTTGTAAGTCTATGAACTTAAAAGAGTGTTGGGATCTCACATTCCCTCTCATACCCTCCGTCTCTCCTTTCTCTCTGATTCTCTCTCGCTCTCTTACGCGCACGCACACACACTACACACTTCCGCGTGTGAGTCTGCAACAAATCAACATCATCCTCCTCCCCTCCCCCCCCTCCTCCCCCTCCCCCCTTGTCAGTTTGTTTCCCCAGGCTCCCGCTGGGTTTTGTTTTGACGGGCCGGAGAGATCGGGTTGCTAAGGCTTAGGCTCCATGCTAGCTGGTGGTGGGAGGAGGGGTGGAGGGGGGGGTGGGGGCGAGGGTTGTTGAAGAGTTGCCCAGAGCATGGCCATGCTGCCTGGGTTGATTCCTAGCCTCAATGTTGACTAGCTTCGTCATTCCGGGGAGTGGTAAGTGATAGACATGACTTCATCTTATATCTGTCCAACATACAGCACCTACAAACACATGTAGGTCTTCCACCCCCTCCACCCCCTGTGCTAGACCAGGGAAACTGCTAAAACCTTCAGGACAGCGGCCCTCCAGGACCAGAATTGCCCACCCTGGTCTATACTAACAGCTAGTCACACTTTACATCTTGGTTATCAGCTTACTTGATAAGCACAAAGATAATCTCCAAGGTTACTTGGTTGTGGTCCACTTTCTGTTTCGACAGCAATAAAAGCAAATCTAAAGGCATTTTTTAGGACATGAATGTGTGTGTGTGTTTGTGCGTGGTGTGCCTGGGTGAATAATGGTGTCCTCGTAACGACAAACAATAACACAGGTTCATATCTTCCCAGGTCCTTTGACTGCACTTCGAAACATCTATCCTTCCCATCTGGGCCATTTTGTAGCTACTGGCAGGAGCAGAAATGTGTGTATTCATCATAAAAGCTGTCAGTGCAGGAAAGTCCAGTCGCATGTTGACACAAGTATGAATCCAAGCTGTTGGATGCAGCACTCGTACACAAGCAATGCAAACAGAATGCTTTCGTGGCAAACTTTTGCTTTTGCATTACTAGAGAGTCTATTCAGATACGACAACCTAACTTTCTTGCCAGATTTATTCTCCATTACATAGGCAGCAAGGAATGGAGAGACAGACAGGTTTGAACAGCTCTGGAAGGTACAGAATGTACAGTTACTATCAGTACAGGGGTCGGTAAAGGTGCTGCTGGTGTTTTGTGCATCAAGGAAGTTATGTAATCTGAGGCAATGGCAAGCCTGAACAGTGTTTAGTGTTTAACCACAGAGTCTCTGCTATGTGCGAAGGTTGGGACCACTGTACACCATAGGGTTTCCTGTTCAGGTGTATTTGTATGAATATGTCCTGTCCACCCCCCCCCCCCCCCCCCCCATAAAAAAACATTGAATCCGCTCTGATTTGCTTTAGTTAAGTGTGTATCTGTGAGACTGTAGTAGGACCTGTGTAAATTTAGAGTGGTAAGGTAAGGTAAACTACATCAAGTTCTTAAGTAGTGTCCCAGAGCGACAACCAGTAGTTGGTGAAAACACGTGGCATGCGATCAGCTAACTTTAGCCTATGAGTAATGAACCTGGCCAGTTCTTTACAGCTATATTTCTCGCTAACTGTCCACGGTCTTTCTCAGAAAACAATTCTGGGTTTTCCTTCTTACTTAATGTTATTGAATTGGTCGCAAAGCTCTTCACTTTAAGTCTTCTTGGGCACGTACAAAATGTAAACCTCCAGGAGTCTTACAATGGAATTGACATAATCCACTGGCTCCGAATCTGGAAGTTCTTCTGCGCTTGCAGGAACGAACAACTTCTGTCTGTTTATCCAGTGTTGGTTCTACAACTTCTACCAAGGTTGCATTCATGGTTACTCCACAGAACAAGGACAGGCCAAGCAAATGTCTAATCGTCCGAAAACAGGATTCCTAAAACCACTTTTCTTCTGCTCTTCTCTCATGACAAGGAGAGATAGGACTTTCAAGGAACCTGAATTACCAGAGAAAAAAACAAACTAAGCTGTTTTGGGGGAAATCGTCTCCAGGGAGTACAAATGCACTCAATCCTCTTCGTAAATACTCGATAGACTTGCCAAAGAGTTTACAATGAGAATTAATACTTCAGAATTCGTGTTTCAGATTG
The DNA here is from genome assembly GCA_030340685.1 of Protosalanx chinensis. Classification (NCBI taxonomy): domain Eukaryota; kingdom Metazoa; phylum Chordata; class Actinopteri; order Osmeriformes; family Salangidae; genus Protosalanx; species Protosalanx chinensis. The sequence goes on along the minus strand of CM059322.1, from coordinate 15,305,286 downwards.
TGTGTTCTGTGTGGCTTTGTGTACCACTTTACTAGGAGCTGTCTGCTGTCTGTAACATGGTTGGCCCTGCAAATGTTTTCAGGCAGTAAAGCACATTCACACACTCCTATTCGCACAGGACAACTGTGTTGCATAACTCTTGACACTGAATCAAGATGGACAGCCCCTCGGTTTGGGGAACATAAGGTGAAGTAAAGTGATATGCTCCCTGGTCTCTTGAGGTAATTTTAAACTGTCATCACGTAATCTTTGTTTATGTATTTGGGCAGGACGTTGCCAAACTGGGTTTAGAGACAATGTTGTTGTTGCATATCCATGGGCAAACAAGGCAATGTGATAGCGAGTTAACATAGAGATTTGCATTCTAATAAGATTAACCATGTATCGTCAATATGTGACTGGTATGTCATAACTTTTATGGAAGATTATCTTTGTTCATTGTTCCATTAGAGGGGTGCCAGTACGTCTGGGAAATGTAGTCATTAAAAAAGTGGTTTCAGACGCTCCTTGTTTGAACTGAATTGATAGATACACTTGATAAAGATAAATTATTCTACTAAATGTTTCTGGGTCTGTTCTAAAGGGGCTGTCTGGTTTACATGAATTCATTTAGCAGACGCTTTTACGAATTTAGCAGACATTGGTTGTGAATGTAATCACAGTTTTGGATTAAAGCTAAATGAGGTATTATTATCACGATGGAAAACCTGTGTGTGTTTGATCCCATCAGCCTCTTTAAATCAAATGGCTGATTTGACTCACTGTGGTTTTTTGATTGTGGGTAAAACAAACTGCTCCTTTGTTATTGTCCCTCAGAGAATGCAACCTCTTCACATTCCAGAGAAACGTTGGATGACAGGCTATGGCTGGCCCGGTAACTGTGAATGGAGGAAATAAACCCGCTGAACTCAGCCTATGGCACAACTCCTATTCCCATAAAAGTTGATTCTACAGATGAATTACAGACACTTTGGGCTGTTCCGCTCCCTCCAGTTTACCCCCCCCCCCCCCTCCCCTATTCTTGTATACAAGGATAGAATCACACGTTAGTAATGGGAACATTCCTGAAGCAGTCTTCAGGGAAGTATGAACAACCAGCTGCCTGTTGAGACAAACAGGATTTGTTGTTGAACAGTGGCAGCTGTTTATCACACGTCTGACTCTAGGGGAAGAGATGAGGAAACACTCCACCATTGTTGTGGTAGTGGCCTCGTTACATTAAGATAAAGTACATTTTCTAGATTTTTTTTTAAATATTTTTATTAATTTAGGATAACTTGCTAAGTGGTCTTTTCAAAATCACACATGCTGTTGTATGGAGTGGTGGGTGCTAATGGAGTAGTGGAGGGTAAATGAGCCATGCTACTGGCTGGCTTTTCAATACAAGCTAGGCACCACGTGGTCATGACAGTAGTTCCTTATTTGGTCATGAGGGCGCTCTTTGACTGGAGCCTGGGGATTTAGTACAGGGTTCTGAGAAATTACAAATGAACTCCATGTTCTATGCATTACAATTCCCTAATTTTACTTCATACAGAACCCAGTTTGCACAGTGTGGTAAATGCACAGACCAGTATGAAGTACACACTTTATATTTTTAGATGAAGATTTATTAATATGTGTTACTAAGGAATTAGCCATACAACATAAAACATTAAGGTCAAAAACATCAAAACTGTCTGATATAATAAATGGGATTGTCATACAATAGGACTGCATGCAGATTATACAAAAATAAATATGTATTTATGTAAGTTTGTTTATGTCTAGTTGTTTTACTCTGGACATTACAGTTACGTGTTATGTAATGTCCAGTTGGCTGAATGTTTCAAGATAAAAAAGGTTTAGGGTAGAACAAAGGATTGGTGCATAAAGACGATTCGAATATAATATTTAAAATAGTTTATTACAATAGAGTCTGATGTATATGATATTTTTACATTCTAATTAACAGAGAATCACGTTTCGTTTGCTAAAGTAGATCTTTATTTTTGTTTGATGAATAATGTCCCCCCCTTCCAAAATGGTATATTCCGGAATCTACGTCATCCATTGTTTACAAATGAACCGAAGGCTTTGCTTACTGTCGGGCAGCGTGGCGCGTGCAGGGAGTTTGTCCTTATCCCTCATTCATTTCGACAAAATTGCCAGGAAAAACACAAAAATACAAGAAAAATGCCTTGTCGAAAGGAAAATTACATCCTTCTGGAGCAGTCTGTTACCGTCGATTCTAAAGAAGTGGATGCTTTGGTCACAAAAATCGGCGAAGCGTTACAGCTTCACAACAATAGTGCCAATCAGAAGACGATGTCATGTCTTCACGGGCTAAACAACAACAACAAACAGCCGATCAACCACATCAACAGCACCGGGGCGCCGGTCCTTCAAACACGCACCGGCTGCTGCATGCGGCTTCGAAAACGAGGAGGGCAGCGAAGCAGCCGAGCCAGTCCCTATAACATCCCGGGGTCAAGTGACCCAGAGTGGGACCATTTCAAACCGTGGAACCGAAAGAGAGTGACTGTGGAGGAGGACGACCCGCACAGACTACTGCAGGAGTTAATATTATCTGGGAATCTAATCAAAGAGGCCGTGAGGAGGCTGCAGTTTCCTACTGCTGAATGTGGGGATCATCCCAAGATGACAGAGACTGTCCAGTGTTAGAACTGTTACCGGGGATTGAACCACCCACTGGCAAACTGTTATAAATGTTAATACTCATGAAATATAATTAGGTTTTTCTAATTTAAGGACATCCTTGTTTAGCAGGTTTGCTTGTCTAGTAAACCTTTTCCCGTAAGGTTGTTTGACCCTCTGATTGAACATTGTTTTTGCTCATGCGATGGGCTTATGCTCTCCTTTCATTTCGATTACCCCCCCCCCCCCCCCCCATGCCATGGATATACCTGTGAGTGCATCATTGCTATCTGTCAAGCTATTTTAACCTTGTTTACTATCTAGAGACGCTAAGATCAGTTTGGTACATGGGGACATTTGTAAGATGCAACTGTAAATGTGGTGATGGATCTTCACATCTCTTCTGGCCTCACACTGTGACAGTGTCTGCGGCAGCTTGACATTTTCTTCAGAAGGAAACTGGATCAACATGATGAACCGAAACTGCATCGAGAGCCATGTTGTCCACATGAACTATCCTGGGTGTTTTTCAAAAAGACTATCTTGTGTTTATTATAGGAGGGAGGGAGGGGTGGGGGGTCCTGGACGGGCCGCCACACTTGGAGACACTTTGTGGTGCTTCTTTACCAACGAATTCCGACGGGGAGTTTGGTATCGTTATTTTCATTTTTTTCCACTGTGTAAAGTAATTTACCATGACCACTTCGTAACGAAGTAATTAATATTGTGCCTGAGTATTCAGGACTTTTGGTGTCTTAATAAACACGGTGTTTTTTTCCAAGCATTCTTTTTGGCTTTATTTAATTATGTTGCCAGTTATTGGCCTTACTAGATTAGTGATTAAAACTGGGTACGGTGTTTTTTACTGTTTTCCTAGAGGCCTAGCTCAATGTCGTCAGCACTGCCCGTTCTTAATGATCACTCTTCGATCTGCATTTCATTCGACCACACTTTTCAAAATGTTTTGTCCAGGAAGTGGGGGGTGGTGGTGGGGGGAGTTCCTGGGTTTGGAGGCCCATAAACTTCCTTTTTCTGACAGCAACGTGCTCGACACATGGCACATTTTTCTCATGCCCCTAGTGGCTCATCAGCTGCCTCGTCAGCTTTAGTCAGTGGGAACATTCCTTCATCCACAGGTAAATAGCATGACACAACCATTCCATTTTCAGAATGTTTTGGTGCTCGTATTTGATATGGTCATATAATATTTTTGCTCATGTTTTGGGCTTAAAGTGAAAGAGTGAAGGAGTGAAATATATCTACTCTTATTTAACTTGCACCCAGAGCTACTTCTGGTATTTTACCTCACTTGTATCCAATTAAATATTCAATATGTCCAGCCCATAAAATAAGAGCTGCTTAATATTGGACCGTTTCTGATGGTTTTCATTGGGTCCTATAAACTCTCTTTACAATATGGCTCCTCTCACTTAAAAACTACCATTATAATCCCTTTCAACACCTTCAAGAAGAATTGCTCAAACCTATTAATTCTATACTAAACAATACATTATAATTATACTACTCAATTATATATAAAGTAAATACTATATAGTATATCAATTATATAGGTATACTATTTCCCAGCATAGACCATTCTTCCATTCCTGTTTTGAAAATGAGGTAAACCACACATGTAGTAATTTCTCATGGGGAAAGTACCCGTCACTGGAATAAAGAACATGTTGTATGCTGCTGACCTCATCTGGACCATTTGGAGTAGAGCTTTTTGTGCACCGTTCAGCTCACTTAAGTGCCTCTGTAGTATTTCCACTAGGTGACAGCAGAGGGTAACTGAGCCAAGTCAGATTCTCACCAGATTTTAAACATTTACATTTATTCATTTAGCATACGCTTTTATCCAAAGCGATTTACAAGAGAGAGCACTGTCAATACATCTGTATATTAAGTTGATGCAAGTCATTTGAACCTAAAAAAATGTAAATACCTAATGGACTTTTACACAGCCATTACATATTTCACTACCGTCACAAACATGTCATTCCTTATCATTATAGCCTATATAACGTAAAGTGTTCCTTTCAAACCCAGCGCAGGAGGCCCTTGGGTGTTCTGTGCACCTGCATGCACTGTAGAACCAGGACAAGCCGCCATAGGAAAACAACAGGCCCAGTAACCTAGATACAACCTGTCATCAAGTCCTATTTATTTTGCCTCACCCCTAGACTTTAAACCATTGTTGAATTACAACATCATGTTGAAAGGTTTGCTGGGACGGAACTGATCATTTGGCCTTAAACCTAATGGATTTGTTAGGATATGACAAATTGAAGGGAGGATGGATAAGATACCAGGTTTCAGAATTCCCTTTCTGGGATGTATCATTAACCTACTTACATCCTGCATGTAGGCAGAGAGAGAGAGAGAGAGAGAGAGAGAGAGGGGGGGGGTAAGAGAGGGAATTATTCCAAGGATGTAGCTGGGAGGTTGCTCGGAGGTTGTTGGGAGGTTGCTCGGATGTTGCTCGGAGGTTGTTGGGAGGTTGCTGGGAGGTTGTTGGGAGGTTGCTCCAATTGGGTTCAAAGGACAGGTAGGCAGGGAGGAGGAGAGGAAAGAGGTTGTACCAGTGACACACCTTTCCTGGGATGATTATATTTAATAACATGGCAACACAAGCACACTCTCAGAAGCTGGATTCCATTCATTGTTAAATGACGTGGTGGTATTCTGTGGTATAATGGAAGTGTTTTTTGTTTTAGTTTTTACTGCTTGCTTGAACTTGAGTAAATACTAAATTCTGATGGGATGTGTGGTACATGTACATGTTTTATGGACACAACAACCCTAATCTACAAAATTGCCTATTTAGAAATGGGAAAAACATTATTGTACTGAAGTAGGATCAGCCCATGAATTCTCAGGATCTGGGAAACTAGCCCATAATAAATGGCACTGGACTCTGGGATATGCCGGAGGAATACTTCTCCTTGAGGAGAGCATTGTGACTTCATGAAGTAACAACTGATGTTTGGGATGAAAGGTTTGTTCTGAGGGGCTCAGCTGTGGACAACCAGTTGTGGTTCCAAACACGATAGATATTTAATACTGGAGTGAGAACTGAGTACTAACTTTCCCCTCTGAAGAACAGTCACGTCTACATTTCTTGAATCAAGTTCAGTTTAACATTGAGCAATTCACTTTTTGACTTGTGAGTATGTGTAACCTTGGTGATGTACTTGGCAAAGTTACCTTGGTTCTCTGCTGTGGGTCTCAGCCTCAGTCTTAGAATATATTTCCTCTCCTGGCTGTGAATTCACCTCATGGCAGGTCCTGTCCTCTTCTTCTTCCCCAGGGGAACACACGGCCTCTTTTAGGGTTCCGACAGTGTGTTAGCGTGTTTGAGAACCACATTAGACCCTATTAGCTAGCATAGGATCAATGTGCTTTGAAAGCACACATTACTGTATTAGTTGAACTTGTGAATGAACCTACATCAGGGGTGGGCAACCCTGGTCCTAGGGAGCCACTGTCCTGAAGATTTTAACTGTTTCCCTAGTCCAGCACACCTGATTCTAATGAAGGGTCGTTATCTTGCTCTGTAGAAACAACTCTTCATTGTATCTCTTAGTATGTCTGGACTAGACAGTCTCCCCCCCCCCCCCCCCCCCCCATACACACACATACACTCATGCAAGCCTAGACTGTGTCTAATCATTTAAAATGCAGTCTTTCCCTTCTCTCTCTCCCTCATGGTCTCTTTATCTTTTCATCTCCCTCTCTCCACATCCCTGCTCTATCAGTGTGCCTTTGTGTCTCTGTGTGCGCACAGGCTAATACAAATGTGTTTTAAACAGGTTTGGGACCTGTTGGGGCATCAACAGCACAGTCAATCCAATACATACAGGTCAGTCTATTTCTATATCCCCACCAGAGAGTAAGATGTGTGGACTTGTGCTCGCGATCAAATCAACTACCTTATTATTTCTGCTCATGAAAACCTGTGGAGGCTTGTTCAAAAGCAATAGCTTTTATGCTTGTTTTGCTTTTATGCCTGGTCCAAAAGTGTCTTCACATTTAGCAGACGCTCTTATCCAGAGAGACTTACAGCAAGTACAGCGAAATTCCCCCCTGAGGCAAGTAGGGGGAAGTGCCTTGCCCAAGGACACAACGTCGTGTAGCCACAGCCAGGAATCGAACTCAAGAATTGATCACAAGCCCAACACCTTAACCACTGAGCCACCTGACTCCCATTGTCCTCCTCATGTTGACAATAACCAATCACTTACTTTGTCTTCTACATCCTGAAACCTACTTACAGAGACCCAAACTCAATCTGAAAGACATTGAATATCCATCAACACTGAACACTGTTTGCAGTTGATCTGTCTGGACTGTGAAGTAGGCTGCCGGTTTTAGTCTTTTAGAATTGGTGAAACACGGGTCACGGAGAAACACAAAGAACAAAACACGGATACAGAGAGCCAATTATTTATATAACCAGTTTTACAATGATTTCCTGTCCTCACAAACTGAATACAGAACAAAAGTCTGCTGTGTAGTGATTTGTGATAATGCAATATTACAATACAGCCCATCAAAACACCCACAGACATCTATGTACACACATACAAGATGAAGTACATTCAATTCCTGCCATTCTATTCCACTCCATCCATCTCAGTGCAATTCAGCCATAGCCTCAAAAGACTGAAAAGCATTTTCGCAAAAAGTTCGAGAGATGGTGATGATGTTCTATAAGGTCACGTTATGTCGTCAAGGGTTAGAACAGAATCACTGAAGCAGCATTACACTTCCTCTGCCATACCCAAGATTATAACTTAGATCTGGGGTTTTACAGCAAGGTAAAAGGAAAGTATTATGGTCCTTTATGAGGGCAAGCCGCCTTCTTAACATTTCACAGGCTTTTCTTCTTAAATGTGATCACGTGTGCCGGAAAAAAAAATCTAATTATTCACAAGTCATACAAAAGATCGACACAGAAAGAGAAATAAGAAACTGATTATGTTCTTCCCACCGATGTTCTATTCTTTACCAACTAAGATCCGTGACACAATCACATACATCAAGAACACGCTGTACCTAATGTAACACGTTCAAATGCTGCACTAGCTATTTCAAGCACAACATCAAGATCTCAGGTGAATTTACCGTGGATAAATATGGCCTTGATCATCTCTCCACTTGTGACACAAATAAAAGGCAGCAAGCGCAATCATTCAGGGACTCACTGAAAGACTATACCTTTTTAATAATCAGGTTTTTTTAATTGTCATACTGATTCAATTTAAAATAGAAACTTCTCACAAACTTGTGATACTTCACACTCACAAGTCAGAGGTGCAGTTCACAAAACATGAAACGTTGCCGCTTTCACACCCAAACTGGCACAGTCTATGATCGTCTAGAGCTCCGGGACACGCACTGACCCACGCTGAACCTCTTTTCCTGTCCCTAGAGGCATAACCTCCACACTTCCGCCCCCCCCCCACCCCCCCTCCCCTCCCCTTCTCTCTGATTGGCCACTCCTCAAGCAGGGCCCTCTGGAGGTTGCTACCACCAGAGTTCATCCCCACCACTGCTCTTGGTGCTGCCCCTCTCCCTCCCCTGCAGCCTCAGGATCTCCCCCATGCTGCGAGCGTACGCGTCCCTCAGGTTCACCCCCTTGCCGTCCGCCCCGTCGGAGCCCACGTCCCCCACCGAGCCCCTCGCCAGCTTCTTGAGCGCCTCGGCGTGCCGCAGCGCCGCCTCCTTCATCTTCAGGGTGAAGTAGCAGGCGGAGAAGCGTTCGTTGATGATGGCGATGGGCAGCGCCAGGATGAGGATGCCCGACAGGATGCAGAGGAAGGCCAGAACCTTGCCCAGGCTGGTTTCGGGGCGGATGTCTCCGTAGCCCACCGTGGTCATGGAGGTGGTGGCCCACCACCAGGCGCAGGGCACGCTGGCGAAGGTGCTGCCAGGCAGGTCGTGCTCCAGAGCGAACTCGAGGGTGGCGAAGATGGAGATGCCCACGGAGAGGAAGAGGATGAGGAGGCCCACCTCCTCGTAGCACTCGGCGATGGTCATGCCCAGGGACTTGAGGCCTGAAGGAGGTTGGAGATAAGGAGGTGTTGCTGTTAGGTTTGATGGAGAAAACCTGCCAAAGCAACTGTCAGATGTTGTGACAGTTCCCTTCTTAAGTGGACTCAATTTCACAATAGGTTTCACAATGTCGACCACACTTAGTCTAAAATACATTGCGGATCGAATTATTGTATGAAGAAAACATGTATAAATGAACAAGGTGTGCAATTTCCTTTGACAGACGACTTTAGCTTTAAGGGCCAACTACGTCACACAGTGTTATAACTGCAGCGATGTGTGAAGGGTGCGACTGTGATAGTTAAGACCAAAGAAATGCAATCTAACAGCAGGCAGAGGTGTCGACACACACACACACACACACACACATCTCATGTGTTCACACTCTGGATATACAAGTAATGCCTCCATCACTCAAGTACCTCATCGTACTGAGTAAGTGAATTCAGGGAAGAAACAAGATTCTGAGGTGAGTTTGTGAATCAAGCACAGCTAAAATAACACACCTGTCAGACATAGGTCCTGCAATGCCCAAGGACAACAACGCCCCATAAAAAAGAGACCTAAATAGTGATGGTTTGTCCTCTATAGGTCTATGCTTGGAGTGCCGTCTCATTTGTTTGGACGACCACCGTACCTGTGGAGTGGCGTCCCAGCTTCAGCATGCGGAGGGCCCTCATGAGGCGCAGCACCTGCACCACACGCCCCATGTTCTCCAGCTCACTGGAGCCTCCGTGGAGGTTCTCCACCGCCAGCGTCACATAGAAGGGCAGGATGGCCAGCAGGTCGATCACGTTGGGGACGCTGCGGCTGAACCGGCACTTGTCGCGCACGCACAGGAATCGCAGCCCCAGCTCGCCCGTGAACCAGATCACACACGCGTATTCCAGCATGTCCAAGATCAGCGCCGGCCCGGCGGTGTTCCCCTCCGCCGCGCCGAAGCCCCCGCCCTCGAGGTGCCCGAGGTCCAGCGAGATGAGCGCCATGTTGATGATGGACACCACCACGAAGAAGATGGAGAGCGTGCCGAAGGTGCGGGCCGCTCGCGACGAGTCCGGCTTCTCCAGCACGTCCCACAGCTGGCGGCGGTAAGCCGGGCAGGCGGCACCGGAGAAGTCCTCGTCCTCGCTGTCATCAGCCTGGACCTCGTGGTGGACGTCCATGCTCTCCTTGAGCTCCTTGCGGCGGTAGTAGTAGTCACGGCAGCAGGGGTGAATTTGAACCTCGTCGATGCCCCAGTACTCGATCTCCTGCCGGAAGGAGACCACACACAGCTCCTCCCTCACGTGCAGATGGCCTGTTCGGTAGTAGTTCATCACATACCTGTTGTTAGAAGATAAAGTTGTCAGATGCACCTATATAACAGGCCTAGAAGGTTCTGGCCATAACAGCATAGTCTCCTTCATATCTCCACTGGCAGCTCAAGGGGCCTTCAAACATTTACAATCAGGGGGTATCCAGTTCCAGTGAAACCTGAATATTAAAGTGGAATAGAATTGAAGTTATATTACGCTTATTTGTTTAACCAAAAACAGACTTACTGGAATGTCTGCGAGTTGCGATCGAAGAAGAACTCATTCTCCAGGAAGTCGGCGTCGTCGCACAGCTCCAGGGCCAAGTCCCGTGTGGACAGGGCCAGCTTGCCTAAGCGCGTCTCCGGGTGGGACGCCAGCAGCTCCTGGGACAACACGTAGCGGCTGCCGCCCACATTAATGATGAAGAAGTCTAGGGGGTTGTCGCACATCGGGAGGACGTCGCTGTAGAAGACGCTCGAGTCCAGGGACAGAAAGGAGGAACAGTCCCCATAGAACTCCTCTGGGCTGGATGAGCAGCTTGTCTTCATGACGGCAGCATGTTGTAGGACAGGCACTAAAAGAGACCAAGTTGATATCCTTTTATTTACATGGGAAAATTACTCTAGTACTTAATAGCCAACAATCAACAAAAGCATGCAGAGAGAGAGACGGAGAGAGAGAGAGAGACAGAGAGAGAGAGAGAGACAGATAGAGAGACTGACAGCCTTTGGCTGTGTCCTACTTCTTCAAAATGTGGATATTTAAATATTTTAGCTGGCCTACTTAATTAATAGAATTAATGCTCCTATTCCTGTAATCATTAATTACTCTTCGTTAGGTCCCACTGTCTAGCACTGTCATGGTGGTAATTTCATAACCTGCATATTTCATAAGACTATTTGATAAGATACAGAAGGAATATCAAAACTGAGCACAGTTTTAACACCATGAAATGATGCAACCCCAACATATCCCCAACTATGCATGCAGTACATGTAGTTTGGATTATATTCTCCATAATGCAAGTGTGTGGGTGCATAAGACCTGTTCGGAAGCTACTGCCAACCAAATGTTTTGAATATATTCAAATGTTGTCCTGTGCCCGAATGCAACAACAAAATAATTTATTCTTACAATAACATCAGATTTGCAGCCGAGACAAACCTAAGATACACTTAGTGTATTTGATAGTTAATTTAGAAATTTAGGATATTAACAACCAAAGCAGAAAGCACAGCCTAACTGCATTAGAAAGACCAGCAAATTACTTTAATAATAAAAAAAACGTATCTCACCTTTAAACTGAGAATCGTCTCCTTCATAGTAAGTGAGAAGTCCTTCACCTGTGCATCAAATATCTTTTAGAAATTGCCATCGATGGTTCAGCAGTAGCCTAATATAACTACTAATGTTATTGTACTTTCAATCAATCAATCAATCAAGAATAAAAAATGAAGCTTCCCCATTTTGGGCAGTAATAAAAGGACAGCAAAGAGAACACAGGTTCTCTGGTGTTTAAAATAAAGTGGAGCAACAGTGAAGGAGGAGAGACTCAGCAGCAGACTGGGCTTTCTGAATCAAACCTCATGGAAATGAACAGCTGGTCCAACCACGTGTCCTTCAAACTGTCAAATTATGTTTTTGATTTTGATTTTAAGTGGCTTCTTATTTTTTTTTACATTAAATCAAGATTCATCCGAAATGCATGGGACGCTAATAATGCACTTCCGTTTATTGTCTAATTAATATGGTGTATATGGCGCCAGTGAGTTTATTATAGCCCACCTAACTAGGCCGTCATATTCAATATGTACCATGCTCAAAGAGAACATGACGACATCAAAAGGTTCCTGCTTATTTTCTATGATCTAGAAGAGTGATAGTGCTTTTATCTTGTGCATTTACATCAAAACAAATATGGATTATTGCCTCTATTATATCTATCAAGCGGAAGATAATGGATGGATGGATGGATGCCTCTATTATAATGTTAATTAGATTGTTCTGCTTTCTGAAAGACAGAAGATGATTCTGGATTATGATTCTGGAGGTCTGTAGGATGTCTTGTCCCTATTTCTCCCAGCAATAATGAGGGTTTGCCTGTTTGACCTCACCTCCTCTCATCCCACATGCAAGGTAGACTATCCTGGAAAGTAGGCTACTGTAGATTTGTAAATTACCATGTGTCAGTTACTAAATGTTTTTCATTTAAGTAAATCAACCCTATATAAAGTGTATAGTGGCCTACATGTAGCCTTAACATTATGTCGAGGTACTATCAGATTTTCGATTTAACAATAAAATATGGCGCCGCCTGCTGTTCAATGGTGGTAGGTGCCGATGTAGCATATAGTCAGTCTGTCCCAGTAGAATTGTATGATGGTGTTAAGTCACATTTTTCTAGCATTATACCGACATTCCTAAATCATTAAATCCATCTCAGATGATCATTTACATTTAGCAATTTACAAGAGAGCATTACGTGATGAAACACATTCTTGAAAGTCAACAAAACAGAAAAACCACAAGCAACAGGTCTAGGTTCAGTTTCCTTTTATTCATAGATATGAAGTGTAAAATAAAAATGACAATTCTGTTCATTTATGTACAATAACATCAACACGTTTCTGTGGTTGTAATCAGTTCATGTTCACATAGCGGTGTCCCTTTCTGGTCCACCAGGGGGGGCTATACTCTTCACAGGCTGGCAGGACAACAAGAGCAGCCATCTGGAGGTTCACGAGGTCATCACAGGTTTACTTACGATACAAGTTTACATACGTTTACCTAAAAAGGCACCGTGGACAGACTTGGTGAGCGCAGGGCACCCTAATACAAGCTTAATTCGATTTGTACACAATATCATAAATACCACTCCACTTCCCATGAATTAAATATGATTTGCCTTTGGCAGTGTTTAGAATTCATAGCTACAGACTTAAAGTATACCTACAGTATGAATTTCTTTTTATGTTTAACAGACAACATGTTCATACTAAAGCATATATGTAGTATAAACACAGCAAGGTTCATAAGATAAAAGGATCTACAAGCAAGTTGGTTTTGGAATTCCACATACACAAGTCAAGTTTTTCAGGAATGTAACAAAACACTGTTGTAACAGTGACATGAGAACAAGTCACTTTTAAACAATGTTCAGGGGTGCGTTCAAACCTTGAATATTCATCAAGGTTGCAAAGTGTTGATGGTAAACTGTACAGGACATTCACATGGCTTAAGCAGCCATTATTACACAACTAGCACCAGTACTTGTTTAAAGTCATATTGTGTCGGCAGGCCTTTTCAAGGCGTATGAAAACCTACACGCTTTAGCACAATGAGCCTGAGAAACAGACTTGGGTGTGGTACCATTTCACTTTAAACTCATAACAAACCTTGGTTTCAAAGACCTTGGAATAAAATTAAATGATTAAAGACCTCAGGAATTTCATCTTCAAGTTACAATACAGAACATCTCTCCTGAATAGACTCATTTAGTTAACTCCCCAATTCAAGTTCATACTCAACTCCATTTTAGTACAAAAATATATATCCATATTTTTACATGTGTATATATATAAAAAAAAATGTACAAAAAAAGAATCTGGAGGAATCTGTAAGTACTGCATATAGTCTGATACACAGCTTGGTACAAAGCACAAAACGAGACATAAGACATCCCATTATCCGATTGGTCAGGTATGAACAGTGGGTAGATGGGTGGGTTGGAGTTTCCAATATTTCCCAGGATCTGGTTGGTCAGGCACCAGCATAGCGATTTGACCGTTCCCTTCCCCCCCTGTCGTCTGGTCGGTCGAACCTTTGGCACAAGCGCGTCCACTTGCAGGCTCCATGCACGTCAGTGACTGGTTGGCTTTTCTGTGCTTTTGGGCGGGGTTAGAATTCCACCAATGCCAACCGGCGAGAGTCTGTCTTTACTGTCCTGCTGCCTAAAGTGAGCTTCGTTCTGAAAAACATAACGTTACATTAGTCATCACATAAGAATACACAGCCAACTTGCCATTCACAGCCCAGGGGTAGACAACTCTTGTCCTTGAGAGCCATAGTCCTGAAGGTTTTAGATGTGTCCTTGCTCTAATTCACCTGATTCTAATGGATGGGTCAATATTGAGCTCTGTGGAAGCCTCAAAGACCCATTCACTAGAATCAGGTGCGTCAGGGCAGGGAAACAAATACCTCCAGGACTATGGCTCCCCGGCTCTCTCCTCTCCTCCCCCCTCCCCCACACGGTCATGACTCCAGCCTAACCTACCAGCATGGAGAGGTAGTCCGAGTGCGTCTGGATGTTGTGAAGATCCTCTGGCTTAACCTTGTCAAAGTTCTTGACCTGGACCCGGGGCAGGGCCCTCACCGTGTCCATGAAGGGGCTCATCCACTGAACGCAGGGCGCCACGCTGTCCCACGTCACTCCTGGAAGAACAGGAACGACAGTGTCACTCGATGAGGAAAGGAGCAACACTGTGACCTTCGTCAACAGTTGCCATTCTCTCAATATATTTGAAAACAAACCCATTGACACAGTGACTTGCATTAGGTAATGCAGGGGGAGAGGGGGGGGGGGGGGGGTGTTCAGAAGGCTCACCTGACACCTTGTGGACCACCTCGTAGGAGACAAAATGGCAGAAGGCTGCTGCAGCCAGTATTCCATAGGTGTAGTCCAGAGAGTTGATGTCCAGAATGCACAAGTCCAACAGCTGGAACAAGAAACAGAGTATGTTAAGTCAACAAAAAGTTTGAAAAAGATGTGTACAGGAGAAATAAGGCAAATATGGAGGTCTTTCAGTGCAGCGTCAGAAGACACGACCGCAAAAAGAGTTTTACTGGTTATAGACCGAAAGAGAGAGATTAACAAGAAAAGCTGTCTAACAACAAATCAGAGATGTGGTTTGGTCTGCCACAGACCATCACTCCAGCAGACTACAGCACTGACCGACCTCCATGTGAACAAAAAAGGAAGTTAGGTCTCAGGAAGTGACCGTTTCTCTCACCTGTGTCATCTGTACGTAGGTCTCCCGGGAGAAATGTGGCACCAGGAAGTTGGTGCCGTCTTTCTGGGCCTCCACCTGACAGTACAGTTTGAGCCACGACACGGCCGTCTCAGGACACAAGTTCCAGTTCAGACCCTGAGGGGGGAAAAGAAAATAAATGTTTTAACACACCCGCATGGCCTCCGTACAAGGAAAGCATCTTTTTCCTCCTCAAGTTCCATCAGCTAGGTCAGTGGTTCCCAAACTGGGGGGCGCGCCCCCTAAGGGGGGCGCGGAGGTATTGCAGGGGGGGCGCGGCAAGGTTTAGAAACAAGGGATTTGTATGTTTGTGTCAGTCATGGGCGTCGTTAGCCCTGTTTTAGGGGGGCTGAAGCTAATTATCGGGATTATTATTATCGGGCCGCCGAAGAAATACGATAATTAATAACAATATTTTATTTCGAAAAATTACCGGATGCTCTCGGTTAAATGTCGATAACTTGAGCGTCAAACATGTAACCCACAAGTTCGAAAAACGAGTAAAAAACTGACGTCTTTGGGAATCGCTGGCTAGCTCACCTTCAACATAACGAGTTCCATCTTTAGGATGTCGTACATGTCGCAGGCTCCGTCTGTGACGTACGCAAACTCGTGGACCTTTGGCGGGTAGATCTCCTGTAGAGAGAGATACAGAGTTTAAACCAACAGCCCGGTTACTTGTGCGACCAACAGCGATTTTTAAACTTCGATAGAATACAAAATGGCGGGAAGAGGAGGGGGGACGAACCTCAATCTTTGAGGCGACGAAGAGGGCAGTGATGCCAATGAGCTGCAAGCAATCTTTGTCCACGTTCTCCTGCGTCACCATGAAGCGGTCGAAGAAGTCCTGAGCCAGGTAGGCGGTCTGCCTATGCAGGCAGTACACCTCACTCACCTACACGCAGAAAAAGGAAACATGTTCAGGGTTGAGAGGGCGGCCATTTTGTAAAGCCACTGCGGAAGAAATTGGGTTTCCTGTGTACTGAAATCACTACTGAACACACCTCCTCTGAAGACTACCCGACTGTCACCATAAAAGAGAAGAGCATAGCCACGTACCTCAAAGAGCCAGTCCAGTAGGATGGCCCTCATCTTGAGCTGCAGGTTGGGGTGCTGTAGGAGGTAGTCCTTGTCGTGAACATACTTCAGGTCCTTGTTCAGCATCTTGATCCACATGTCGTCAGAACTGGCCCAGCTTCAAGGGAAGGGAAGAGACGTGGAGATCAGTTGAACTGCGCCGTCATAACAGCAGGGACATACTATAAGGCTGAACATGCATGTGTTGGAACGCTGTACAAGCAAAGCCAATAGAGCTGGAGGGGTGAGTCCTTAGGGGGGGAATATACAGCAAGAGCTCATCAGGGTTCTCATCTGTGACTAGTCAGGAGTGGGGGAAGTGTTTCAAAACAAAACACCCCCCAAAAATTTAAATGCAATCAAAAGGAAGCAGGGAGCCATTTTGAGTATTCGGATTCACACAGACGGCCAAAATACCTGAGACAGGGGAGAGGCGAGGGCTTGATGAAGATGTTCTTGAAGCGAAACTGCTTGAAGCCAGACAGGTCAGCTGTTGGCTCGAGCTCTTTGTGGGGCGTTTCAACAAGGGCACACGGGCTGGCCCCCTCCTTCGACCATCGATTCTAGAGGAGCAGAGACGCATGATTTCATTTCTTGGTAACCGGCCCTCAAGTCATACATGCACTGTTACCACAAACACTGTGAAGTTGCTTAAGCATGACTGTATGAGCTTGCATGCGCAGAAAGAAAAATGTACAAAAGGCCCAATTACAGTTCAAACAAATTGCCAGTATCATTTACTGGGCGCATGCCAAACAATGAATACAATGAGACTTGGTTGGGATTAGACGGGTGTTGGTAAAAGGGAGGGACAAAAATGCTGACTAACCCACTGACACAGACATCTCTTGAGCAAACACAAAAACACTTTAGATCACGTCCTCTACTGACTATTAATATCATACATCATGCTTCAGACATGACGGACTACATGCAAAGAGAGCCACTAACCTGGATTTCATAGCTTTGTTTCTTTGTTGAGGATGGAAACTTCTTGGATGGCTGTGGAAGTTAAGGAACAATTAGATTATGCAAAACTAGAAGACAACCTCGCAGACTACTTGAACTATGTATTCAGTGAAACCAAAGTTGTAAAAACGAGGATTTGAACCAACCTGGGTCTTTCTTTTCCTTGAGACCCTGGAGAGTTCTGGTGCGTTTTCATCTCTGACTTGCAAAGTGAGGCGATCACTATAAAAGAAACATTCCTATGTTAGTTTTTAAGGCTTCAATTCATGACAATAACTTTGGCTGATAAGTAGTTAACATTCTATGGGGATAAAAAGCGTCTGAAAAATGAGTATTTATTGATACGAAGATGCAGAAGTGAACTCAACCATACCTGCGTCTGGACATGGTGGATTAAACTTTGAAATCAAACTGAAAGAATGAAACAAAAAAAGAGCGAATATGTTAGTAATAGTTTGCATTGTGTTTGAAAAGGTATCAAAATAAACATGCATATATAAAAACACGTATATAAAAAAACCAACATCTACTGTAACAAATGCATTCATAACTTTTCCCCGCCTTGTTGCAGGACAGAGGGGGTTGTGATGACTTTACTTTCCTATTTTCTACTTAATAAACATGCACATTGTTGCCATCAGACTGTTTATATTAACGTCATGAAGACATATTTTGGTAATAATAACTATTGTTTAAAGAAAATAAGTCAAATTGCAACATATTTGATGATCCGACTGAAGCCAAGTACGCGCCAATTTATCCAACCTAAGCGGGAGGATTTCAAAATCAAACACTAAAGTTGTCTGGTTAAGAATCCATGAATCTTCAACCCTGAATGAATGTTTTAAAACTATTAGATGGCCAGTGGCAAAACCAATTGAAAATCGTAGTTTTGGTTCAAATAAGTATATAATAAATCAGATATAATCAGATATCTAGCCCAACAACAAGCTACTACTGGTTAGTCCACGACAGAGCCGATTTTAAACAATGTTTTACTATACAAGTAGCTCTCAAACGAGATCCTCTTACTGTTAGAAGGTATAATTAACTAATCTTACTGTACAGAAAAGAATAATATCCTGTATTTCTTAATCCCAGCAGCTGTGATCACAGTCTAGTTAGATAGCCTCCTATAGCTCTGCACTACTAGACTGACCTACATCCAGTTTGCAAAACTATGAAACAAAGAGTCCAAATAACTCGTATAACCTATACATAAAGAAGGTCTCCCCATTATAACAAATAGATAGTTATTTTTGTATCCTTATATAGAGTTTATATAGTGGTGAAGCTCCTTACCTGCTTCAGCAGACTGAATCAATGAATGGATCAGCTGGCGCCAGATCTCTTTATCTGACCAGTCTGACCCCACTGCGCATGTGTGTTCCCGGTTTATTTAAAGGCGCTAAATGTTCAAAAAGGGAATTCTAGTTCATATAAGTAGACAAAGAAACATGGGCGAAACTTTAACCTACTGTGGGTTTAATTTAGAAAGATTAATTTAGTCTGAAGTTGCCTTTCCTCGGCATTGGGTTTGACTGGATGGTAGTTTTGACTTTATTGGCTTGTTTTATGTGTTATAACGTGTTTTTTTAATTTTCCGGTTAAACTTAAACGATACCTCACATATTCAAGTAACTTATAAGATATGATACTGATGTGATTATCATCTGTATTTGGCAATATCTCTTAAGTTTTATCCGGCTTTAAAACACTTCCGTATTATACATCCACCAGTGGGAGGGCTGTTATTCTCTACGCCAATCAGAATAGAGTTTGTCATTCTCTAAACCAATGAGAAGAGAGTTTGGAGAAACAGCGTGGCTGCTCCTTCAGAATGTAAACAAACTGAGTGATGATCATGAATGAATGAATATACATTTACATTACATTTATTCCTTTAGCAGGCGCTTTTACCCAAAGCGACATACAAGAGAGAGCTTTATAAAAGGTCATCGGTCACTGAGCATAGCAACGTGATAGACCCCAAATATAGCGGGTTTATAGATTATGAAACATGCATCGTGAGAACCAATAAGTGCCAAGGGAAGAGCTATATGAGCTTTTAGCCGAACAGATTACAAATTTAAGGTGAGTCTCTGACGGACATTCAGTCTACCTATGGGAGGCGAACAATAAAGCAACAACACTAGCGCCCTCCAGGACAGAAGCCCTGTCCTGCAGCCCTCTGAGCACATCAAGGCTGCTGACCTCTGGGAGTCCATCCTGGGTGAGGACCCCAACACCCCCACTGCTATCAGGAGGATCCTGAGGAGGGTCAGAGGTCCAGACTCCTCCCCAGAGGTTGAACTGAACAGGGTTTCAAGACATTACTTTCATTTAAATAATAAAGAATGAGACAGCTTTAAGAACTGGGATTTATTTGGATACTATAGTACGGTACTTTTAGAGATAAAACGCACCTCAAGAAAATAGGTAGATTCAAATTTCCAGTTATTGTTTTGGTCCACCGCTCTCCAATCAGCAGCAAGTAACCAAATGAGCCAAAATGGAGCTCACAGAACGCATCACAGTTTCAGTTTTGTCAGGACCTCTTTGGTCAACTGCTTGCTGTAGCGGTTTATCTTCCAGTGTCCAGGCATCCACCCCAGTAAGAAGCGGTGGAAGTCCGTCCAGGCGTAAGAAAACATGGCTCTCCACTCCGCCTCCAGGGCAGCAAAGTCAACCTGCTCGTCCACAGACGATCGTAGCTCTGAGAAGTAGTAGTCCAACAACCCAGGAACCCTCTTTTCACAGGCCTTCTCCTCCATGCAGCTTCCTAAGCAGTAGACCACATCCTTCATCCCACACCCCCCACCCACATACTGGAAGTCCACAGCCGCCACACTAACTCCCCTCCTGGAGAAACAGAAGTTGGCTAGTTTGGCATCCCCGTGCACGATAGTCTTGAACCGGCATCCGTTGAGTATCCTGTCGATGTCGCCGGCAGCTGCTTTGAGTCGGCGGTCGTTCATGGCCTCCAGCTCGTCTGGACGGGTCTCCAGGTGCCAGTACGTGCCCACTGGCCACAGCCCGGCTGGCACCACCCCCAAGAACAGGGCATGGAAGTGGGCAAGCCAACTGAGACACGCCCTCACCTCTGCTTCGTTTACGCTGGTCCTTCTCTGGTCGAATTCAGCTTCATCCAGGTCCTCAAGGACCATCAGCTGTTCATCGCCGTAGGAACGGGCGGCTAGACAGACGGGGGTTCGGCACCTCTCGTTGGTGGAGTAATTCTGATACCAGTGAGTCTCCACCTGATACGATCTGACCTTGCGTTGGTGAGAGAGATTTGTGTTCCAGCCACCTGGATGATCCGTCTCTTTGGGGAACTTGACGTGTTTTACTATGACAGAGGGTCGGTCGCAGCCTTCTAAGTGGACTCTCACAATCTCACCATAACCGCTCCATAGGGTCTGGATTTTGTCTCCAACACGCAGTGACTTTGCTCCACACGCCTGCAGAATGAGGTCCTGGTACTCCTGTTTCATCATGGAGTTTCCTTGCCTAGCTGGAAAACAAAGATGATCGTGGATAAGATTTCTATCGTGCAAAACACAGTACAGACAACTGCAGTTCAGCGTGGAGGAAACTCTCTAGTGTTGGTGCTTTATTGTTCGCCTCTCACAGGTAGACTACTGTCCGTAGGAGACTCACCTTAAATTTGTAAAATGTTCGGAGCTAAAAGCTCTTCTAGCTCTTCTCTGGTCACTTATGGTTTCTCACGATGTATGTAGCCTGCTATGTTTAGGGTCTGTAACGTTGCTGTGCTCAGTGACCGATGCTCGTTTGTAAAGCTGTACCTTGTAAATCGCTTTGTATAAAAGTGTCTGCTAAATTAATAAAATGTAAATGAATGCTTAATTACGAACAGAGAACAAACGTGAAGGTGGTAAAATACCTTGAGCTGCTGCTGTATATCTCAGAATCCTCCTGCTTCTGCAGCTGCGCAGGACAACCCGGAAGTTGTTGTTGTTTTGAGCGAGCCTAATGAGTTAGCTGGCACGCGACCGCTCGAGCTAAATCTGTTACGCTGGTTTATATATATTAAAAAAAATTGTTGTGAATGCCTCGCTTGAGATATACACATAAAGTCACTGTTTTTCAAACGTGTTAAGATTTTTTTTTGAGTTTTGCTAACCAACGGAAGCTTTCTAAAATGACCGCCTTACTGTCAGACTTTGGCACCTTAGAAATAGGAAGGCTAGGCTAGCTACTTACCTGGCTGTGTGTGTTTCTGTTTTAGTGTTTCTGTTTGAGTGTTTTTATCACGGATGTCAGGAGCAGGATTTCTCTGGGCTGAAGGCTGAATTACCAAGACTGTAAAGAAAACACAGAAACACCTGTACAGATTAAAGGATGGATTCCACAGCACTGGAGCACGATGCGGTGAAATTTGCCCAAACTGCTGTCACCTATGACCAGAATGGGAAATACAACGAAGCTGTGTTTTATTACAAGGTGAGAATAATAAGTCTAGATTCTGGGTGGCTTTAAGACTAAATTGATATTGTTGTTACCAATTTACTTGAAATGAACCATTTCTCAAGACACAATCCAAATAAACTGTTCATGAAAACATTATTTACTTTATAGTAAGACATACACATGATTCTGCTGCTAGTGTTCTTATAGTAAAGTTGATATTAAGTCACCCAGAAGCCTTAACTGTTAGTTACGATTACGTTTTACAAATTGTACAAATGAAATAAGAAAAGGAAACGCTGTTTGTGTTTCATTTTCACCTGACAGTGATAGAACAACCTGGGATTAACAGATGTCATTCATTCAACCAGCTAGAATATAATCTTACAGCTCAAATATACAACAAATATTCTAGTACTGTGGGTTAGTACGTTCCGTCATTGTGAAATAGTGTGTTCTGATGGTGTGTTTCCCACCAGGAAGCGGCCCAGGCACTGATCTACGCAGGGATGGCTGGCTCCAAGTTAGAGAGCATCCAGGACAAGGTGAATGAGTATCTGAACCGAGTTCAGGCTCTGCACAATGCTGGTGAGTCCACTACAGCTGGACAGAATCCAGCTACTTCAGTAGGTTTCAATGGTGCGTCCGGGCCTATCCCGATCTCCCCTATGGATCCTGTTGGAAAGTGGGTGCATCTCATGGCCGCTGGATGTGTGGCTTGTCTCCCTGCCTTTCATTGAACTGTTAATGAGCCCCTTAAGAGCTCTGTGGTCGAGTTGGCAGGGTCAGATTACAGTCTGTCCAGGTTGATGGATAAAAAGGCTCAGATGAATACTGAGCAGCTCATTCAACTCACAAACTGGTTTGACATTTCATCCTGATGCAGGCTATAGCGCTTAATTCTTAACTCTAATGTCCCTCACCTTGGGACTATATAATATAAAATGAATATTTATATAACTGTAATATGTAAGCGCCTGTTTTTGAATGACATCCAACGGCTTCATAGATAGTCTTTCACGTTTCCACGACATCTGATATCCCCTCGGAAATCACGTTGATCCGTCTCACACGGTCGTAATCATCCTTCGCCGTCTCTCTGACCTTTGACCTCCATCCCCAGTTCAGGCTCAGAGCAGCGACCCTCTGAAGTCCAAGCAGCAGGTCGACCTGGAGCGAGCCCACTTCCTGGTCACCCAGGCCTTCGAGGAGGACGAGAAGGGCAACGGGGATGAGGCCATCGAGCTGTACACACAGGCTGTGGAACTGTGCATCCAGACGGTGAGGCAGGGTCAGGAAACACCCAGGCTTCATCTCGGCCTTTGGATCTTCCGTGATAGGGTCTGGGTTTTTTTCCACCTGTGTAGTTGCTGAAGTTATGGTCTTGGTGTCAAGTTTGGTTTGCCCTTTGACCCGCAGGTCTAAAGAAGAACAGACATATGTTGTAATTAATCATCCAGGGGTTAAGAAGCACCTTCACCCTTTCGGTGTCTAAACTTGTACTCGATGATGACATTTGATAGGCATCAGGCAGCTGGATATGTCAGTCGTCACGTCTTGTCTGCAGTGTACAGGACTTAACTCTGACGTACAGGACTAAGGTGACTAGTGTGACAAGTGTCCAGCCAATCAGAGTAGATTTAAACACAGCCGTGGTTTGCTGTGCTTCAAGGACTGCAATTATCAGGTGATAATCAGACACAGGCACGAGCACGAAGGTCACAACCGTCACCCACTCCATGATGTTCTCTCTTTCCCTCCATCTCACCTCTTATACTCCCCCTCTCTTGCCCCTGCACCCCTCCCTCCCTCTGTGTCTTCCCCCCCAACAGTCTAACGAAACGTCAGATCAGGGGTTGCAGAACAAACTGAAGCAGCTGGCTCGTCAAGCCCTGGATCGGTAAGGAGCTCCCACGCCTGCTCTTTGTTTTAACCCCCCATGACCCCTTACTGCGGCCTAGAGAATTGGGCGTCTTTAGATGCGGCTGGAGAATCATCATGGAACAATCCAGAACAGCCATTCTGTATTATTTTCATCCCTCAGAACGATCCAAACGAATCAGTGACCCTCCACTCTTGCCTCTCTCTCCCCAGGGCAGAGGGGCTGAAGGATTCCCAGTCCAGATCTGCCCAGGACAAGCCAGGACCCTCGGGGGCCAAACCTGGTGGTGGAGGGGGCCCGGTTAGACAGTTCTTCCCCCTGGGCCCTGACTTCTCGCTCAGCGACCGCCCCCAGCCCGTCAGACCGGTCCAGTCCAGCGAGCCCCAGGGGCAGCGCTACACGGCCGAGGAGATCGAGGTGCTCCGGTGAGGACCGGGCCCTGCCTAGGTCCATCTTGGACCTGGATAAGAGCGTCTGCTTAATGACTCAGTGTAACATGTTGTGTGTCCTTCTGTCCACAGGAGCACGTCTAAGATCAACGGCATCGCCTACGTCCCTTTCATGAGCGTGGACCTGAAGGAGCGTTTCGCCTTCCCTGTTCCTTTCTCGTAAGCCCGGATCTTTTCTCCCGTTTCACGTTCCACTCTGAAGGGGCCAGATGATCCCTGGTGTGCCTGGTGTCCCTGGTGTGCCTGGTGTCCCTGGTGTCCCTGGTGTCCCTGGTGTGCCTGGTGTGCCTGGTGTCCCTGGTGTCCCTGGTGTCCCTGGTGTGCCTGGTGTGCCTGGTGTCCCTGGTGTGCCTGGTGTCCCTGGTGTCTTTGGTGTGCCTGGTGTCCCTGGTGTGCCTGGTGTGCCTGGTGTCCCTGGTGTCCCTGGTGTGCCTGGTGTGCCTGGTGTCCCTGGTGTCCCTGGTGTCCCTGGTGTGCCTGGTGTGCCTGGTGTCCCTGGTGTGCCTGGTGTCCCTGGTGTGCCTGGTGTCCCTGGTGTGCCTGGTGTGGTGGACTGTAACCTGACCTCTGGTTGTCCCACAGGGATAAAACAGGCAAGCTGGCCCTGTCGCCCAAGCAGAAAGCCATCTTCTCTCGCTGGGTTCGACCTGACGAGATCTGCAATAATCCAACCATGATCCTGTCGGTGTCCAGCTTTAGTATTAAACAGGTGATACCTCATCACAGTCACACACACTGTTTTTTTTCTTCTCATTTTAAATACGATTTTGTAAGAAGACTAAGGGTAGGATTATTACCATCTAAAATGTTAATATCCAAACTGATATGGTGTCACATTGGCCAATTGCAAACAAGTCTCACAATATCACTTGTTAATCTACAGGTAACATCATTTTCCCTTCTTCAACAAGTGTCGTTGAACCAAGTTTCAGTTGGGTAGTAAAAAAAAAAAAAAAAATCAACGTGTCTTAACCCAACATTGGAGTTAAAGTATCCCAGAATATCTCAGGTCAACACCGTGAAACATTAGAAAAGTCAGTTCCTCACTGTCCGGAACCTTCTTCCAGACGGTGGTGTCGGACTGTTCCTTCGTGGCCTCGCTGGCCATCAGCGCTGCTTATGAGCGACGGTACAGCAAGAAGCTCATCACCAGGTGGGCCTCCACTACAGGCAGCAGCAGCTGTGGAGGCAGACACACAGCATGTGGAGGCAGACACACAGCATGTGGAGGCAGACACACAGCATGTGGAGGCAGACACACAGCATGTGGAGGCAGACACACAGCATGTGGAGGCAGACACACAGCATGTGGAGGCAGACACACAGCATGTGGAGGCAGACACACAGCATGTGGAGGCAGACACACAGCATGTGGAGGCAGACACACAGCATGTGGAGGCAGACACACAGCATGTGGAGGCAGACACACAGCATGTGGAGGCAGACACACAGCATGTGGAGGCAGACACACAGCATGTGGAGGCAGACACACAGCATGTGGAGGCAGACACACAGCATGTGGAGGCAGACACACAGCATGTGGAGGCAGACACACAGCATGTGGAGGCAGACACACAGCATGTGGAGGCAGACACACAGCATGTGGAGGCAGACACACAGCATGTGGAGGCAGACACACAGCATGTGGAGGCAGACACACAGCATGTGGAGGCAGACACACAGCATGTGGAGGCAGACACACAGCATGTGGAGGCAGACACACAGCATGTGGAGGCAGACACACAGCATGTGGAGGCAGACACACAGCATGTGGAGGCAGACACACAGCATGTGGAGGCAGACACACAGCATGTGGAGGCAGACACACACAGCACCTGCGGCTCTAACCTGTCTGTCCTTTCACAGCATCATCTTCCCCCAGAACAGGAAGGGAGAGCCTGAGTATAACCCCTGTGGGAAATACATGGTGAAGCTACACATCAACGGTGTGCCTAGAAAGGTTAGCGGGCAGCACACACACACTCTCTCTCTCACACACACACACACACACACACTCTCACACACACACACACCATCCATCCATGGTCCATCTCTAGCGTGTGTGTCCCTCCCAGGTGATCATAGACGACTTCCTGCCAGTGGACAGGAATGGCGAGCTGCTGTGCTCCTACTCCAGCAACAGGAACGAGCTGTGGGTGTCGCTCATAGAGAAGGCCTACATGAAGGTGATGGGAGGCTACGACTTCCCCGGCTCCAACTCCGTACGTACCCCCCTACCTCCCCCTACCCCCCCACCCAGGGGGCTGGCACAGCAACATCAAGCACAGTTTGCAAATCCTTCTTTGGTTCATCGCCCCACCTCCTCCCCGTGTCTCGTAGAACATCGATCTGCACGCGCTCACTGGCTGGATCCCAGAGCGCATCGCCATGCACTCTGACAACCAGTCCTTCAGCAAGGACGACACCTTCCGCATGCTGTACCAGAGGTGAGGAGCACGCACACACTCTGAAGACATCCAGCTTGGGTGGGGATTATTTACATTGTCTCTCTTTCTCTCTCTCTCTCTCTCTCCCCCCCACACGTATTTCCTCTGCGCAGGTTTCACCGTGGCGACGTCCTCATCACCACGGCAACGGGAGTGATGACCGAGGAGGAGGGCGAGAAGTGGGGCCTAGTGCCCACGCACGCCTACGCCGTCCTGGACATTCGGGAGCATAAGGTGAGCCGAGCAGCTGGTTCACCTGTTCACCAGCTGGCACAGAGGGTGGAGATGATTGACATGTTAGCATCGGAGCTAGCTTGTTAGCTTCACCATGTGTGATGCCAGTTGGCTAAAGGCAGCCCTGCGTGTTCCCTTCGTGGACCTGTAGGGCATGCGCTTCCTCCAGCTGAAGAACCCCTGGAGCCACCTGAGGTGGAAGGGCCGCTTCAGCGAGCGCGACGAGAAGAACTGGACGCCGGAGCTCCTCAAATACCTCAACTTTGACCCCAAAACGGCCCAGAAGTTCGACAACGGTAGGACTGCCAGGCTAGCCTGGAATCTAGCATCGTGGATTTAAATAAAAAAAGAATGGAACTCCAAGCTCTGAATTGTAAAGGGTTACTGTCTAGATTTGTTCGAGACACTGTTAGACCACCATCTTAGTCCCCTCATCCAGGCTCTGTTGGCAGCGTCCAATAAGAAAGCCTGTTTTTGTTAATGATGAATGGCTCGTTTGATTGGCTGAAACGTGTGTGCAGGTGTGTTCTGGATCACATGGCAGGACCTGTGTCAGTACTACGATGTCATCTACCTGAGCTGGAGCCCCGCCCTCTTCAAAGAATCTTCCTGCATCCACAGGTGAAGTCAACAGGCTGGAACTTTCTAGACCAGGGGTCTCCAACCCTGGTCCTCAGGGGCCACACTGTCCTGAAGGTTCTAGACGTTTCCCTCCTTCAGCACACCTGATTCTAATGAATGGGTCATTACGAGGCTTCCACAGAGCTTGATAACGACCCGTTCATTGGAATCAGGTGTGCTGGAGAAGGGGAACATCTAGAACCTTCAGGACAGCGGCCCCTGAGGACCAGGGTTGGACACCTCTTTTCTAGACCGTCATTCACCCGTTTTTGAGGCCACCTCTGGACCTGTGTGTCCCTACCCTGCCCCCCCCACCCCCCCCCCCCCCTCTAAAGTGTGTGTCTCTCTCCCTCCTTGGCTGTGCAGTAGCTGGGATGGGAAGCAGGGTCCGGTGAAGGACGTCTACAGCCTGGCCAACAACCCCCAGTACAGGCTGGAGGTTCAGAGTCCAGCAGGGGGCGCTGCAGTCTGGGTGCTGCTCACCAGACACATCACAGACAAGGTAACGCACCGTCACCAGGGCTGCAGTCCGCTGCTGTGGGGGGAACAGAGAATCGCCTTGACAACGGGGTACCTCTTTACTGAACTGTGTGTTTTTTTTCTGTTCTAACGAAGGATGACTTTGCACAAAACAAGGAGTTCATCACCTTGGTTGTTTACAAGACGGACGGCAAGAAAGTTTACTATCCAGGTGAGCTATCCTGATGAAGCATGTGTATCTGGGAGTCAGATGGCTCAGCGGGTTAAGGCGTTGGCCTCGTGATCGGAAGGTTGTGAGTTCAAACCCTGTCTGTGGCTATGTGATGTTGTGTCCTTGGGCAAGGCACTTCACCCTATTTGCCTCAGGGGGAATTGTCCCTGTACTTAATGTAAGTCGCTCTGGATAAAAGCGTCTGCTAAATGAGGTATTATTATTATTATGACACAGTGTGTGTGTGTGTGTGTGTTCCTGTCTGACTGTCCTGTATGTTCCCTTTCTCCCTGTAGCCGATCCTCCACCTTACATCGACGGCATCCGTATTAACAGCCCCCACTACCTGACCAAGATGAGACTAACCAGCGCAGGAACACACACCTTCACCCTGGTGGTGTCCCAGTATGAGAAGCAGAACACCATCAACTACACTCTGAGGGTGAGGCACACACATACACACACACTCACACACACACACACACACACACACCTTCACACTGGTGGTGTCCCAGTATGAGAAGCAGAACACCATCAACTACACTCTGAGGGTGAGGCACACACATACACACACACTCACACACACACACACACACACACCTTCACCCTGGTGGTGTCCCAGTATGAGAAGCAGAACACCGTCAACTACACTCTGAGGGTGAGGCACACACACACACACACTCACACACACACACACACACCTTCACCCTGGTGGTGTCCCAGTATGAGAAGCAGAACACCATCAACTACACCCTGAGGGTGAGGCACACACACACACACACACACATACTCACACACACACACACACACACACCTTCACCCTGGTGGTGTCCCAGTATGAGAAGCAGAACACCATCAACTACACTCTGAGGGTGAGGCACACACACACACACACACACACCTTCACCCTGGTGGTGTCCCAGTATGAGAAGCAGAACACCATCAACTACACTCTGAGGGTGAGGCACACACACACTCACACACACACACACACACACACACACACACACACACACACCTTCACCCTGGTGGTGTCCCAGTATGAGAAGCAGAACACCATCAACTACACTCTGAGGGTGAGGCACACACACACACTCACACACACACACACCTTCACCCTGGTGGTGTCCCAGTATGAGAAGCAGAACACCATCAACTACACCCTGAGGGTGAGGCACACACACACACACACTCACACACACACACACCTTCACCCTGGTGGTGTCCCAGTATGAGAAGCAGAACACCATCAACTACACCCTGAGGGTGAGGCACACACACACATACTCACACACACACACACACACACACCTTCACCCTGGTGGTGTCCCAGTATGAGAAGCAGAACACCATCAACTACACTCTGAGGGTGAGGCACACACACACACACACACGCACACACTTTTGCATTGTTTATGATAGATATACCATATAGACTTTAGAGATGATATTTGATTATAATAATACATTGAACGCTCCTTCTACCCCTGAGGCACACACACACACACACACACACACCTATGTCGGGTTCTCTTCCAGGTTCTTCTATCTGCCAGTCAACGCAACACTTTTTTCTTTCGTTGTGCCAAATGAAGCTCTGCATGCAGGGAGCATGGGGGGGGGGGTGTGTGTGAAAAGTGTGTCAAGAGGCTGGGGCGGAGGGGGGGGGCATCAGATGAGAGGAGAGAGAGAGACGGGGAGAGAGGATGATGAAAGGAGGATGTTTAGCACAGTACAGTTCTGGAGAGCTGCATAGATTCAGTCTCCCACACAGAGAGGAGGGTGAGGCAGTTTAGTATACTCAGTATAGTGTCATGTGACCTGCCTGGTCCACAGGACTCACCATGCTGTTCCTTCCACAGGTGTACTCTGGCTGCAGGTTCACCTTCTCCAAGATCCCCACTCCCTTCACACACACCAAGAGGGTGAGTGGCCCGCCCAGTGTTTGGGAATCCTAGCCCTAACTGTACTGGGTTATATTCCTGGGTTCTAACCCCCCCCCCTCCCAACACACACACACTTCTCTGTTCACAGTTTCAATTGAATCAGAATGATGAACTCTCCTACGGTGCATCTTTTTGACTCTGTTCGCAAACCCCTCCTCCCCCTTTCTCGCTCTCCTATTCTCACCTCATCTCCCTCCCTATCTTTCTTTCTTTCTTTACCCCCCCCCCTCCCCTCCCCCCAGATTAATGGACAGTGGAAGGGGGCCAGTGCGGGGGGCTGCGGGAACTACAAGGACTCGTACAAACACAACCCCATCTACCAGCTGAACCTGGAGCGGCCCGGCCCCCTGCTCATAGAGCTGAGAGGCTCCAGGTGAGAGACCCCCCCCCCCCCCCCCCCTCCATGACCCCCCTCCCCTTGCAGTACCCCTCTCCTGCACATTCCCTTCACAGCCAACAGGCTGTCAGATTAGGAAACCCAGTGGCAGATTATCCTCGAGCCTCTCCACATATCTGCATGACATGAGGAGATGTAAGAATGTTGAGCCGATCCACATTTTGCTAGGAAAGTGTTAGGCGTGCGCCAGTACAGATGCACAATGATGAGACGAGCCCTGGTTCAAGAGGCAAACATGTTTGGAAGGTTCCAGTAAAACTATGAGCTCATCCTCTGCTCGTCCTTATTTAATGGAAGGTCTTAGCCTAATGAAGAGCCTTGGCTCTCCACTGTTATTAGCTGTGTTCATATTTTCACTGTCTCTTCCTCTCACACACACACACTCAAAGACCTGCCAGCATGACTCAGTCACTGCGGTCCTTCTTCCGCCTTCTCCTTTACCGACCGCAACAAATTACAGTCCCACACACACCGGAACATTCCCTCATCCTTTTCACTGTCCAAATGGGGCTACCCTCTCTGGAGCATCATTTTTTTTTTTTATCGTCTGTGTGTCGCACCATCCTCTCTGGGTCTCTTCGTGGGTGCTGGGCATCGACCCTCGTCCGTGGTATTAGTAGTCATAGAAACGCTGACGAGGCTGGAGGATGAGCAGCTTGGCAGGAACAGCCTGCTGACGGTGTCGATTGGCTGCTGTTAAAGTAACAGGAGAGCCTTTCCCCTGGAAGCTGTACATCACCTGCAGCTGGCTGCTCTGACTGTGGAGGCTGTGCATCACCTGCAGCTGGCTGCTCTGACTGTGGAGGCTGTGCATCACCTGCAGCTGGCTGCTCTGACTGTGGAGGCCGTGCATCACCTGCAGCTGGCTGCTCTGACTGTGGAGGCCGTGCATCACCTGCAGCTGGCTGCTCTGACTGTGGAGGCCGTGCATCACCTGCAGCTGGCTGCTCTGACTGTGGAGGCCGTGCATCACCTGCAGCTGGCTGCTCTGACTGTGGAGGCTGTGCATCACCTGCAGCTGGCTGCTCTGACTGTGGAGGCCGTGCATCACCTGCAGCTGGCTGCTCTGACTGTGGAGGCCGTGCATCACCTGCAGCTGGCTGCTCTGACTGTGGAGGCCGTGCATCACCTGCAGCTGGCTGCTCTGACTGTGGAGGCTGTGCATCACCTGCAGCTGGCTGCTCTGACTGTGGCGTGGTTCACAGCTTTGGTAGATGTTTCCGGGTGAATAACCTGCGTTCTGTCCCCCCCCCCCCCCCCTTCAGGCAGTACAGTGTGGGCTTTGAGATGCAGACGGTCTCCACTGTGGCGGAGGCGGGGCCAGGCGGCCTGCAGAAGAGGAGCAGCGGAGACTACAGGTACGCCCCTCCCCCCCCCACCTCTCCCATCCCCTCCCTCAGAACCTACCGGAACTCTCTCTGGGTCTGTCAGCGTCTCTTCACGCCGCAGACGGACCCTACGGCGAGATTCTGAGGTCAAAGGTCAGACGGTCGTGCTCGGGGGTCAGAGGCCGTGTTAGGGAGTGGCTGCAGTACGTTTCTCTGCTTATTAAACCCGCAGGTTTGTGGGGGTTTGTCTGGAGAGATGCGTGGCCTGGAACACAGGGGGCTTGTCAGTGTGGAGTAATGTCAGACATGTCTGCTGGTCAGCCTGTTTCCATGCCTGTTTCATGCCTGGGCCCGTAATATAAAACAGGGTGGTTGAAGATTAGGGGCACATGACTCCCTTTAGCCCCCCCCTGGTCTGATGAGGATGTAATGGACAACCTAAAGAGCCCCACGTGTTTTGCTCCCTAATTGGAATGTTTTCTTCATTAGACAATGAGGGACAGCGAAGGCGTCTTCTGGAACTTTCTCAGGAAGACCAGCTTTTAAAGGGTTTTTTATTCGGTTGCTATTTTTTGGTTTCAATGTTTCATGTTAGTTTGTGATCAAAATTAATTTGTATTTTATTTTTGTAATCATAAAAGGGAGATGTGTTCACACATCACATATTTTGAAACCAACCGCCTATTTTTACTGCGAGCTTTCGTCTTAAATTAAACTTAGTTAATCAGTCTCTGCTAAAGTTTGAAGTAAACCAATTGTATAACCCTGACCCATATGCAGTGTAAACAGGCAGATTCCATCATACATCATAGTTGTAACACAAAGTGTTGGACATTGTACTCATTAAGCACACATCTAAGTTGAGTACGTGTGTCTTAGGATATCGACAATGCAGAGAAATGTCAAAGCAAAAATATTCTCCGTGTTATGAAAAGTTAAATCCAAAGCCACTTAAAAGAGAGAACTTTACTAAAGAGCAACTGTCACTGAGCATAGCAACAGGATAGACCCCAAACATAGCAGGTTCATAGATTATGAAACATACATCATGAGAACCAGTAAGTGCCAAGGAAAGAGCTATAAGAGCTTTTAGCCGAACAGATTACACATTTAAGGTGAGTTAGGAAGTGAACGGTAACTTGCTTTCCTCAGTTAAGTTACTAGCTAAGCTAACCGATCACATATTTTACAGGTAGCATGTTTGAAACAATCACTTAACCATTGGGAGCGATCCAGTCGACTCAGCATTGTGTCCATGTGGACCTTCCTGCAGACTGATGCCATGTGCTCCTCTGCAGCCACAGTGAACCTCTGTCTCCCCCTCTATCTCCCCCTCTGTCTCCCCCTCTGTCTCCCCCCCCCGTCTCCCCCCTCTGTAGGTGTGGCTTCTGCTACATGGAGGTGGACCAAGTCCCGGCCGGCATCTACAACGTCATGCCCACCACCTTCCTGCCCAAACAGGAAGGGCCGTTCTTCTTGGACTTCAGCAGCGCCGTGCCGTTGAAGGTCTCCCAGCTGCAATGAGGGAACCGAGGGGGGGGGGGCATTTCAAAGGGACTGCAGGGTTGAAGACCAGGAGTACCAAATATACATGACAGCAGAACATCAACCAGCTGCTAGGATCCACCTTCACTTAACAGCCAGTTCCAAGTGAAGCTACATGGATGTCTATTTAGAATCTAATGGATCTAATCTAATCGAATGGTTTTCACGGTTTGGAGAACGTTCTCTGCTTCGACCACGGACCAGTCGACCGTGTTTTCCGACCGCATGCGGACCGCAAACCGCTTCTTCTCAGGAGGCCACGACGCCACAGGGACTTCCGGCGTCCTCCTCGGCGCCACGCTCACCCCCCACGGTTCCCCGCCCGCGGCCCAGGGAAGGGCTCATCTCTGGGACTCGGGTTCAGCTCTCTCACTGTCCTCCAGTTTAAGCCGAACATCACATTTCATGCCAATGTACACTATATTACCAAAAGTATTTGGTCACCCATCCAAATGATCAGATGGATGGGTGACCAAATACTTTTGGTAATATAGTGTATCTTTTGTTCGCTTTGCGTTTCTCAATTATGCACTTTTCCAGTGATCCGGCCCTCTTTGTCCGGCCCTCTCTGTCCGGCCCTCTCTGTCCGGCCCTCTCTGTCCGGCCCTCTCTGTCCGGCCCTCTCTGTCCGGCCCTCTCTGTCCGGCCCTCTCTGTCCGGCCCTCTCTGTCCGGCCCTCTCTGTCCGGCCCTCTCTGTCTGGCCCTCTCTGTCCGGCCCTCTCTGTCCGGCCCTCTCTGTCTGGCCCTCTCTGTCCCGCCCTCTCTGTCCGGCCCTCTCTGTCCCGCCCTCTCTGTCCGGCCCTCTCTGTCTGGCCCTCTCTGTCCGGCCCTCTCTGTCCGGCCCTCTCTGTCCCGCCCTCTCTGTCCGGCCCTCTCTGTCCGGCCCTCTCTGTCCCGCCCTCTCTGTCCCGCCCTCTCTGTCCCGCCCTCTCTGTCCCGCCCTCTCTGTCCGGCCCTCTCTGTCCGGCCCTCTCTGTCCGGCCCTCTCTGTCCCGCCCTCTCTGTCCCGCCCTCTCTGTCCCGCCCTCTCTGTCCCGCCCTCTCTGTCCCGCCCTCTCTGTCCCGCCCTCTCTGTCCCGCCCTCTCTGTCCCGCCCTCTCTGTCCCGCCCTCTCTGTCCCGCCCTCTCTGTCCCGCCCTCTCTGTCCGGCTCCCTCTGCCAAGATTGTGTCAAACAGGCTCGACCTCATGACATTTCATAGTGCTAAGAAAAGCCACAAATCCATCTTCAGGAAAGTCGTGGCCAAAGTGAAATGACAACATGTTCACGTTTCACAGTGATTGGAGGCGTGTTTAACCTTAAGCAATGCCAGCCACTCGCTTCACTTCATACTTATTTAACTACATTTGATACGCCACTGTAGCCTATGTTACAAGATGCAATAGTACAATCTTATGGTGGTCTGTGAACTTGCACTAAATGTGGAATGATGCATTCAAGTACAGCAATGAAGGACTTGAAATGTGTGTGTGTGTGTGTCATGTTTGTTCATCACATTCATAGTTCGTAGTTTTGCTCAAACGACTTGAAAGTGCGCTAGGCTACTTTGCATCGAAACGTTAATGAGTCGGTTATAAAGTCATATTGGTAAACTATTTATACTTTTCAGGTCAGTTACGTCTACACCATTTTGAATATTTAATATGTTCATATTCATATATTGTATTAACCACTTTATATGGATTATATTTATCAAAAAGAGCAGCAATGTATTTGAATGACCCATCAGGGGTAAGAAGTAGGAAAGATATCAACAGAGTTGATCTACTGTAATGATCACACACTTGCAGTGAGCATATGTTTATTTGACGTCTGATGAAAACAGGCACATAATCTGTGGAAAGATCCGCTACCATAAACCACCCACTGGTAAAGTACAGCTATGAGAGGGTCTGTTTAAACGTCTATCCTTATTCCACACTAAAACGGTGACAAGAGTAAACTCACACCAATATATATATATAACATTACATGTGTACACACAGGTTATTTAGATCACAGAGGGACAAGGGGGGGGGAAATGCACACATTGACTTTTTCTATTCTCCCTTACATGACTGCTGCTATTCTGCAGGTCTTACTTAGCCATGAACAGTGGAGGAAGTTGCCCCCCCCCCCCCCATAGGATGCTACAGGAGCCAATTCCATATATCAATGGCCCAACAGAAATAAGAGACAAGCATAGTAAACCATCTTTGAGTATTGCAACATTGGCCAAGGCCCTCCTAATACCCTACAGTCCAGGGATCACCAATCCTGGTCCTCGAGGTGAAGGGGTCGTTATCAAGCTCTGTGGAAGCCTCATAATGACCCTTTATTTGAATCAGGTGTGCTGGAGCAGGGAAACATCGAAAACTGTCAGGACAGCGGACCTGGGTTGGTGATCTACGCACTAGACACTAGCACAAGTCTATTTAACCTTACAGAGCTCTCAAGAACACGTCCAGTAGCTGATCATCAAAAGCTCAACTGACAATCCTTATTGGTCCATACACACTTAACAGTTACAAAAAAACATTTGAATCCCTCGGC
This sequence comes from Protosalanx chinensis, assembly GCA_030340685.1. NCBI lineage: Eukaryota > Metazoa > Chordata > Actinopteri > Osmeriformes > Salangidae > Protosalanx > Protosalanx chinensis. Next base: position 15,269,720 of record CM059322.1, on the reverse strand, counting down.
CATCTGGGGATTTGGCAGTTCGATTTTATTTTCTTCCTCGGTTGTAAAATAAAAACTTTCATCCAGTCTCCATCCAGTCTCCATCCAGTCTCCATCCAGTCTCCATCCAGTCTCCATCCAGTCTCCATCCAGTCTCCATCCAGTCTCCATCCAGTCTCCATCCAGTCGACATTCCAAGTATTCCACATTCACAGGTGTCCATAGATAGGATAGTTTTCAGTCGTCTCTGTGTGTGTAGCTCTGTGTGTGTAGCTCTGTGTGTGTGTAGCTCTGTGTGTGGGGCTCTGTGTGTGTGTAGCTCTGTGTGTGTAGCTCTGTGTGTGTAGCTCTGTGTGTGTGGGGCTCTGTGTGTGTAGCTCTGTGTGTGTAGCTCTGTGTGTGGGGCTCTGTGTGTGTAGCTCTGTGTGTGTAGCTCTGTGTGTGGGGCTCTGTGTGTGTAGCTCTGTGTGTGGGGCTCTGTGTGTGTGTAGCTCTGTGTGTGGGGCTCTGTGTGTGTAGCTCTGTGCATCTTGGGTAGAGGGGGAATGTGTGGGGTTTGGAATGATGACAGGAGGGAGGGTGGATATTTTGATAGTTTGAACCAGAGGGCCTCAGTTCATCCACAGCGTATGCGACACTAGACAAGAGTATGAGCAGAGAAAATGAACGGCAGCCCTTGAGGGTTATTCAGAAAACGACCACCAATGGCATGCCCTCTGCCCAACACTTCATTTCAGCATTTTTCAACTGGAAACATTTTATTGCTATCGTATTTCAGAATGAAATTCAAGACTTGAATTGAAACGGATGCATTTTGTTTCATAGAAAACCCCCATTTTAAGACGTCTACAGGTGTGATTTCCCCGACCCAGTGCGGTTACCCACAGGGAGATCAGATAGTCCCATGTCCCCTACTACACTCCAACTAATCGGTCAACGTTTAGCTTTAATACATCAATATCCTTTCCAGTTGTCCTTATGTTGGGTATTATTAACTGTCCAACAAGCCTAGACTAAGGAAAAGTGAATAGTTCAAACACTTCACCACCCAGTGGATTCCTACACCTACATAATGATCCATAGGAACTGTAAATATACACAATGACCATTTAGTTGAGTCTTTGGTTCTTAGTTCCTAAATGGAGATGATAGATGGGGGGAGGTGGGGGGGGGGGAGGTGGGGGGGGGGGGGGGGGGGGGGGGGGGCGTGCTGGATAGCAACCTAGCCCGCTAGCACCAGACTAGCTGTTCTACAGGTGTGTAGGGGAGAGGAATGGTGCGAGGTGATTGGTGGAAATCAACTTCCTCATCGGCCGCTCCTCACAGCCCGTTAACCAAGATCCCGGGCTGGGCGGGGTTAGAGGTGGGCAAGCAGCTTTGGAGGTCGCGTCCGACGTTCTTGGCGGCGGCGTCGTGCGTGCGAGGGGAGCGTCGGAGGTTGAGGAAGCTGAAGCGGCCCTCCAGGCCGGCGGTCTTCCTGGGGCGGCTGCTGGAGGCGTTGCCGGGGCGATGGTTGTTGTTGTTGAGAGTGTTGTGGAGTTCTCCCTCCGCTCCTTCAGCTCTATCACCTGGACCAGAGGAAGTCAGGATGAGCTTATCTATCTAATAAGATACATTACTATAACACACACACACACACACAATGTCCTGTATCCCCCCCATTATCTGTGTTTGGCTGAATTCTGGTCACCTGTTTCCATAAGCTGAGATCTAGCTGGGATGTGCATGTGTTTTCCAGAGGGACGACCCTCTTGTGTCTCTACACCTGCTCTTGGCTAAGTGCTTAGCTGGCTGTCAGTTTGATTAACTTGCCTCTCCGCTGGTGTGGCTGTGTGTCAGGTAAGTAGGCCTGGACCATATTTCTCAGTGACAATACATACGTGCATCCACACCCAATCCACCTCTTTAGGCTCTGTCTCTCTCTAACACACACACACACACCTCTTTAGGCTCTGTCTCTCTCTAACACACACACACACACACCTCTTTAAGCTCTGTCTGTCTCTCTCTCTCTCTCACACACACACACACACACCTCTTTAGGCTCTGTCTCTCTCTAACACACACACACACACACCTCTTTAGGCTCTGTCTCTCTCTCAGACACACACACACACACACACCTCTTTAGGCTCTGTCTCTCTCTCAGACACACACACACACACACACACACACCTCTTTCCATGTCGCACTCGGGTGAAGACGCCCCACTGCACTCGCTGCGAGGGCCCAGCACCGGCGAGATGAGGCCAAAGTCGGAGAGCGACACGGGGCTGGTCAGGTCCAGGCTGCAGGGACGCGAGGAGGGAGCAGGGGAGGAGGACGAGGAGGACAAGGGGCTGGGGGAGGGGGCAGGTGAGGAGGAGGAGGAGGAGCTGGCGAAGGGGCAGGGAGAGAGCAGGTCCTGAGGGGTGCAGGGGGAGGAGCCTAAGCTGCAGGTGGACCGCGTCTCTGACTCCTCCTCCTCCGACATGGCGCTGCTGCAGGTCTCGTCTTCGAAGGACTCTGAGGTCACTGCAGGAGAGGAGAGAGACCAAACGCACGGTTGAGTCGACGCACCTTTGAGGACAGACCTTCAAGGACAGTGAGGTAAAGGGAGTCAGGTGGCTGAGCGGTAAAGGAGTGGGGCTAGATCATCAGAAGGTTGCGAGTTCGAAACCCGGCTGTGTCACCATAACGTTGTGTCCTTGGTCAAGACACTTCACCCTACTTTCCTCGGGGGGGGGGGGGGGGGGTGTCCCTGTACTTGCTGCAAGTCACTCTGGATAAGAGCGTCTGATAAAGGACTAAATGTACGAAAGGGAGGTTGAGAAGATGAGGGGAAGGAGTGACCTGAATCCTAGGGAGTTTCGAGACAAACCACTTCAACACTATCGCTCTTCTAGAGGTCAAGTGCCTCACATGCCATAGATGAAGGAACTGTGATTAAAGACTGTGGCGTTGCTCGTTGACCTTGATGGGAGGTTTATATAATGTTATTCTAGGTCGTCTAAATGTATTATGGATTGCATTTCTGAGACAAGCACACCGACACACTTTACAGCGTCTCCTAAAGCCACATGGGCAAACGCAGCACATTCTGTTGTAGGTCAACGCTGTCTGAGCCAACGAGGTCAGAGCAGAATCACCCAGCGGCTTGATAGTCCTGTGGTCACATGAAATAAACCCAGAATTCAGCTGCTCAGCCTCCATTACACTCCTACTACAGACGTGCTGACTTAAAAGATCCAGGATTAGGTTTCTGTTATGTTAGGTTGTCCCAAGACCCTTAAATAAAAATACAATAAAAAAGGCTTATCTATGTAGGCAATATATACATGTATGCTGAGTAGCCAATATATCCTTGGTCCTACATCAGAGGTGTGCATGGGCCTGAATTAAACAATCATGTTTTCATGGGTTTCTGATGACTGGTTACAAAACCACAGCATCAACAAGGCGGTCTGTACTGTGTGTTTATGAACGTGTGTGTGTGTGTGTGTTTGTGTGCATGTTGTGCCACTGAAGGGCTTGCAGCAAACAATAATTGGTTTTAAGAGGCACCCATCAAAGGGCTGCCCTACGTCAGTGCATTTACCAAGAAGCTCAGCAACAGAAAACACTAGACAACATTCTATATTGGGATGAACTGACGTTTGTTAAAGCCACTAACATTGGTGGAAATGTAACTTGGCCAATATAAATGAACCAATGCTTAAACTGTGGGGGTTTTCTCTTCAGCAGTGCAAAAGGAGAAGCTAAATGTGTTGGTAAATAACCTAACCTAATAAGATCTGTATGAGGATGTTGTGTAAACACCCGACCCTGATGTTAGACAGGCAGGGAGGCTCCTGAAGCGTGTAGGAACCATCGTCCGGTCTTTACACTCACTGGAGATGCCGTCCGACTCCATCTTGAAATTCGCGATGTCGTCCCCGGAGACGCCGTCTCCCTCGGCGCCCACGCCGCGGCCCCGGGGCCCCATGACGGAGCTGCGGCGCCGCTGGTGGATCTCGTCGGAGATCATCTCCAGGTTCTTCAGGGCCGTCTTGTATTCACATTTGGCCTGCGACAGTTTGGCCTGCAGGTCGTCCACGTTCTTCTTAAGGTGCTGGAGGAAGGTGAGGAGAGAGGACTGGTTAGGGCATGTACACACACACACACACACACAATCTGTAATGGACATTACGTGGATGTTTGGTCGAAAGTCAAAAGGCAGTTGACCTGCTCTCTTACTATAGTTATATTCCCCCTCATCTGTACAGCTAGTGCCCACTTTTTACTTTGATCTTATTTGTATCTAACTTGTATTTTACATTATATTTACCCTTATTATTATTATTATTATTATGTTACATACAGTATATGTTCTATGTTTGCTCTTTCCTGCCAAAGTAAATTGTGTGTTTGTATATCCTGCATAGCGAATTAAACATCATAAATCATAAATCCAAATGAGCCATTTCAAATCGTAAAAAGCCAAAGTGTCTTTTCGTGTCAACCAAAAAGGATTATGAAACACAGTAAATGACAACCCAGACATGGTTCACACATACCTCAAGCTGCAGGTAGTACTTTGCCTTCAATTCAAAGTATGGCCTGTGGGAGGGAGAATGATTATACTGAGAGCAAACAAGGCTGAGGATAACTGTACTACAAGACATCGCTATGGCAACTGTGTGAGATAGGGAGGGGGGGGGGGGGGGGGGCATTACAATAGCCGACTGTGAATAACGCACCGATACAGAGCGCAGGCCAGAAACAGCCAGTTTTGCTTGCTAGCGACACTTGACAATGACTTCATAGTTGTCTTGTGTGTGACTACTGATGCCGTCCTATTCTGTTCTAATGAGCACCCATGTGTCGTCAATCACCTCATCTGGGAAACTCCCCTCACCCACATTGCTGGTGTGTGGATACTTAGGGAGATGGCTGAGCTGAACGACTTGATTGAGAGCATGTTACTATCACCATTCTCACGTTGTGTTGTGTATTCGGCCGTCAAGGTTAAGACATCGCGAGTGAAAGCAAACGATGGTTCCACATTCCACAATGTCATAAATAAATAAATATTCATTTAGCAGACGCTTTTATCCAAAGAAACTTACAGTAAGTACAGGGGCAATCCCCTTGAGGCAAGTAGGGTGAAGTGCCTTGCCCAAGGACACAACATCACAGCCGGGGTTTGAACTCACAACTTTCCGCTCATGATCAGCCCTGGTTTCACTAAAGCCTTCAGACGCATCAGGAGGGACGTGAGACAGCGATGTGGGCGGAAACCAGGCAGCTGCTCTACGTCTGCACTCATCAACGCAGAGAGCAGACAGACAGACGGGAGGACAGACAGACAGACGGACGGACAGACGGGCGGACAGACAGACGGGCGGACAGACAGACGGGCGGACAGACAGACGGGCGGACAGACAGACGGGCGGACAGACAGACGGGAGGACAGACAGACGGGCGGACAGACAGACGGGCGGACAGACAGACGGGCGGACAGACAGACGGGAGGACAGACAGACGGGCGGACAGACAGACGGGCGGACAGACAGACGGGCGGACAGACAGACGGGAGGACAGACAGACGGGCGGACAGACAGACGGGCGGACAGACAGACGGGAGGACAGACAGACGGGCGGACAGACACTCACTTGGACTTGCCGATGGTGCGTTTGAGCTTCTTCTCCAGCTGCTTCATGCGTCCCATGGCTGCAGTGTACTTGGCTGCCGTCTCCTTGTGCACCAGCTCGCTCCTGGTCTTGGTGTGCTCCGCCTCCATCACCTGCAACGACCCAACGGGGGGGGGAAACAGGTGAAGCTCGAGGGCAACGTTCCACCCCCCCACCACTCCCCCACCCCCCCCACCACCCAGACCTCATGCTGTCCTCACCCTCTGGGTGGCGTGGTTCAGCATCTCCTGCCAGGCTGAGTCAAACTGCCTGTTGTCTTCCTCCAGCAGCCTCTGCTCTGCCAGGGCGATGGTCTCCTTGGCTGCCCGGAGCACCTCTGTGGCCCTCTGGAAGTCCTGCGTGGCCCTCTGGGCCTCCAGCTGAGTCTGAGGACAGAGAGAGAGACACGGTGAGCTGGGCTGGAAAGCTGGGTGAGGGTGGGTCGAGTGTGGGACCTGGATAAGGGGGTTAAGTCTGCCAGACGTGGACCGCAAGAGGTCAGAACACTGCCAGGGGCCCAAGCTTTCTGTCACAACAAGTGAGTAACTAGGCCCTTGTCTGGCTGTGGGGGTTTGACATCCTGAACTTCCAGCTGTCCAGAGTTTCCTGTCATGTTCCAGAACACTGGACTTGTAGGTACAGTGCACAGCACAGGACAAGAGCATTGAACTGAGCACTGTCTGAAATACAAAAACGACCAAAAATAGAAGATTGAAATGTTGGATACCTCAGGTTTGAAAACACACACACGCTTAAATTGAGTGAAGTATCGCAAATGAAATGCGCAAAATGTATTCTTACTATACAAAACAGAAATGCCAAAGTGTATTGAAGTTAGACAAAACTGGGTCAAGTTGTGATAAATCTTGAAAGTGAAGTTGTAAAGAATCCTTCCTGTAAGTGCCAGATGCGAATAGCAGCAGGGAGATAATCCTTTACCGCTTCTGCACTCTAAGCTGTCGATTAGACAGCCTGACTGAAAACCACCCATAGCTAACGCTGATGCGCTAAGCTCCTTTTGCTCAGCTGCGACAAAAAACCTTCAAAGCTTCGCCCCAACAAGCAGCGATGTGAGCTGAGTAACTACGAAGGGGCGTGCACTTGCTCACCCATTTTATTTGCACATTACTGTCAACGTTTTAAAAGAAAGGACTCCCCTGTCCCTAAGCCACTGAAAGACAAATGGCCAATCACAAATAATGTTCTGCAATTTCCACCCCTGGAGGACAAATAAAGGTTTATCTAATCTAATCAATCATATTTACCCCCTTCGCAGCGCGCCCCCCACCCTTACCCCCCTAACCCTTACCCCACCATAGCCCCCCCACCCCACCCATACCCCCCCCACCCATACCACTCCCATAGCCCCCCCACCCTTACCCCCTTACCCTCCACCCATGCTTCCCCCCCCCCCCCCCCCCCCCCACCCTATCTCGATCCCTCTGCCTCCCAGCGAGCGCAGGCGTCATCGTTCCCTCTGAACCCCCCCTCCATGTTTCATGAGGCTCGGGGGGGGGGGGATGCTGAGTAAACGCGTCGTCGCCATGGCAGCACGGTGGTTGGTGAAGCCCTCTGTCAGCAGCAGCAGAGTCTAATCTAATCTGCCAGGACTGTGAGCCCGACCTGGAGAGCACAGATGGACAGACTGAGTCTCCTGACTATTGACGTCTGCACGAGCACACGCACAATACAGCCTCTGGATCCACAACTGTATATTCTTAATGGGTTTGGTGGGGGCCGACTTGAGCCTGCGTCTAATTGAATTTGGGTAGGAATGTTTGGGAGAGTAGACGACTTGTTTCAGAAAAAAAGGGACATCAGCAGATCTTAACCATTTTGTGGGGTGGGGGTGGGGGTGGGGGGGGATTTAAAGAGGAGGGGATGGGATGGGATGACTGTCAGCTTGATGGAGCTGTACAGTAGAAGGGATGAACGATGACGAAGATGATGATGGACTGTTTACGAAAATCCACTCTCGCTCCCAAAGCCCCGCTACATTATTCACAGCTCTCGTTCATACTTTGCAGGGCTCGAAAAGCGAATCCGCACATTTAACGTGTCGGCACATATTCTGATAACCATTTGACTACATACCCCCTTCTGGAAGTGCATTTGGGAAGAGGGGGGCTTTGATATGCAAAGCCCTCGGAAATCTCCACGCCTTTAATGCGACTCAAAAGCAAAACAAGACGTGCGCTGACTTCAAAACGCCGGCAGTTCACCATCCACCAACTTCACAGCATAATCATTAGCCCTAATCATCATAATGGGGAAAGTATCGGTAAAAAAAAGACACTGTCAACGTATTGGGCGATTCAAATCCATCCTTCAATTAAAACGAAGCAATTCATCTTTTTAAAATGAAGAGCAATGCCAAATTTAATCACGACGGCCATTTTATGCTGCAGTTGAACCATTTGATGTAAACTTCCCAACGATGTCATGCTTGGTTGGCCTGATGTGAGCTTAACATGCAAACAAAATGTGACTGCCCTAGATCCAGAGAGCCGACTCCAACTGATCCTGAAGAAGTTGTTAAACCACACATGAATCAAGAGAAGGACGGATTCAGGCCTCCTCACAGATCCCAGACTGACCTGGATTCAGGTCTAACCTGCAGTCAACGAGTACAACTAGGCTGCGAATAAGAACCCTGAAAAGAATTATTGTCGGACTTGTCCAAACACCTTAACTACCTTTTAAACCTTTTAAACTGTCAATCTATTTACGGGTTAGGTTAGGACATAATTCAGCTGGATTTAGAATTCAATGTTTCATGTGGCTGTCTGGTCACACGCGTACACCACTAACCCACTAAACCAATCGAAGAGTTGCCTCAAGGAGCTGAGGCAAGTTTCCAGATCACAGGCAGGCTAACTTAATATACACACGCCTGGTCTACAACCCAGCTTCCTTACATGTGAGCACTGAGGACAGCAACTGTTGTGCAGCACTTGTATGATGTATGTCTCTGATCTGGGCGTGTTGACAGTCTCCTGCCGCACAGGATGATGATGATGATGATGATGATGACGACGACATCATGCAGTGATCCATGGTTCTTAGTCCAGCTCAAGACGATTCAGGGACCTGCTTCTCTGGGAGTCAGGTGACTCAGCAGGTTAAGGTGTTGGCCTCATGATCGCTATGTGATCATTTATCCTTGGACAAGGCACTTTACCCTAGTTGCCTCAGGGGAATTGTCTCTTTACTCAGAGCCCGGATAGCTCAGTCGGTAGAGCATCAGACTTTTAATCTGAGGGTCCAGGGTTCAAGTCCCTGTTCGGGCGGTATGATTTTACTGCAATTTCACCCCCTAGGGGACAAATAAAGGCTTTTCTTACTTGTTGTGAGTCGGTTTGGATAAATAAAAGCGTCTGCTAAATGAATATTTATTAACACAGTGGCAAGCATTCTTTATTCACCGTGACTCTACAGCATGTGCTTGAGTGCTGAGAACCACATTTCAATCTCAGTACAGCACTCAAGTTATTCAGAACGAGTGCAGTTAAGATGAATAGGAATTGGAAAAAAGAAACTCCTGCACTGCCTCGTGTTCGGGCTTGAGGACGCTTCATATTCCAAGTGGGGACACTGGACCTGGGACTTACGTCACTGCTTCAGTCCACCCCCAGTACTCCAGTCTGAAGCACTGCTTATCCCCAACAGGGATAACATTTCTAACTGGAGCTGAAGCACAGTTGTTACAGCATGGATGAGGATCTGGAGAACACACACACACACTTTACTGAAGGAGTCAGACAGAACAATAGGCATGCATCCACAATAGAATTGATGTCATTCTAGTGGCAACAGTGTTTGCGGCTGTGCTGGTTGTGTATTTACAGAGGGAGTTGCGTAACCACGGAGTGTCCAGTGTGAGCACGGACATGAACATGGTAGTCTTGACCCTGGACACCAAAATAAATAAGTACGTGTCCAATGCAGCTACGCCACAGGAGACAAGAGCAAGGATAGAGCAGATGGCCACAAGCTCATTTCTACTCATCCATCCCTGTCTTAGACCTGGGCCCTTTGGCCCTTTTCTCCTGGTAGTCCCTGCCAAATGCTCCACAGGGGAGAGATGGAGAGAGACCCAGGAAGAAGGGGGGATGGAGAGGCAGACAGAATGTGATCATGGAGGTCACAGATGGGCTCTTGACCTTGGTAATGTTCCCTCAGGATGGACGACGCCCACACTTGCTTCTCTGCTCGAAACAAGACTAGCTTGGTTGGCTAAGGAGAACCTAAAGGTCTTCGAACCATTTAAGATTCAAAACTATGTTTACAATAGTTTGGGGACGAGGAAAAAATTAATCAATCCTCAAACACAGGAGACGCCTTGGACCATCAAGTCTGAAGAAAGAGGCCTTGAACCCAGAAAGCACACCGGAAAAAAAACACCTTTCCTAGAAAACCCAAGTGGCCCACTTACTTTTTTCAACCCACATTCCGCATGGCTGAGGTGACAATGGAAAGAGCACATGAATATCTCATGAGGTAAGAAGGGGGGGAAAGAAAACTACTTTTGAACGTGTACCACGAGCCATGACCAATCACAGAAGAGTGTCGACGTGCACATTCTCAAAAAACTGGCACGCTCAAAGCGACGTCTCATGACACGAGAACTGTTTCGGCTCCTCCATTTTAAATGCAGTGAACCAGTTTTTTTTTTAATATATATATTCGTGGCATTTTCATGCTTTGTTAGATCAAGCCAGTGTAGGCAGGGAGACAGAGAGGGAAGAACATAGAGTACAGGGCTCAGGTCGGATTTGAACCCAGGCAGCTGTGGTAAGGCCTTAACCCAGTGGTTCTCAACCCTGGTCCTCAGGGCTCCACTGTCCTGCATGTTTTAGATGTTTCCCCCTTCCAACACACCTGATTCAAATGAATTGTCATTATCAGGCTTTTGCTGAGCTTCATAAGGACCCATTTATTTGAATCAGGTGTGTTGGAGCAGGGAAACATCTAACACATGCAGGACAGGGGGCCCTAAGGACCAGAATTGCGAACTACTTTCTTACCCGTGTGAGTCAGTTGGCTACCTGGTGATTCACAGGTACGCCTTGCAAAAGGAACCACTTTCTAATTGCCCCGTAATCCAGAATCGTTGAGAACCTGAACCCAGTGATCAAAATGCCAGGTTATGCAACACAGCTCAGCTGAGCAGTCACCATCAAGGTTAGTCATTTATCCACTCCCTGTGTCAGCTTATCTCAAGCCTCCTATGGCAAATAACATGCAGTCACTGGTCCACTTGAACATGTAACAAACAGAGAGAGAGGAAAAGAAAGAGAGAAAACGAAAGAGAGAGAGAGAGAGAGAGAGAAGGAGAGAGAGAGAAAGAGAAATAGAGAAGGAGAGAGAGAGAGAGAGAGAAGGAGAGAGAGAGGGTAGGGAGTTCCCAACGGGCTAAACAGCAGTTCAAGGTTGACATCACTGACGAGGAACGTAAAGGCAGAACTTAAAAATTAATTTAATGAAAAATTAAATGATACAAAAAAAAAGATTCCAGAGAGTTGATGTGCTTTAGCTGCATAATGGATGTGAAGCTGCTATCTGGTGAAGAGTTGCAGTCAACAAAGAGGACGATGAAGTCATCCACCACAGAGAGACATGTCCGCCATTTAACGGCCCGCTGCAGCCGAAGCACCGATCCGTTTCAGCTCCGACAGCTTCGTAATCTAACGGTGCCAACCGCATCGTCGAATCGATGATGACTGCGTGTGTGTGTGTGTGTACGCATTCAAGCGCATCGCATCTAGTCGTATCTACCGTGGAGGTTTCCATCCATGCTCCCTGGAACAAAGGATTTCTTCTCTTCTAGAATCTTCTCGATTCAATTTGAAAGAGTTCAATCAAAAGGCACTTACATTTATGCCAATAGAGAGATGACTTGCGGGTGGAAAATATTTTGTAAGACACATTTGAAATGCTTTCTGAAGACCTCCCATTCCAACCTCTCGGGAGGGGAAAAAGGCATCCAAATTAAGAAGGATTTTCTTCGACACAAACATATTTCTAGGATTTGATGATGTCTACAGAGGGTTTATTTCATTTTGCCTCCCCGCCGCAACAGCTGCTATGAATTAACTAAAACATATTTGCTAAAAATGAGGTGTTGTTATTTAAACATGCGCAGCTCTAGTATTTTCTGATTCAGCACGTTCTCCTGAGTACTCTGCCGTTGAGGAGACGTGTGAGAGACTGAAGTCTGAGACAGAGACGGAGGGATGCAGCAGCCAACAGCAGAAAGGTCTGACTCAAGACTGAACTCAGCTCAAGTCTCTCTAATCGTCTCAGTACGGCCGGACACTTGCATTCTTGACTTGCTCCCTTCTGATCTGGTCTCTGTAGAAGAGCGAGAGGGACCAGTGGAGGTGACAGGGACCAGTGGAGGTGACAGGGACCAGTGGAGGTGACAGGGACCAGCGGAGGTGACAGGGACCAGCGGAGGTGACAGGGACCAGCGGAGGTGACAGGGACCAGCGGAGGTGACAGGGACCAGTGGAGGTGACACCTTTCAAGTCTGAAATCTGTGCAGTGTGACTCGTACTAATCCAGGATCAGCACCTACAGGAGGTTAAACCTTCCAGCCAGGACCCCGTGCTGGGAGCATTCTAGAAAAACTGCAGTGTTGAAGCCCAACGTTTGTCACTTCGGTCGACAGATAGAAAAGAAAACATCTGCGTGATGCACAGCCAGGGGATGGAGAGGGAGTCAGACTGCACAGCAACACTGTCAGCCCTTTAAATCCTTTTCACATCACGCCCCCCCCCCACCCCCCACGAGCCTGTACAGCTGCACTGATCTTGACGAGCAGGTGCGAACACCAGATGCTCCTACGACTCGTTACAGGGAAGCGACGTCACATACCCCTCAAGATGTCTAAAATGGGCTGCAGCTGACTGATGCCCTCGTTCGGGGCTGCAATTCATTATTGGGTTTCAATTCCTGTAATTAGGTAAATGGGAGAAAGGCTATTTCAACTAGATTTACCAGGCATGGTGACATAGCTGAGGGAATCGATAAGGATTTAGAATCATTCTAGCACATTTGATGTCGCTAGATGAGATCGTTCAGATGATTGATGCCGTGATGAAGTGTATCAGTCATGCGGTACTAACAACGGAGAAATTGTTTATCGTGATACGGATCAACACCCTAACTCCTGTACCCCCGCTGTACTCCCCCCCCCCCCCCAGCAGTGCCTCACCTGTCGGGCCACTTTCCTGGCCTCCCAGTAGGGTTTGGACTCATCCACCGCCTTGCCAATCTTCTTGACCAGTTCATCCAGCTTCAGGGTGGCTTCCACCAGCACCGAGCGGAACTTCTGTCTTGCATCCTTAAGACAAGAAAGAAACATTTTTTTTAATGTAGATTCAACCGTTTGGCCAGATTCAACAAACAGGTCCTTAGAACCGTAGTTAACCCTGAAATCAATTGTAATTGAATCAAAACAGATTTCCTTAGACGTCAGTTTTCGTGTGGATGGAACGGCCCCTGGGGAGCGACAACAGGAAACTCGAAAAGCATTTCAAAGAACTCAACAGTCAGATGCTTTCTAAGTTTGCATGAAAAAAACAGTGTCCTGAAATTAAATTAACCTTTGATCTAGTTAACAGGGGTCCTTTCAACCAGGCTGTCTCCAAACAGGCAAACTGACCAATTAGGAGTGTCCTATAAAAGTCACTAAAGGGAAGATACTTCAACAGATCTTTAGAAAGACACACAACAAGATACTGTTTTTTTAATTCCTTCCATCAAACTGGCTAAAGGGTCGCAGAAAACAAAACAAAAAAACATATTTAGCCATATAACATAAACATGTAACTAACCTAATCAAAACCTTGCCCCAAATTAAAAGAGAATGTTTTTTTCTCACTTCCTGCCAGCATTGTACGAAATAAAAACCTTTTAAGGGTTTTATTTTCACAAACGTGGACAGACACAGACTTTTGAAGCTCCATCAATTCTTTATGCAAGACGATACTGACAAGAGACATTAACTATTTAACAGGTTTGATCCCAAGTGTTTGTGTTATGGGCGGGTACGATTTACAGCTACCAGGGGAATTTGGTTCTGTAACTCACTGGGATGTAAGAAAATCAATACTCCTTTCTGGAAGTAACCAGCGTGCTTTGTGCACCTTCTACAAGGAACATCGTCAACCACTTGACATCGTCAATTACCATTCTAGACATTGAAATCTTTATATTGAATGAATTTCGGGTCTGGACAGATGGCCCCTAGGCTAATATACACCCTACGACATACGGCCTACGTAATTGTGTTTTTGAGGGTCTGAAACTAACTTTTCCGTCAGGATAAACGTCAATAAATCTGCCAATTCTTCTGGCTTCTCAACGCCTCAAGTTTTATATCAACATGAGCACTTTAAATGTTGAACTGGTCCTTGATTTCTGTCCTAACTGTAACTTTCGGCACAGAGTTCTGAGAACAGATGTTGTCAGCAGATATCTGCTTGCACAGCGTGACAAAGGACCTCTGGCTGAACTCCCTGCTCCTCCTCAGCGTCTGGAAAGTCCGCTGGGCAGCAGATAAACAGCGTCCTGTTTTATATGTCAGACCCATGGTGAGAGGAGGGGCATAGCAACCAAGGATACCTGCACACGGCTACAGCCACTGTGTACAATCTACTGGATTGTCCATATTAAAAAGGTCATTCACAGCCGGTGACAGTATTTTGTTGTGATCAACGTTTATGCCGTTGAACGAAACGTGTTCAAACTGCCGCTCGCCTATTTTCCCGCCCTCTGTCACGTTTGATCCCTGAGCAGACGTTTCTGCTTCAATTCATGCTTGTCAGATTTAGAATCTCTAATCTATATGAATCCCTCACATGCTAACCCACCCCCTTCTTCTCCTCCTCAATGTCACTCTCTCTCTGGTCTCTCTCTGGTCTCTCTCTGGTCTCTCCCTGGTCTCTCTCTGGTCTCTCTCTGGTCTCTCTCTGGTCTCTCCCTGGTCTCTCTCCGGTCTCTCCCTGGTCTCTCTCTGGTCTCTCCCTGGTCTCTCTCTGCCCTCTTCCATGTCTCTTTACCTTTCGTCTCTTTAACCTATGCAAACTATTAAAAAAATGCTGAAGTTATACCTCAAGTACTTGACCTCGGGAAATGTGTACCAGTGTTTTACAGGTATCCAAAGATCATCGTTATACAACTTGAACTTCTTGCTGACCTGAATCAATGTGAATATCCTCCAACATGTTATGAGTGTTTCCTTGTTAAAAGCATTGGGAGATAGTACTAACCAAGCATAGAGCAGGGGAGGGAGAGGGAGAGAGAGAGAGAGAGCGAGAGAGAGAGAGAGAGAGAGAGAGAGAGGGGGAAAGAGAGAGAGAGAGGGGGAAAGAGAGAGAGAGAGGGGGAAAGAGAGAGAGAGAGGGGGAAAGAGAGGGAGAGAGAGAGAGAGGGGGAAAGAGAGAGAGAGAGAGAGAGAGAGAGAGGGAAAGAGAGAGAGAGAGAGAGAGGGAAAGAGAGAGAGAGAGAGAGAGAGAGAGAGAGAGAGAGAGAGAGAGAGAGGGAAAGAGAGAGAGAGAGAGGGAAAGAGAGAGAGAGAGAGAGATAGAGAGGGATCAAAAGAGAGAGCTTCAAGAGCACAGAGGAAAGAAACAGACAGTCTACCGTGCAGAAAATTATCTAGTGAAATATCTTGAACAACAATCTTGCAATAGAAACAAAATGGGCAGCTGTCAAGGTCGATGCTCACAGTGTCTGATCTCAGATCTGAGATCACATTCGAGGGGAGATGTGGGTCCACAATCTTACAGGACAACCAAACTTTGTGAGCATGTGCACGCATGTGTGTGTATGCGTGTGTGCACATGTGTGTGCATGCATGTGAATCAGCCCTACCTCCAGTTCGGTCTCACATCTGTTGATGTCATCGGTGGACTGATTGAGCTTCTCTAGTTCCCCCTGTAAACCAAAAACATGGAGGAGAGGCTGTTGAACCAGGAGAGGGAGTCTGTGCCAGGACAAAGACATGTTCTACAGTATCTACAGACAAGGAGAGTCACACATCTGGAAAAGGTTCAACTTGACAGAAATTCTACTCAGGCCCTTTTTTTGGGAGGAGCAGAGCAACGGTTTAGGCTAAACCCTATCCCCGTTTAAAGAAGCATTGACGGTCGTCTTCAGACACACCAACAACCAAAAAAAAAGAATAAATATGAATCTGTATAGATTTAAGGACATCATACGTGATATTCTGCCAACATGTCTGGGGTTTTGCTTGGTGAGGGGAATCTTAAGGGTCCATGCCAGCAGCATTCACCCGGCTTATGTGCATTTGGCGAATTACAATTAAGGCAGATGCTTCAATTCCAAGCAGATTTGCAAATCGAAATAACGTCATTAAGTCAAATAATGACTCGTTTGAAACCAAACTGTCAGTCAATACCGATGAATAGAGCACATCAGGTGACCTAGACTTGGGTTTAGAGACAGAAGGTATCTAAATGAAAAGACTACATGAGCCTAAACATGATATCCTGACCTGAATTCTGGGGTCAACTTCTTCCTCTTCGTATTCCACCTCTTCATCAGATCGAGATTCCTTATCGGAGATATCCATGGTGAACAGTGAGCAAAGCTCGAGCGCTGTCAAAACGAGAACAAAGCGGAGCTCGCGCTGTCAAAACGAGAACAAAGCTGAGCTCGCGCTGGATTTGGAACACGAGCTGCTGCTTAAAAACGCACGCGCTCCCCGTGGGGGTGGTGGATACACAAAAAAAACGTGAATGATCAATCAAACGTTAACGATTCTCAATTGACATGTCTTCATTGACTGAATCACAAAAATGGGGCTTCTACTTAGTGTGGCTCTGACAGATCTCCACGCGCTGTCCCTCCTCCGTCTCCTCTGATGCAGACTGCTGAACTGTGGCGGCAGGATGACTTCTGCTTTGAGGTCGAATCCGTAACGCCCCCCTGCTGCTACCCAGCCCACTGCAAACGTAGCAGAAGCAACTTAATTTGCACATTTTACGGAACAAAAACGTCAGTTCAACAGGGCCAATCGGTTGCAATGACATGCATGCATGGGCGCATGAAACTGAATAGAACAAGATGTAATCCACTGTCATTAGGTGTTATCATGCCAGCCACGTCGACCTTGACCGACCTGTTTAATATTGACCTCGTTACTAATTAATAATGACTACCTGTAGGCCTGTCATCCCACAAATACGTTCCTAGTATTCAGTCGTTCACAAGCATTTGTACGAAGAACAGTTTTCAAAACTCTAAACACAATTAGCACAGCATCAGGGTTAAGTGTTATGTTTGAATTTATTTTAATAATTTAGGCCATACCTACTGCAGCTTTAAAATGAAAGTTGTTCCTGTTGTAGAATTTGTAAACAATTAAACTACCATCTTCTTCTGTGACTTATATAACAACATGTCATATTTTAAATATTTTGTATCCAGCCTATTCGGTATCTCAGTAACATTAACGATTAAAAATCCACGTGCCGTTCAGTCTATCCCACTGCACTCTGCACGAGCCACTTTTTAGCACTACTGTGAACAAACTTCCCACCCGTCTTATATACTTGCCTACATTTTATTTTTTAATGTTTATTTAAGTCCTGTACATTTTCATTGTTTGCTCCATCGTGCCACAGTACATTCCGTGTTTGTGTAACTTACATCGCGATTATAGTTTTTTAATTCCGATTCTGATCTGATTAGTATGGGACCTCGAACACTATAACCTATAGTTTTCTTTTTAAATATAATTTATATATAACTAAGCAATGTAGGCCAAATTGATTCGAGATGACCACCCCTCTTAAGCAATAAGACAGTCTCGTATTGCCAAGATGTGTGATTTTTAACTTGAGCTACTTATTTTAAAACTGCGCCACCTACAACTTTTTTTTACTAGTTGGGTTCAATTGCGCCCTCTTCCGGCATTCAGGTCAAGACTGGATTTGTGTAGCATATTGAAAAGATTCATGTTTTAAATCAAAATTAAATGTAATATATTCAACAGAACGAACTAACTTAGATGGCTACATTTAGGTTAAAGGTTAAAGCAATTCTAAACCAATCACAGCTCAGCAGGCCTGGCTGGCTGGGAGCATCACAATGGGTTTGTTCTGCATCATCTTCTATGATGAGCATCATCTTCTATGTTAGAGCAAATTATTTAAAACTGCTCACACCAAATCAGATCTGTTAAGATATAGCTGTTTCAGACAACATCAATTCAAACTTGATATGAAAGAAAGGATAACATTTAACTATGATTGCGGGTAGCTACGACGAGAATATTCTCTCTCCAGGTAAATCTATATTCAAGCTGTACAACTAAATGAGTAGGCCTATCTGTATGTCTATCTGTGTATCTACAGTATGTTGTGAAGGATATTAATTTAAACATGAGCTTGAGGATTGCACATTTTCTGTTACCTTCAGCTCCCAATACCAAGGGTCAGGGCAGGAGAGAGCAGGGCAGGAAAAGACGCCGCAAGAGAAAGAAGGCAGATTTTCTGTTACCCTCAGAGGAGACAGGTCACTGCCAAGACCATGGATCCTCCTCTACCTTCCATCCCAGAGCCACTAAACGCCGTCCGAAAGGTACAGAGGAATCAAATCAAAACCTCCATACAGGCTATCAGAGTTATTTAAACAAAGTATTTTATAAATAAGTGCACATGACAGTACAACTATGATAGCGGGTAGCTCCGAGAATCTATCTGTGTATCTATGTTGTGAAGGATATTAATGTAAAAATGTGCTTGAGGGTTTCCACATTTTCTGTCACCCTCAGACCCCGATACCAAGGGTCAGGGCTGCAGAGAGCCGGACAGGGAAAGAGGCCGTAAGAGGAAGAGGTCAGGTACTGGCGATGCCCAAAACCAGACAGCCAGACCAGAATCTAGCACAAGAGCAGAGCCGTGTGCTATCCCTACGGCCCCTGACCCAAAGGTCCAGTGCCAACGGCCTGAAATCTTTAGCCAAGACCGCCATGATGTGTCCCTGGAAGACCAGAGCACATGCCATCTTGGATCGGAGGAACCCATGTCCGATAACATGGCTCCAAACCTGGGTAAGAGCTCAAGACCTGTTCCCCTGAGGGAAGCAGTGGTTGAATATAGTCATGGTGCAACATTTGTACTGCGGGTAACCTTTGGTCTTCTGCCTTTCTCTCCCTGTCTTTGTTCACTGACATGCCCTAACAGCAAGTCTGGAGGAGCTGTATTTCAAGGGGGCGTTGCTTGGTAAAGGGGGCTATGGCTCAGTGTATATGGGGACCAGGATTTCTGATGGGCTGCCGGTAAGAATCATCCCCCCTCTCCCTCAGTGTGCAGTGTGCTTTAAACTTTCCTTGTGATACCTTTTGGTTGAAGATGACTGAGTGATTGAGAAGATGACTGAGAGTATTTTATGTGGTATGAGGGTAAGCCGTAGACCCTGAAGAAACTCAGCCCTGATGTGATTGTCTTACAGGTAGCCATCAAGTATGTTGCCAAGACCAAGGGTGACAGCGGAGTCTTGCCTGTGGAGGTGGCACTAATGAAGCAGGTCAACATGGCTCCCCGGTGCCCTTACATTTTGAACATGCTGGACTGGTTTGACCATCCCATGCAATACGTCATGGTGCTGGAGCGCCCAACGCCCTGCAAGGATCTGTTGGATTTCCTGGAAGACAGCGAGGGTACCCTACCTGAATGGTTGGCACGGAAGGTGATGGTGCAGCTGGTGCAGGCACTGGATCACTGCCAGAAGCAAGGAGTCCTGCACCGCGATGTCAAACCGGACAACATACTGATCCAGACCGACTCACACCAGGTCAAGCTCTTTGACTTTGGCTGTGGGGATGTGTGGAAGGATACCGCCTACAAGGACTTTGCAGGTTTGCTCTAATTTCGTTCAGATAGAGTGAAATAACGGTTCCACTATACCAATACACAATGGTGCGTTCAAGATGTTAAATCTCTTTCCCCTCCTGCTTCCAGGCACCCCGGACTACACCGCTCCAGAGTGGTCCTTCATGAGAGAGTACCTGGCAGGGCCCATCACGGTCTGGTCTGTGGGCATCACCCTCTTCCTCCTGGTGTGTGGCTCTTTTCCCTTCGCTACCAGCCTGGAGGCCATCAGAGGGAGGATGGCCTTCCCTGCAGGCGTCTCGCAAGGTGAGAGAATGAAGGGATGACAAAGGAAGGACATGAGGGATGGATGAGGAAGGAGAAAAAGAGTGCAGAGGTGGCAACTGGAAAGAAATGAGTGGTGGTGAATCATGCGATGAACTTCTCAGGTGTCAACAGGAAGGGAGTGGGGTGGTGATTGCATACTTGTTCTCAGTATACATTTTGAAATCGTTTCTGCTATCCATGCTCATCAGAATGCCGTGATCTGATTCGATGGTGTCTGAGAATCAACCCATCAGACCGTCCGACCCTAGAGCAGATTCAGCTCCACCCTTGGATCCTAGAAGGAGCCATGCAGGGACAGAGTGGCTAAACACAAAACATCGTGTTGACGTGGAGCGATTAGCTCCTTCTGAACAGTTTAGCTTTAGTTCAGTTTATTAAATATTTTCCAACCCACAAATTCTGCTGCTACTTCAACTGTTTTTGCAACTAAAACTACCACACTACTATAAGCACTACCACCGTATGTGGTCTGACTTCAATTCAAGTCCATCAATAGGCGAGCAAGTTCCCCACCGAGAAAAGAATGATACTGGACAAAATACTCCTTGTCCACAGGGGTTATATAGAGCAGGGGTGGGCAAACTTTTGGACTGGTGAGCCACACAGAGTTCTAAAATTAAGACACCTGGGTCTAAAAGGGCCAGAGACTCTGGGGGTTTGGTTGCTTTTTCAAGATGATTTTGTGAGTGAAAACAGAACCAAGTGTGACAAAAATATACTTGAAAAAGAAAAAAAAGAAGCACCTGCTTCAAAAAGCATGACATGAAACTGTTGTGTTGCCTAGCAAGCTGCGCTTCCTGTTGTTCACCCCACACTTATTTGAGATGGTCCAGTTTCAGCTGTGTTGGTGCAGTGTGTCTCTGCCAGTCACAGATGTACACTGGACTGAGAAAGACACTTCTACTTTGGAGAGGAACTTCAAAACGATTAGGCCCGAACAGACGGACTGTCCTGAACATGTACAGCTTGTTCTGTTTCCTCACCCGGCCTATGGGAAGGCTGGAGTAGCAAAAAAACTGACCAATCAAAGCGATTGTTGTGGCTTTCCTCTCAAGGTCATCATCATTCAGCACTAATCGTTTTGCTATCAGAGTGACAGTGTCCGGGATGTACGCACCCTGCTCCTTCCGCTACACACACACGCACACACACACACACTCTTTAGGCCTGTCTACCTCTGTCACTGAAGTGGACAGTAAGGATGGTATTTCTGAGTTTGACCCTGAATGAAATATTTTGCTGGTGGAAGTGTGTCCAGTACTGTTTGCTGTGTCATTTCACAGGGAAAAGCCTTCCTTTCTCTAAATAAATGTCATATTGTTTCTCTCTCTCTCCCAAACACACACACACACACACACACACACACACACAGGCTGAGGTCAGCAGCATTTGGTTGCTTGGTGGGAAGGGTGTGTGCGGCTATAAATCTCGTATTCGTTCACTCTGTCATGAGGAGAGGTCAGACATATCCTGTTATTCAGACAAATCACCCCTGGTCTCAGGGTCAGAGAGAACATGCTGACAGTATGAAAGAGATTTCCTCTGTAATTGGACTGAAGCATCAGGGGTATTTCATTCATGGAAATCTATAGTCTGTCCGTAAGAGCAAATCTTTGGAGGATAACAGAACAGACCCCCTGTCCAGAGAAATGTTTCTGATCTGAAGTTCTCAGAAAACATTTCTTAAAGAAATTGCAGGCCCATTTCTCATATCATGAAGTAGACGAAACCATCCTCAAATCCCCAAAACTCTCCCAACACCATCGTTTTCAAGATTAAAAAAAAGATTTTACAATTCCTTTTTGGATGGAATTCCTGCCAGAGCCAGTTTATGGAGAGGTCGAGAAATGTGGGGAGTGTGAGAGAGACAAAAAGGGAGAGAGAGAGACAAGGACCACTCAGGACGCCGCTAGACTTGAAGCTACACGGTGAGAGGGTTCGTCTGGTGAATCACCAAGACACCCCTCAAGTTCATCTCCTCACTCCTACTAAGTGTACTGAATCCCTCCTCTGCAGTTATAAGGTATCTTACATGGTTGAGGGCCTACAGTCCAGTTCCTGTTCATGACAGTACAGCCAGCTCTGTCAGGGAACAGGCTTGAACATGGTCATTGTCGTAAAGTCTCTCAGCTTTTCCTGCCCAGCTGACCTGCTTCCTGCCGCTGTGTTTTGTCCTGTCAACAGCCTGCGTGACCAACCCCTCCCCCCCACCCCCTCGCCTGTCCTTGAGGAACGCAGACACGCTGTCTGGATACATTATGCAATTTGTCCAGCGATCCACCTTCCTGGTTCTACCCCCAACCCCCCAACCCCCCAACCCAACCCCACCCGCACCCGCCGCCTCGTCTGTCTTCTCTCTCTCTCTGGTGGGCATGTGGAATGAAAACATGGATCAAATAGCTGCGAGCGTGTGCGGAGGTGGGTGGGTGGGTGGGTGTGTGTGGGGGGGAGAGGGGGTCTCTCCATTATGTGAGTCCTAAGATGTATTCTCAGAGACCATTGGCACAGACCAGCTAACAACAGTGACATCCAGGTCAAGGTTCGCAGCCAGGTTCAGTTCAGCTGTGAGGGCTTTCGCAGCACCGTGACTTGGTGCCAATGTGTCTCGGCAATGTGTGCGTCTCACACCAGTCAATCCTAATCTCTCTGTCCTATCAAAACAAGCCCAGAGGAAGCTGTTTGTGCTCCCTGACGCACGCCTCATCTCTGGGCATCTCTTCATCTGCAAGGCCTGACGACAAAGGAGGGGCTCCTGTGATTGGCTGACTGCATCTCAAGGGCCAGGAGTCAAGGAGCCGGCCGCATCGACTAACATGATGATGCACCTGTGGGTCAGGGTTCCCATGACAGCAGCGGGAGTCTTTTGGATGACAGAATGTTGATCAAATGTCTGCTACCACCTTGTGGTGAAATTTAGAACTGTTGACGAAATGATCAACGTTTAATAATGTATTTTCGTAGGAGGCCTTGCTTTAAAACAATTACTTAAAAAAAGAAAGACATTAAATATCTTTAGTATGGAAATTAGTTTAAAGGCTAAATCAGTTTAATAATATAAAAACATTAGTAACACTGTATTGCACAAATAAAGTTCCATTTCAATTAGTTTGCGCCTGTCATTGAGGATTTCAATTGTAAATTAAATAAAAGAATGAATTTGGGTGTGTTGGTTATTGGCAGGTCTGTGATTGGTCCAGCTTTCTAAACTTGCTCTGAAGAAACACCCGTGGAACGCACAGCCCCTCCTTCTTGTTCACGGTCTCTCGGAGCACGTAGTCATTAGCAACGGTCTGGAACCCCGCCCCCTCAAACAGCTCAGCCAGGAGCTCTGAAAGAACAACAAAAAAACTGGTGAGAACAGGAAGTGAGACGAAAAGATAACACAGCAGAGAGAGAGAGAGAGAGAGAGAGAGAGAGAGAGAGAGAGAGAGAGGAAGATACACGTTGCCTAGGTAACTCCCCACCTTTGGAGAAGAAGTAAGACCTGGTGCCATCTTGCCGTACGTATAAGTTCTGTCCCAGTTTGTTTCCGGTCTTGAACCTCAGCATGGCGTGGTCATACAAGCCGTAGTCCCTGAAGAGGACGACGCCTCCAGGTTTCAGCACCTGGAAGACAGGCGGTCAGAAGACAGCAGACAGGCAGTCAGAAGACAGCAGACAGGCGGTCAGAAGACAGCAGACAGGCGGTCAGAAGACAGCAGACAGGCGGTCAGAAGACAGCAGACAGGCGGTCAGAAGACAGCAGACAGGCGGTCAGAAGACAGCAGACAGGCGGTCAGAAGACAGCAGACAGGCGGTCAGAAGACAGCAGACAGGCGGTCAGAAGACAGCAGACAGGCGGTCAGAAGACAGCAGACAGGCAGTCAGAAGACAGCAGACAGGCGGTCAGAAGACAGCAGACAGGCGGTCAGAAGACAGCAGACAGGAGGACAGAAGACAGCAGACAGGCGGTCAGAAGACAGCAGACAGGCGGTCAGAAGACAGCAGACAGGCGGTCAGAAGACAGCAGACAGGCGGTCAGAAGACAGCAGACAGGCAGTCGGTTAGGGAGTTGGGCAAGGCACTTCACCCTTCTTGCCTCAGGGGGGAATGTCCCTGTACGTGCTGGAAGTTGCTCTGGATAAGAGCGACTTACAGCAAACTAAATGTCAATGTAAGACAGTAGAAAACCACCGGCGCTCATTAAGGGGGGGGGGGGGGCTTTCACCCTTTTTCCATGACAACCAAGATGGTGCTGGTGGGATTCCTGGTTCATCTCTCACCCTGTGCATGTTCACCAGGGCCCGCTGCATCTTGTCTGGATGGACGGCTGAGAGGACAAAGATGAGCGTGGCCACGTCCACGCTGCCCTCCGCTATGCTGCCTCTCAGATCGTCCTGGGTCAGGTCACACTGGAATGCGCTGCAGCGCTCAGGGCAGTACAGAGGGTTTTGCTGGAGAAAAGAGAAGACCATGACATTCAAAAGAAATCAAAAAAATAAACCTTGATCTGAACATTTGCTAACGACGTTTGATCGTGATCGGATGCAGTCTCTTCCTCACCTTGACAAAGTCAACAGCCCGGGGGGAGAAGTCACAGGCGTAGACGAAGATGTTGAGGTCGTCTTCCAGGAGGGGGAAGATGCAGTTCCCCACGCCACAGCCAGCCTCTAACAGAACCAGCCTCTGGGACTCAGACTGCTGGAGGAAGGAGGGGAGCAGGAGTCTGTATTTCATGTACATGACTGGATAGATACACGTGACCTTAGAAAAGGATATTACATCTCATACACTGAGGAAGAAGGTGACCTTTACCTGTCTGCATTCCTTCAGTTCTTCAAATTCTCTGGTAGTCCAGTGTCTGTCTTTGAAGAAGTTGGTCGTGTTTCTTTTGTAGAACAAGTCCCAGTTTTTCTGGGCTTCCTTTTCCAACTTCATCTGCTTGAAATCAGACACCAGGATCTGGTCTGCTGTCAATCTCTCCCTCTCCTCCTCGGTCAAAGTTCTAGCAGGGCTGCTTTGAGCACCACACTGACCATCTTTAGATATTTCCAAAGGAGGTAAAACTGTCTTCTTTGGTGATTGTTCTGCCATGCTGGTATGCTGGACTAGAGGAACTGTTAAAAGGTGCATTTACATTGTTCATCTAGAGCTATTTAGTCTTTCCAGCGATTCAACTGGCGATCTTATCTCTCATCTCAGATCTTCAGATACAATTTAAGTTGAAGGTTATTGCCATCAAGTGAAACTAAAACCAAAAACAGTCATCCTAAAGACTTGTTTTATTTCCAGAAGGAATCTTGACATTCTGAAACTCGTGTAACTTGTTGTCCGTGAGTGTTAATCTTCCGTGTTGACACACCTGTCGTGTTGTATTAGTTCTATCTTATATGGATGTTTGAAAAGTCATTAACCTGTAATGTCATGATAGATTAGAATCGACTAGAAAATCCTTTATTTGTATATCTTGTATAGCGAATAAAAACAGATTCTGATTCTGATCAACAAGGTTCCGCACAGACGGTGGATCAGAACGGTCATATTTCCTAGCTGGACCCAAACAGGAAGAGGAGGGGGGCATGGTGGCTTGTTTTGTTTATCTGCTAAATATCCCCTGAACTAGACATACCTTACCCAGAGCTGGACCCTCAATTTTAATTATTTTAATACAGTTTTGATCCATGTAACCCGGAGTCATGAATGGGAGCACAAACCCGCTACTGGACAAAGAGGAGCATGTGCTGAAGCTGGGGGAGAGCTTTGAGAAGAGACCCAAGTCATCCTTTCACACTATAAGATGTGAGTTTCCACAGCTGGATAAGAATAATGTTCTCTATTGAATAGATGCATGCATGTAGTGATAGCTTGAGATACTGAATCGTGACTATTCTGTGTATAAAGTAAACCAAAGACTGTTCACAGTCTAGTTAATGAGTTGATCTGAACCCCACCAGCTTCATATGCACATTCACTGAACCCTTCTTAATTGGTGTCATCACGAATCATAAGAGTCGGGATGTGTGTGTTGACCTCTAACCCCTGAGACTGACTCACCGAACCCCTGAGACTGACTCACCGAACCCCTGAGACTGACTCACCGAACCCCTGAGACTGACTCACCGAACCCCTGAGACTGACTCACCGAACCCCTGAGACTGACTCACCGAACCCCTGAGACTGACACACCGAACCCCTGAGACTGACTCACCGAACCCCTGAGACTGACTCACCGAACCCCTGAGACTGACTCACCGAACCCCTGAGACTGACTCACCGAACCCCTGAGACTGACTCACCGAACCCCTGAGACTGACTCACCGAACCCCTGAGACTGACTCACCGAACCCCTGAGACTGACTCACCGAACCCCTGAGACTGACTCACCGAACCCCTGAGACTGACTCACCGAACCCCTGAGACTGACACACCGAACCCCTGAGACTGACACACCGAACCCCTGAGACTGACTCACCGAACCCCTGAGACTGACTCACCGAACCCCTGAGACTGACTCACCGAACCCCTGAGACTGACTCACCGAACCCCTGAGACTGACTCACTGAACCTCTTGGGTTCGAACCCAGGTTAAGAACCACTGATCTCGGCCTCCTTATCGTCATTGTTCCTGTGTCCTTCATTTGCAGATGATTTCAAACCAGCCTCCATTGACACGAGCTGTGAGGGAGAGTTGCAAGTCGGCAAAGGAGATGAAGTGACCATCACATTACCTCACATTCCAGTAAGAATAACTTAACCAGGTCGCTCTTGCGCAGCTATGAACTTCCTGTTTTCCATCGGTGAACAGTTCCGGATTCCTGCATCATTTCTCGTGTTTTCAGGGTTCCACGCCGCCGATGACAGTGTTTAAAGGGAACAAGCGGCCGTATCAGAAAGACTGCGTTCTCATCATCAACCACGACACCGGGGAGTTTATGCTGGAGAAACTCAGCAGCAGTATCCAGGTCAAGAAAACTAGGTACGGGGTCAAAGTTACCATTCAGATACACAGAACACAATTCACTGAGGAAACAAATTACCCTTAAATCATGTCCAATGGATATTCCCCATCACAGAGCAGAGGGTAGCAGTAAGATCCAGGCCAGGATTGAGCAGCAGTCTGTACGAGCCAGCCAGCCCCCTGCCCAGTTCCGCGCTCCCACCAAGCCTGGCACGGGGACCAAGACCTCCCCCTCGCCCTCCAAGGACAACCCCTCTCCTGAACCCCAGTTGGATGACATCAAAAGAGGTGAATTCTATTGCACATAACATAATAAAATCATTTCTTTGTCCCCCAGTGGGGAAATTACAGTCCACAACAGCAGTAGGGTACAGTACAGTACTCAGAGCAACAGGTTAAAATATAAAGAACAGAAGATACGATGAAAAGATGAAAATAAAGTACGAGATAGAGATCTAAGATGAACCAGTGATGTTAACATTGCCCCGTCTGACTCTCTGCTGCCCCCTGCTGGCCGCAGAGCTGCGTGCGGAGGTGGAGGTGATCGAGCAGATGAGCAGCAGCGGCAGCAGCTCGTCAGACTCAGCCAGCGCCTCGGCCAGCGGGGACGACTCCTCCAGCAGCGACGGCGAGCATGATGCCCCGCCGCCCCCCCCCGGAGGTCAGCTGCTGCCCCAGCCCTCCCCCAACCGGCCCCCCCTGGCCAACGGGGGCGGGGACAGGCAGCAAGGCAGCAACCAGCTGATGAACACGCTCAGTGAGTAATCTGGAGGAACAGGTAGCTGTAGCTGTGGGGAACTAGAAGGCTTTCCTCATTGTGATGGGTGAAGGATCATGTAGAACAGGGGTCCTTAACCCTGGTCCTCAGGGGCCTCTAACCCTGGTCCTCAGGGGTCCCTAACCCTGGTCCTCAGGGGTCCCTAACCCTGGTCCTCAGGGGCCTCTAACCCTGGTCGTCAGGGGCCTCTAACCCTGGTCCTCAGGGGTCCCTAACCCTGGTCCTCAGGGGCCTCTAACCCTGGTCCTCAGGGGCCTCTAACCCTGGTCCTCAGGGGCCTCTAACCCTGGTCGTCAGGGGCCTCTAACCCTAGTCGTCAGGGGCCTCTAACCCTGGTCCTCAGGGTCCACTGTCCTGCATGCTTTAGATCAGAGGTGGGCACTTCACCCTACTTGCCTCAGGAGGGAATGTCCCTGTACTTGCTGGAAGTCGCTCTGGATAAGAGCTTCTGATAAATAACTAAATGTAAATGATGATGACCGTTAGAATCAGCTGTGTTGGAGAACCAGGGGGTTCCTGAGAGAACCAGAGGGTTCCTGAGAGAACCAGGGGGTTCCTGAGAGAACCAGGGGGTTCCTGAGAGAACCAGGGGGTTCCTGAGAGAACCAGGGGGTTCCTGAGAGAACCAGAGGGTTCCTGAGAGAACCAGAGGGGTCCTGAAGGAACCAGGGTTAAGAACCACAACTCTAAAGCCTGCCATCAAGTGAATGGAAAGGTGACACGTGTGCATGTGTGTCCTCTCAGGAAACGACCTGCAGCTCAGCGAATCAGGCAGCGACAGCGACGATGACTGAGGGGTCCTCTCTGCTGCCCCCTCCCCCCCTTCCTGGTCTGCTCCCCTCTCTCTCTGCCTGCTTCCTTTGTGTTGTTGCCATGGTAACTCCCTGGACTCATAAAGCACTGTCTGTTTTTAAGTGTATTTTTTATATCTCCCACAGGTTTGGAATTGGAAAGTGTGTATTTTTTTTATTAGTTGATGTTTTGTATCTCAAACTTCCTTTTTCATGATAACTTTGAAAAGCGTATAGATGTTTATATGTACAGTATATATACAAATACACGAATGCATAATACATATTTTCTGTACCTAAACTTCTTATCAGTGGTATCATAAATGTTTTCTTCTCGTTATGGTTAAGGGGAGGAGCTTCATTTGAATATCAATCATCTAGTTCATGTTTTTAGGTCGATTGTCATGAAGTGAATGAATATGGCTCTGGCTCGTTGTTCAATGTTAAAAGACTCTCAAAGTAAAATACTATACTGAGTATAAATACACCTGCCAGTGTTGATGAATCAGCTCATTCATCTATTCCATTGTATTATTATGGCATTCTATGATTTGTACTGCTGATCAACAGAACCCCCCACCCTCCAAATAACCCAACGTCACACATGTTAGCAGATCAGACTTACTGTTTTAGTTAGACAATGGAGGCATCATCATCCTGCTCAGAGCTACTGGGATCAGAGATCATATTGCTGGACACACTTCATCACCCTATAACAATACAATCCCAATTGAAGTATACTCTCCATTGTGTCAACCCCAGCTGTTGTCAATCTATCATACAGTATTTAACATACATTGTAAGTTGCTGCATAAGGAAATATTCTAATGCAGTCAGTGTTAAAATGATAATTGGCAGCTGTACCCTTGCCGTAGTATTGTGTGTGTGTGTGTGTGAGAAGTAGACTGAATCGGTGCTGTCAAAGTCTGGATATCACACCACACAGCTCTTTAAGACTGTGTCCCCCCCCCCGGAGGACAAATAAAGGATTTTCTTCTCTCTTATCTTAGTAGAAGTTGCAGTGTTGAGTCTCAGCGATACTTTCCTA
This sequence comes from Protosalanx chinensis, assembly GCA_030340685.1. Classification (NCBI taxonomy): domain Eukaryota; kingdom Metazoa; phylum Chordata; class Actinopteri; order Osmeriformes; family Salangidae; genus Protosalanx; species Protosalanx chinensis. The sequence goes on along the minus strand of CM059322.1, from coordinate 15,240,340 downwards.
GCTAACAAAAGCTGTGTTGTACTGAAAAAGGTGTTTTAACACTTGTTTACCACTGGTGGTTGTGTTAGTGTTCCTTCCAAACTATGTGTAGTGTGAACATTTGTATCAACATGAATCTCTTCATTTCCCCATTCTTCCAGCGTGCTGAAAAACGTGTTCATGCAAATAAATACAATTCTGTCAATAACAAGACTCCTGAAAAAATATGGACTTGTCTTTTACTTTCATAAACACACGGAGGAGAAAGGTGAAACAGAAGTCTGATGAAAACGATATATTGCCGGCCTTAAATAATGAACTCACAAAATCAAGTAAAATGTACGTCTTTAGGAAAACCTTCAGTTTGAGAACGACAACTACATAGAGCATCTTTTATAAATACAGTACTATTCCCTGCGATGGAGCAGCCGTGGAGCCACATTTGGATGTTTCTCTTCAAACTAGCTCAAACACAAATACACAACAAATACATAAATAGCTTTTTTTCCCTTTAGCGTCATTCATAACAAAAAATTTAATTTATGATTCTGGCTCTTGCTACGACATATCATTTGATTGATATATAAATTAACAATATCATCATCAACAAATAATAATACAAAAGCTTTTTTTGTCGTACATGATTTTGTTAGGTTTATAATATAAAATAAACCAATGGGAGATAGATCTGGGGTCTGTCTGGGTAAATGCATGGTAAAGCTTGTACCTCAGGTTGAGGTTTTGAATGTCCTTCTGGGTTCTCATTCTACCATAAAGCGGGGCGATGAGAGCCTTCTTCGTTCAGCTGAGAAGCAGCACTCTTTTTTTCGAGGGTCCATGGCAGGCTAGCTGGCAGGCTAGCTGGATGTTTCTGATGGATCTGGAACAAGAGGACTTCGTTTTTGACTTGTAGGAGGAAGTTTTCCCCTTAGAATCTCCGTTTTCACTCTATAAGAGTATCGCCCCCCCCCACCCCAGTGGAAGCATGTGGTACTGTTCTAGGCTGCCCTCTAGTGGAATCTCACAGAACTGTAAATAATGTCCATTCAGCTGATGGGGAAGTTGAGCAGCCCAGTTTGCGATGGCCCACCTTCCAACCAGGGTCCTCCCTGAACCACCTGTCCACTGACATCCAGTCCAGTCTTGTCCTCCACCTCCCCCCTGCCCCCCCCAGCCCTGGTCAGCCCACCTGACTGGTCAAAGACCCCTGAGTATCTGGCAGCATCGGACCCCTTCCCGGTCCAGGTTTGACCCTGTCCAGAGACCCGCCTGGTCCCTGTTCTTCCCCCGGGCCACCGGGGTCACCGCCCGGGGCAGGCTGTGGGCTTGATGCAGCGTCCCTGGAACAGGACCAGGTTGGCGGGGCAGTGGCAGCCGGCCACACAGGGCTTGTGGCAGGGCCCGATCTCGTTCCAGTTGTCGCAGGTCTTGGTGCAGCCGGGGCCGCAGGTGTTGTAGACGGCGCCGTGTTTACACTGAGTAGCTGAGGGGGGGGGGGGGGCACTTTAAGTTAAACTAAAGGTCGATTTTAATAATGAAGGTTTGGTTACATGTTAGATGTTTCCCCCTTCCAACACACCTGATTCAAATTAATGGTCATTATCAGGCTATTGTGTGGTTATTATTTGGTTCTCAATCCTGGTCTTCAGAGGCCCCACTGTCCTGCATGTTTTAGATGTTTTCCTGCTCCCACACACCTGATAATGAAGCCTGATAATGACCATTAATTTGAATCAGGTGTGTTGGAAGGGGGAAACATCTAAAACATGCAGGACAGTGGAGCCCTGAGGACCAGGGGTTGAGAACCAATGAGTGTTACAGAGAGGCGTTTGATTGGGCCTGTGAAGAGCGGAGCTCTGTGATTGGTTGCGTGTGCCGTCACTCACCCATGCAGGCGGCGTCGGGCTTCCAGAGGACGGGGGCTCCCTCCCTCTCGCAGGCGCGGCTGTAGGCCAGGAAGGACTCGCAGTAGCAGTTCTTATGGACCGGACACTCACACATGTCTGTCACACACGACCTGCACAGCAGAAGGGGGAGGGAGGGTCACTGATTGACAGTTTGATTCAAGCTGTCATTGGTCATTGGACTGAAACTGAGTGTCATAGAGCCAATGAGAAAACAGGAACATGTAGCCATACCAGTGGGGATTCACACAGTCTACAGATGTATCACACTATGTCTGCTGATGTCCTCACACACTGAAGGATAAGTTTAACTGTTATCAAGGAGTGGATGATTGTCTCTATGTTGTCTGTCACTGTCTGTGTGATAGCCCTGCGACTAGCTGGCCCCAGTCCAGGGTGTACCCTGCCTACGGCCCAGAAGTAACTGGGATGGGCTCCAGTCACCCATGACCTCTAACGGGAATAATCTAATCGAATAATCGCTAATAAGCGGTAGATAACGAATGAATGAACTTCAGGAAGCTGATATGAGGTCATCTCCACTGACCTGTAGATGGGGCTGAAGTCGACCACGCGATGACACTTCTGAAACTCCCACGACTTGAGCTTCTGGCACTCTCTGTGGGCGCGGAACTTGACCTTGACGCTGCCGGGACAGAGGAAGGAGGCGGGGCGGCGGGTGGCGCCGTGCGGCGGCTGGGCACACACCTCGTTGGCCTCCACACGCCACGATTCGGCGAACTCGTCCACGTCGAACTTGAAGAGCCCGTCGCCGCCCACGGTGTCGTCGCGCCGCTGCCCGTTGTAGTTACCGCAGAGGCCGCAGAGGCGCCCACGGAGGTGGGGGGCGGCGACCACCTCCACGAAGCTGTCGCCGTCCCAGGTGATCTCCAGACCTGAGGAGGGGGCAGGGCAGTGGATCTTAACCTTGTTGGAGGTACTGAAGCCCACCAGTTTCATATTCACATTCACTGAACCCTTCTTAATTAGTCGTGTCATCAGGAATTGGATGTGTGTCTTGACCTCCACTGAACCCCTGAGACTGACTCACTGAACCCCTGAGACTGACTCACTGAACCCCTGAGACTGACTCACCGAACCCCTGAGACTGACTCACCGAACCCCTGAGACTGACTCACCGAACCCCTGAGACTGACTCACCGAACCCCTGAGACTGACTCACTGAACCCCTGGGGTTCGATCGAACCCAGGTTAAGAACCACTGGGTTTAGGGGGACACCCCCCCCTTATTGTTCTCCCTCCTCACCTGCGATGGTGGTGAGTTTGAGCAGGTAGCCGTCCAGGTCGATGTGGACTCCGGGCCCGTGGTACGGCAGGGCGATCCTGGTCCCGTTGCGCCGCACCGTCAGGTGCTGGTGGAGGCTGAGGCTGAGGCCGGCCAGGCGCAGCTCCACCTGCTGGGTCCAGGAGAAGGAGCGCGTGCGCCGGGCGTCGTTCTTCACCAGCACCGTGAAGCTGGGCTCCTCCCCTCCGCCCGGCGGGCCGCCACAGTCCCTCGTCAGCACGTACTGGCAGGTGCCCTGGAAGTTGAACGTGCGCCCGTCGAAGGTGTTGTAGTGGGGGTCGCCGAACACGGTGCACACGCCTGGCTCTGGGGGAGGAGGGAGGAGGGGGAGGGAGGAGGGGGAGGGAGGGGAAGGAGATGTCGAGGGGGAGGAGAAGGAGAGGCGTTAAGATCGAGGGAGAGGGTTTTCGTTTTTCGAGGCTGCCTTGCCATTGGACGGCTCCCGCCGCTGGTTGTCGGGGGGTTTCGCCAGAGAGGGGGGAGAGGAGGGGAGGAGGAAGAGGTGCATAACTTACTCACTTTCAGTGCAAACCGGACAACAGCCAGTCCTGTTCAGGATCTTATTCTGAAGGAGAGACACACACACACACACAGTTAGACTTAGAGTTATGACTCCTGCTGAGTCAGTAGAGACTATATGGGCTCTACTGAACAGCTGCTTCTTGGTTTGATCGAGGATCTGAGCACTCACACACACACACACACACACACACACTGTCATTTGGGGACAAGAGGGACATTGATACTCCGACCAGGTAGGAAGACAATTGTTGCTCTCCACCTGTGAAACCGGAAACTTCAAGTGTGTGTGTGTGTTTGGGTGTGTGTTTGGGTGTGTGTGTGTGTGTGTGTCTGGGCGGGTGGGTGGGAGGGGGAGTGTTTCAGCTCCCCTCAGAAGTGCACATCAGAAGACGACCACAGTGAACACACACAGAAGCCTCTTCCCTTTGCCCTAGGGGGGTCCACACACACACACACACACACACACAGAAGCCTCTTCCCTTTGCCCTAGGGGGGTCCACACACACACACACACACACAAGCTGTGGTTTCCCGACCCCCACCAGACAAAACAAAAAAGAGGGGCTCACTTCTTTGAAGAGCTTCCCCTTTGACAGACTGGAGAGATTGGCTTTCAAGGTCTAAATATAGGGGCTTCTACCTTGTCAGTCACACGTCACACACACACACACACACACACAAAGGCTGGCCTAGAGACACACCGGCTCCACCGGGGGCCGCACACACACGACCGCACAACAGGACCAGAACGCTCCTCACTTTCCGGGGATACGTCACAGGCAAACAGGGGAAGGCACCAGTGGGGCCATCCCAGAGGAGAGGTGAGGCTCTGGGGGTAAATATGACCGGAGGAGAGTGGATAAGAAACACAGGTAGACTGCACCAGATGTGGACCTTTATTACTGTGCCATGTTTTCCATGTCTGACCGACCTTTAAAGAACCATGCGACACAAAAAGCGTAACACAACATGGAAACTCGTCAGGCAAAACATTTTACAAGTTGGGGCAACCGTACGATAACCAAACCGAAGAACCATCAAACTGGAGCAGATGGTTCACACTGAAGTGATCAGCGAACACAAGCTGATTGTTTGCGGTCGACAACTATATCCAGCTGAGTGACCGCAGAGTGACCGCTGAGTGACCGCTGAGTGACCGCAGAGTGACCGCTGAGTGACCGCAGAGTGACCGCTGAGTGACCGCTGAGTGACCGCTGAGTGACCGCTGAGTGACCGCAGAGTGACCGCAGAGTGACCGCTGAGTGACCGCAGAGTGACCGCTGAGTGACCGCTGAGTGACCGCAGAGTGACCGCTGAGTGACCGCTGAGTGACCGCTGAGTGACCGCCCAACAGGTGAGGTCGGTAAACCGCTGGAGCCGTGTAAACCATGGAGCTGACAAGCAGGATGACTAACTGACCGACCGCTCACGCTCGGAATGTCAGGAATCCACTCCATCACTCCTGGGAGGGGGGGGGGGGGGGAGGAGGAGGGAGGGGGGGGTGACCCCAACCCAACCACCTCGACAGGTGACCGCAACGTGAACCTGTCCCTCATTCTGGACCGTTACTCAAACTCCCTGACAGCTAGGGCCCGCTGTTGCCGTAGCGCCTCTGAGAAGGAAAGAGGGGGGAAGGGGGGGGGAACCAGGGATGCTGGGATGTTTCGCTGGAGGTCAAGTAAGATCCCTGGGCAGGTGAATCGGTTCTCTATGCGCCCCTGCCCCTTTGCCCTGCCCCCCAAATCAGCGCGCCACGCCACAGGGCCTTCTGGGAAAGCCAGCGGAGAATCTGAAGATGTTAGTTACAGGGGTGACTTGCTCCACGCTCGCTGGGTGGGGGGGGGCGTTCAGATTCGACTCGTGTGAAACTCGCCACAGGCAACTTCCCACACACAGACAGAGGATGGTGTCTGCCGCAGGTCAGAGATGATTGACAGCGGGACGGAATCCTCGGCTTCCTTTTCCCGCCCAAATGTTAGCGACGGTAGCGGTTGGTCGTTAATAATGCTGTGTAAACAGTGTATGTGCTTTGGGGTGGTTCTGTTGCAAGGCTAACGTTTAAGTGGCCTGTGATTGGACCCCTCATACGTCACTCACCGAGGGGCAGCTGGTGATTGGCACGCAATGCTTCGGCCGGCATTCGATGTTCCCCTTGACGCAGGCGCACAGCGTGCAGTTGAGAGACGACCACATGTCGCCTTCCTAGGAGACAGAGACGCACCCGTCAATCAACCCCTCAACCAATCAATCAATCCATCAAACCCAATCAACCAATCAATCAACCAATCAGGAGAGGGAGAGAGGGGCCGGGTCAGAACTCTCACCCTGTAAATCTTGTTCCTGACTCGACAGTATTTCACCTCCTCCACCTTAACGTAGGACAAACACTCCTCGCAGCACTGGTCACCACGGCAACTTCCCGGCCGTGAGCAGTGCTTCCTGCACACTACTGTGGAATCCTGGGATAGAGGAGGAATGAAAACGGCAATAAGGCTACAGGAGGCAGGGAGGCCTAACGTAATTTAAGAGTGTTGACTGGAAATGTGAAAACCCACGATGCAATTCCTTCCCCCAGTGAAGCCTAACAGTGAGGCCTAACAGTGAGGCCTAACAGTGAGGCCTAACAGTGAGGCCTAACAGTGAGGCCTAACAGTGAGGCCTAACAGTGAAGCCTAACAGTGAGGCCTAACAGTGAGGCCTAACAGTGAGGCCTAACAGTGAGGCCTAACAGTGAGGCCTAACAGTGAAGCCTGACAGTGAGGCCTAACAGTGAAGCCTGACAGTGAGGCCTAACAGTGAGGCCTAACAGTGAGGCCTAACAGTGAAGCCTGACAGTGAGGCCTAACAGTGAGGCCTAACAGTGAGGTTCTCTCTCTGAGGTCCTTACTTTGCAGGTGCAGGTGGTGCAGTTGTCGTGTTTGAAGGTGGTGCTGTTCTCATAAACCTCGCTGTGGAACAGACAGCTACCCAGGGACAAGTCAAATACCTTCCTCTGACCTGACATGGGGGAGGGGGGGGGGGGGAGGGGGGGGGTACAGGGGTACAGCGAACAGGGGGACAGACAGAGGGGGAGGGAGAGACATTCCAAACATTTAAGGTTCAGGTTTATCGTTTATCGTTTATAATATCCACTGGTGTTCACAAGAAATGGATAGCTGTAAAAAAGAAAGTTGACAATATTCACGTTTTCAACAAGAAGGCACATTCAGAGGGTGAACTGTGAGAATCGTTACCTAGACACTTGGGGCAACATTGTCCTGCTGGAATGTGGCTCAGGTGGGCGGGGCAAGACAGGACAGGACACGCCTCCTTGATGCAAAGGGTCCGCCCTCCCTGGAACACACACACAGTCCAAATGTTACCACACACACACACAGATACATGTTCAAATCATAAAACAACACATACATACGTAGTACGACACCACCCTGTGACAAAACTGCACACTTTCTTTTCCGGAATGGAAAAACAAGAGAATATTCATAAGAAATAAGATCAGAAAATCCTTTATTTGTCCCGAACACTAGGTGTGAACGTGTTTATGACTTCAAAGTCAAGACTCTCTTCTGATGTTTGTTTACAATAAACGAGGGAGGGAAAGGGGGGGGGGGCAGACAATGAAGGAGGAGGGAGGGAAGGAGACAAGGAGGGGGAAAGGCGGTCGCCCCCACCCGGGTTCACAGAGTCGCAGAGACGCAGACGGACCAATAAAAAGGTCTGGTCGCGCGGAGCAACGGGTTTCCAGTCTAACGCTCTCATGCAGGCGCCAGGCACACAGGTGCCAGACACACACACAAAAAACACACGCGCACACGCACAGGTGCCAGACACACACACTGAAACATCAGCTCACATGTACACATCCAATCATTGACATGACATTACATCATCTATAAACCCGCTGTGTTTGGGGTCTATCACGTTGTCACGATCAGTGATCGATGCTCTTTTGTAAAGCTCTCTCTAGTAATTGACATGTATTCATTTAGAAGATGCTTTCATCCAAAGCGACTCCCAAGAGAGAGCTTTACAAAAGACCATCGGTCACTGATCATGACAACGTGATAGACCCCAAACATAGCAGGTAGTCAGATAATGAAGCAGACATTGTGAGAAACCAAAGAAGAAGAACCACACGAGCATTCAGTTAAACAAGTTACAATCAGCTGTGTGACTGGCCAGGAGGGGACGTCTGATTGGACATTGTGCAGGAAGTGGAGCTGTTAATGTACTCACAGTGCAGGTGCATGTAATACAGGGCTTCCCCTCTGGATGGAAGTCCTCTCTCTCTTTGTACAGACGACCCTCGAAGATACAGCCTGGAACAAGATAACACTGTTACAGTCATGTCCCCAACTGACGAGAAACACTGTCCCCAACTGAGGAGACACACTGACAAACAGACAGAGACAGACAGAGACAGACAGGCTCAGAGACAGAGAGAGACAAACAGACAGACAGAGACAGACAGAGACAGACAGGCTCAGAGACAGAGAGAGACAAACAGACAGACAGAGACAGACAGAGACAGACAGAGACAGACAGAGACAGACAGAGACAGACAGACAGAGACAGACAGACAGACACAGACAGACACAGACAGACAGACAGACAGACAGAGACAGACAGACAGAGACAGACAGACAGACACAGACAGACACAGACAGACACAGACAGACAGACAGAGACAGACAGACAGAGACAGACAGACAGACACAGACAGACACAGACAGACACAGACAGACACAGACAGACACAGACAGACACAGACAGACAGACAGAGACAGACAGACACAGACAGACAGACAGACAGAGACAGACAGACACAGACAGACACAGACAGACACAGACAGACAGACACAGACAGACAGACAGAGACAGACAGAGACAGACAGACAGACACAGACAGACACAGACAGACACAGACAGACAGACAGACAGAGACAGACAGAGACAGACAGACAGACACAGACAGACACAGACAGACACAGACAGACAGACAGACAGAGACAGACAGAGACAGACAGACAGACACAGACAGACACAGACAGACAGAGACAGACAGAGACAGACAGAGACAGACAGACAGAGACAGACAGACAGAGACAGACAGACAGAGACAGACAGGCTCACAGACAGTCACTCACTAGGACAGGTTGGACAGCACTTCTTGGGGTGAATCTTGGGGTTCTTGCAGTGAACGACACATTGCACTTCCGCTTCAGTGATGACACCTTCCTGTGGAAACCAGGAAACAGGCACATGCATTATCCTCCCTGCGAGAACATTCCTTAAATTTCGTTTCAAGTCTTTCCTTTCCTCGCCAACGAACCGTTTCGCAAATCCAACACCGTCACATAGCGGTTTGTCTGGTAAAACATACAACCACCGCCCCCCCCCCACCCCCCTCCAGACCTGCCCCACGCAGTCCCTCATTCCGCCTAATGCACCATGGGGCCCCGCCACCAAACCAACGCGTCCCCCCCCCTGCATAGTTCTCATTCCAGCGTAAGACAACCTGGCCTGTGGCTGGCTAAGCGTGGGGAATCCTGGGTGAGGAACACAGAGCAGGGGGCTACGTAGGCAGGAGATGAGCCAGGGGGGGGGGGAGCACATAGCATCCTGACACCCCGGGACCCCCAAAACACAGACGCTGTCTATGCAAGAGGACCGCAGTGGAGGGGGGCGGGGGTTAAGGACTACGTTCGTTTTCATTTAGAAGACACTCTTAACCAGAGTGACTTACAGTAAGTACAGGGACGTTCTCCCCTGAGGCAAGTAGGGTGAAGTGCCTTGCCCAAGGACACAACATCCCATAGCCACAGCTGGGAATCGAACTCACAACCTTCCGATCATGAGGCCAACGCCTTAACCCGCTGAGCCACCTGACTCCGTATGCTGTGCTGAGGTGCACGTACACACACGGATACTGCTGTAGATGCAGACCCAGACTCAACACACACACACACACAGGAACAGCTGTTATGTAGTGAGCTACACCTCGATAGTCTGCAATCTGTTCGCTTTAACAGAAGTGACATGTTAAGGAAACACGCACACACGTGTCTCGATACCAGCAGGGCCTCCATCCCTCCCTGGGTGCACGTCTAGGTGTGTGCGTGCGTGTGTGTGTGCGTGTGAGTATGTGGGGGATTTCTGCTTTTCGCACGCAAGTCCTGGACACCTAAGCCATTAGACTTCCCCAGCATTGGAACTACAGCTCAGCTGCACAGCTGCATGTCCACTGGAGGTGAATTATGGACCTCAGATTGTGTGTGTGTGCGTGTGGTGCGTGCGTGTGTGTGTGTGGTAGACAGTAGATAGGGGGAGGCTTGGACACAGATGGGTCGACTCTGCTGCCAAGTGTACCTGGCGTCTATCCATGAGACAATAAGCTCTAGACTGAACATGAGCCATATATCAACCTGCAGTCTTTCCCTCTGTCCATCTCCATGACTCTCTCCCTCTCTCTCTCTCCCTCCCTCTCTCTCTCTCCCTCTTCTCCTCCCCTCTCCCTCTCTCTCTCTCCCTCCCTCTCTCTCCCCTCTTCCTCTCTCTCCCTCTTCCTCCCTCTCTCTCTCTCTCTCTCCCTCTCTCTCTCTCCTCTCCCTCTCCTCCCTCTCTCCCTCTCCCTCTCTCTCTTAATCACTCCGATTCACTTCCCTGCTGGTTTCTTCCACCCTCATCCCTCCATCCTGTCCCTAAACACCACATCTGTGCAGCTCTCTCTCCTCCCTCAGTCCTCGTATATCTTCCACTCTGTTCCTGCTTTTCGCTTCGCTCCCTCCCTTTCTGACGACAGTCTGCCTCTCTTCCTCTCTCTCCCCCTCCCTTCCTCGCACGCCCCGTCTTGCCCCTTGTTTAGCGCTGGCTGTCACCTCTGTCTCTAGTGCTGCTTCATCTCTCTCTCTCCATCTCTCTCTCTGTCTCTCTGTCTCTCCATCCCTCTCTCTCTCTCCATCCCTCTCTCTCTCTCCATCCCTCTCTCTCTCTCACCTGGCACCTGCGGCTGGTGCAGGGCTTGCTGAAGCTGCTCCAGGACGCAGAGCTGTTGTAGGACTTCCCGTCCAGCTGGCAGCCTGGAGAGGGGGGGGGGGGGGAGAGGGGGGGCAGACAGAGAGAGACGCAGGGTTAGACATGTGGGGTGAGGAAAAGACAGAGTGATAAGGTGAGAAAGAGAGAGGAGAGGGAGGGAGGGAGAGAGAGAGAGGGGGGAGAGGGAGGGAGAGATAGAGAGAGGGAGGGAGAGAGAGAGAGAGAGGGGGGGAGAGAGAGAGAGAGAGAGAGGGGAGAGAGAGAGAGAGAGAGAGAGGGGAGAGAGAGAGAGAGAGAGAGAGAGGGGGAGAGAGAGAGAGAGAGAGAGAGAGAGAGGGGGGAGAGAGAGAGAGAGAGAGAGGGGAGAGAGAGAGAGAGGAAGGAGAAGGAGCAATGTTAACACTCCGAACCTGGAAGTGAATGTTTACTAGTACTACGGAAACAGAAAGACCTCAGGGAGCCCTAAACCGTGCGTGTGTGCGTGAACAGCCCTCCAGATCTGCTGACACCGATGTACCACAGGGGTATGAATCCAGTCTGCCCCAGCAGTGACTTGTGGAGGGAGTAAGTGCCCCCCAGGGGGGCGTGGAGGACCAGTCTGGGGGGCTTCTGAGCTCACTGATGAGGTGTAAGTTGACAATGCACTTCCAGCCAGTAATAATCATGTCAAT
>CM059322.1:14916847-15228423 GCA_030340685.1 Protosalanx chinensis | reverse complement strand
GCACCCCACGCAGACACACACGTTGTGTATTCAGACACACACACACGGTGGAGCGGTTATGACACACACTGCTGTGACCACGGTGACAAACATCCTCCTGTGATTTTCCAGGTCCCAAATAGAGCGAGAGAGAGAGAGAAGAAACAGGAAGTAGTATTCTTTTTTTTTTCCCAGGAAGTTGGAGTGACAGGTTCCTCTCCTCTCCCTGGTGGCCCTGTGCTGGTCCCCTTCTCCCCCTCGTTTGTTCTCCGTCCAGCTGGGTCGCACGGGGGAAACAGATGCCCTTTCTCCGTCTCCCTTTTTTCCTCTTCCTGATCTCCCTTCGTTCTCCTCTCTTCCTCCTTACCTCCGCCGCACCGCTCTCTCTCTCGCTTTCTGTTTTCTCTCTCCCCCCCGTCTCTCTCCCCCTCGGTCTTTCTTTCCACCTCTCTCTCCCCCCTCTCTCGCTCTGTCTCCCTCTCTCCCTCTCATTCTATCACTCTTCCTCCCCCTGATACAGCTGTCCAGGTCACCTGTCCTCCTTGGGCTTTGGTTCCTGTCTCTTTTGGATGGTAGCAGAGGTGGATGGAGCCTGTCTTCTCTCCCCCATGCTGTGTGCAGACGCCTGTGTGTTCAGCCACAACAGTCATGTACTGTATTTGATGTGGTGGCGGTCAGGTACTTGAGCACAGGGCTGACACCAAAGCCAGCACAGGCCCTGGTAACTTGTTATTGTCAGCCAAAGTCTTGCTGTGACTTTTGTTGTTGTTGTTGCCCTCAGGCTGAATGTGTGACAGTGTGTCGCCACCTACTGGACGTTTACGTTAAACTCCCTTTGACATCTTCACTCATTATTTAGGTTTAGTCATCTTATCCAGAGCGACTTACAGCAAGTACAGGGACATTCCCAAGAGGCAAGTAGGGTGAAGTGCCTTGCCCAAGGACACAATATCATGTTGGCACAGCTAGGAAGCAAACTCGCAGCCTCTCCGATAACTAGTCCGACACCTTAACCCGAATATAGGATCCCAGTAGAGTGTGAGGTTTGCGGTGCCTCTGGACTGTAGCAGTGCTCTGCTCTCACTCCCTGTGGGACCAGCCAGACAGATCCAACTTTATCACCATGCCTGAAGGTATAACAGGGCTGTGTGTGTGTGTAAACCTGAGTGTGTTTATGTGAGCCTAATAGCTGGTGACGTGTGTGTGTGTGTGTATGTGTGTTTCACTTGCGTAGTTCGTGTGTCATAATACGACTGGTCAACACTTACCCCTGGCTCTATGAAGCGTGAGGCAGAAACCTTCATATTTCCGCTGTGAATGTGCTGGTTTTGTGATGGCAAGTGAATCTATGTGAATCTATTCTATGAATCAGAGTATCTTCTTAATCATCTCTCTCTCTATCTCACTCCCCCCCTCTATCTCTCTCTCTGCCCCCCCCCCCCCTTTCCCCTTTTTGTGTCTCCTTCCAGCTCATTGGCTGAGCTTTCAGACAGATACTGTCTTTGGCCTCCTCTTAGAGATAGAGATAGACATTAGACTCCGGAACCAGTAGAGGGGTTACCCAGTGGTCAGCACAGGGGCCTATCACTGGGGCCATACATCAAACCTTTATTAGTAGGAAGTCATTTCATTGCTGTGGGCGACCCAGCCTTGACCCTGCCAGGGAGATTAAACCTCTGCCTAAAGGTCAGACAGACTGGGGATCTAAGAGTTGTAGCCAATCACAAAGGTCGGTAGTCATATGACCATATTTGAGGCGGGATCCAAGATTTGTGTGTGGTTGTGTGTGGGTGGTTGTGTGTGTGTGTGTGTGTGTGTGGGTGGTTGTGTGTGTGTGTGTGGGGGGGTGGTTGTGTGTGTGTGTGGGTGGTAGTGTGTGTGTGGGTGTGTGGTTGTGTGTGTGGGTGTGTGGTTGTGTGTGTGTGTGGTTGTGTGTGGTTGTGTGTGCGTGTGGTTGTGTGTGTGTGTGTGTGCGTGTGTGTGTGGTTGTGGGTTTGGAGGTGTCCTGCTGTGATTGTGGACAGGTGACCCTGTCTGCTCAGTGTTAAACACCCAGTGAGTATAATAAACACTCATCAACACCCCACTGGGTACTTAGCAGGGAAACTTTAAGCATCTTCAAATGTCTGGGGGGGTCAGGTGGCTCAGCAGGTTAAGGCCTTGGGGGGTCGGAAGGTTGTGAGATCGAGCCCCGGCTGTGACTGTGATGTTGTGTCCTTGGGCAAGGCACTTCACCCTACTTGCCTCAGGGGGGAATGTCCCTGTACTTACTGTAAGTCGCTTTGGAATAAAGCGTCTGCTAAATGAATAAATGTAAAATGTAAATGTGCACAGGCCTCTTGAGCTTAGTGTAGAAGTGTTGATTCAAACAGTGACACTCTCCCTGTGTCCTTTCCTCTAACCTCCATCACTCCTATTTGCCTCACCTCTCAACTTCCTATGACCATATCTAATTTCTGGGTTCGGAGGTCATCCATTAGGACCCCCCCCCCCCCTCACCCCCCAACCCCCCAACCCCACCCGGTTAGGCACAAGAACGGGGAAGTGGTCGTACCCCTCGTGCGGTGTGTTGGGTGGTGGAGAGCCAGGAAAGGAGCCTGTTTGGGGTGGGGGGGGGGCAACTTGGAGATAACGGCTCTCATCAGTCTTCTGCCCCTGACCCGTCACCCTGAGGGGATGTTAGCATCCCCTCGATACCCCTCCACTGACCGCACACACCCCCCCACCCCCACCCCACCCCCCATTCACCCGCAGTGTGACCCTCTGAGTTGGCATTAAGCAGCGGAATCGGGATGAGGGGAAGAGGGGGAGGCGATGGGAGGGATGGGCGATGCACACGGCTCAAAGAAGTTAGCCAGACTGTCTGAAGGAATTCGAGGGAGGGAAGTTCCACCGTGGAGTTCTGAGTGAGGTCGTGGAGACAGCTGCCGGTAACACCGGCCCATTTACCCAGAAAACACATCATTCTTACGTTAACCGCAAACCTGCTTTCGCAATATCAATCCTCACAATTTCAAGGAAATAAGATCAGAACACCATTGTATTCCAATGGCTCATGCAATCAAAATCCTAAAGCCCCCTCTCTTCCTCCTCCTTTTCTTTCCTATGTCTTTCGTAATGAGTCGTGCGTGTCGTGTTTCTGTCTCTGTGTGACAGTTTGATGAGGCCAATTTATCACTGCTCGCTCTCTACGCAGACGGTCTGTTGTTGTACGGGAAAGAGGGAAAGACATGCTGGAGCTGGACTGGGACGTGCGCACACACACACGCACGCACAAGCTAACATACAGTCTACTGCTATCTTGCCATCCTATCTTTATACACATACACTCTCTGTCACTGTCTCTCTCTCTCTATGACTTTTACACAAACCAAGTGGTGTATGATATCTCTGATACCATACACAAGGCTCACAAGTCAAATGTAGTCAATGGGACAGTGTATCTATCTATCTTACGCTATACAGTGAGTGGTCTGTTTGTTGCTGGCTGTGTATTGCCATTAAAGGGTTCTAATGAGGAGTGATTGATGCTCAGGCTAATATAATTGCCAACCAGAGCCATGATAGGTGGACACAAAGCTGCAGAGTGACAGGTCAGACAAGCAAGGCCTGGCAAGCTGATTGGAGCAAATGGAGCATGACGGCAGAGTGAACCCAGAACCGGGAGAGCTGATTGGTGGAGGGGACGGTATTGTCGTTGTTTGGAAACTTCTGATGAATGGATGAGTTGACAGAGAGGTGTGATGACGGATCCCTGAGGGGGGGACAGGGAGGGAAGAGAGGGGACTGGGAGGGGAGGGGGACAGGAAGGGGGCGGGAGGGAGGAAAGGGGATGGGGGGAGGGGGGGAAAGAGGAGAGTGGGGAGAAGGAGGCCAAGAGTGGGGGGGAGAGATGGGAGGCTTCAGGAGGTCAGAGGGGGGAGACCAAAATCTCAGCGATGACAGAGAGAGGGGCGAGGGGCGGGGGAATGGGGGGGGGGGGGGAGGGGCAGCGGAGAACAGATTGAAAGAGAAAGAGATTGAACGACGGATTGCTGCAGCTGGAAGGGTGTGGGGGGGGGGGGGGAAGGGGGATGAAGGGGTCATGATTGAGCCATGGAGGAAGATGAAGAGATGGACAGAGCATGCCCGGTGACCTCTGACCTGTCAGGAGATCAGAAAAGGGTCGCGCCAATAATGAGACAGAGGAGGACGAGGACACGTGTGTGTGTAGTGTCTGCTCACCAAGACAACTTACAACTTTTGCTCAACTTACAAAAACAAACTTTAGGATTCAATCGTTTCCATCCAATGCGTGTTGAAGGACACAGGGCACGCACACGCACAGGCACACGCCCACTAATGCACACAGCCCCACCTTCATAAAAGTTAATTTGAAGACAAATGTAATGGACGCGTACGAGTAGCGGACAGGCTTCAACATACATGCGAGGCTTTTACAGACATGTTCATACGTCTGTTTATTAGACACTTAACGCTGGGTCTATAAAGCGCTTTTTCTCGTTAACTGGAAGAGAGAATGAGAGGGGGGGGGGAAGGGAGAGCGGCGAGTCCGGGGTGGACGACAAAAACTCCTGATAAGGTGAGAGGTAAATACTCACCTGGCGCCTATCTGAGCTCGGCGGTGTCCATCTTTCACTGGGGAAAACTAGACAAACAGACCCTGTCTCTAATCACATGTCTTACAGACCCTCTGAGAAAGAGGGAAGGAGGGAGTCATTAAAACGACAAGGTTTACTTCAAATAAAGGAAGCCACAGTAATCCAAGTTGACCTGGCTTGTTAATGGGTAACTGTTTACACACACTCAAACACACACACAGGTCCAAATATACACAGTGACACACGCTCAGTCACACGCAAACATACACACTTGCAGTTTTATGCAGTTGTCCGGGAGACCAGGGACTACGACAAAACTCAAGAGCAGGGTGTAATTCTCCTAATTAAATCTATTAAACAACTCTCAGCTTGTTAAACCTTATCAGAGATATTATCTACCTAGCAACTGCGGCCGAGCCAATTCAATGACCCCTGAACTTTCACGAGACGAAATCAACGAGATCTTGAAATCCTGAACAGATTCGATTTCTCGTCACATAAAGCCCATTTCTTATTACAGAAACATATTCCATATTTTTTGTCGAACAACCAACAATGGGTCGTTTCATTTCGCGGTGAATTGTGGGTACTAGCCTACCGATGACCCGTCGACCTCATCTGGAGGGTCAGAGTGTTTCACGCCAGTGGCGATCAGGACAGACTCTGACCCCCTTGTGTCTTATCGACACCCCATTAGAGTGAAGCAAGTCTCACACAAGCATAAACAAACAATCGCTGAGGTTCTGCCAGCGAGTGACAAACAGCCATGACCCCGCCCACCCTTAGTTCCTCCACTGACAAAACACAAAAAAAAAGCAAGAATAACACATTACACACTCTGTTCAATACCTGGATAACATTTACCAATCAATAAATGGACTTTAAAAGAGCATTTTCATGATCTGCAAGAATGGTTCCATGCACACACTCACGCACAACTGGAGTGGTTAATATGTAGCGGGGGGCGCGCCGGACATTTACGACGGTTGTGTTTGGTGAGACTGACGAGTCAGGGTCAACTTCAGATACGAGTCCACAAATACCACTTTATTACACTGATGGCTGAAACATGGGCCGAACCGTACAACAGAGCCACAGGAAATTGAATCCTGTTTAATCCGGTTTGATGTTGTGTGGATTTGGAAGTTGTCTGCTGACTAAGTGGATCATACGTAAACGTAGATACACAGTATTCAAAACAGGCTTGTAAACAACGACATAATTGGCCAACTCAAATGACATTTTCAAATCCCAATTGAAATTCCTTGAAATTACAACATACAGCCAGGAGAAAATTCTGTATGACAAATGTATGACATCAAGCCACTATTACAATACACCATTTTATTAGTAGGCCACATTTATGTTCTATGTTTGCTCATTCCTGCCAAAGTGAATTCTGTTTGTTTATCTTGCATAGCGAATAAACCCCCATTCTGATTCTGATATTCTTCATGGTGTTCTTAGGTAACACATGCAATGTTAATTGCGTTCTTTACTACGAGCAGTATTCTTCACATGCAATAACTTGGCTGTATGTCACTCACTTCTCATTCAAGACAGGAGCCATCTCAACTCACACTTAACTCTCCCACTTATGTGCAATGTTCATCTTACACCTATATCTGTACTAGATTTTTTGGGCATTTTGTATTATATTGAATTTTCTGTACTTTATATTTTACCCTGTCACTTTGAGTGGTGTAATGTCCCCTCTGGTGGACAAAAAAAAGGTTTTTCTTATTACACATACAGTACATTGATGTTTCAAGTTTTCATATGGCTTAGCCATTGCTTGCCCAATGTTGAATTTTCAAGCAGAGATAAGTAAAAGAACATGTTCATTCATGATGTTGCTAATTATGTTAAGATCTATCCAGTTCTGAGAATATCTCAAGTGTAGTTCTTTCTTGAAATATATTTTCGATGTGAGACGCTTCTCAGTCACGAGATTAAGGCGAAACAGCGCCCCCAAATCTCCATAGTGGCCACAAGTGGTACTATTCGGTATCGTTAAGGATACCATATAGAATTAATGGGAAAAGAAAGTTAAGCAGCCGTTGCCAATGCTCATCACTATACCGCCGACACTCAGCTAATAGCATTTTGTTAGCTCGTTTTAGCAAGCGGCTAACCAAACAAACAGATGTTTTTATGCAATAATTTAAGATCTTACATCCTGTCTCAACTGTAGATGATACCAGTTACTCTACAGTAACACAGCAGGGTTGTGTAAAACTGTCCGGTTCTATCGTTATAAGCTCTTATAAGGAGGGATGCTAGCTCCATTAGCTAGGCTAATCGCAACTACAAAGTACAACATCAACAACACCACGCGGCTAAAACAGAATAGGCTAGTACATGTTTTGAAATTGTCTAGTAATTTCACATTCTGATACTTCCAGGACAGTTTCGGGAAAAATAAAGTTTGCGTTGGCCGGGAATCGAACCCGGGTCAACTGCTTGGAAGGCAGCTATGCTCACCACTATACCACCAACGCTTAGCTACTAGCAATTGGTTAGCTCTTTTAAGCTAGCGGCTAACTAAACATACGTTTTTATGAATAAATATTTAATACCTCCCATCCTTTGTCAACTGTAAACGAAACAGGTTACTCTACAGTCACTAGAACGCCCCAGGAACAGCAGGGTTGTGTACAATTGTCCGGTTTTATCGTTATAAGATAAGGAGGGATGCTAGCTCCATGACGCCATCATGTGGTCCGCATGTCTCAGGCCCGTGGCTCTTCGGATCTCGCACGCGGTGATTCAGATACAGAAACAGTTTGCTGAAATACGAGTAACACTGATCAATTTGTTAAATTTAGGGTGTTTCACCACTATTTCTGTGTTAGACTGCTAAATTAATAAATGTCATTGTTTTAATCTGCACTGATAACTGACAAAACACAACAGGTGAAGTATAGCTAGGCTATCACAACTACAAAGTACAACAAAACAATGTGGCAAAAATAGAGTAGGCTAATATTAATGTTTTAAGATAATCTAGTCATTTTCACGTTCTGATAGAACTTACTTCACTACAGCATAGTTTCGGTAAAATAAAGTTTGCCTTGGCCGGGAATCGAACCCGGGTCAACTGCGCGGGAGGCAATTAAGGTGAAATGTCTCACAAGAAAGAGATTCAATATGACAAATTAACTTAAAAGAAAATAATACTAAAACGAAAAGGATGTAAAAAATATATCACAATGACTAATAAAAAACAATATGCATTGTTTCAAACCATGGTAATTGTTAATGCATAAATGTATGGGTCTGCGTATGGGCCTGCTTATGGGTGCCTTGCCCAAGGACACAACATCATGTTGCCTTCTGATCACTAGCTCAATGCCTTTACCACTAAGCTACCTGAAACACTCATGCCATAATACAGCACATTTAGTACATGTAATTTTCTTTGCATCCAAACATGACATGTTTGAGGTCACGCTCCTTCACACCAGAGTTACCTGAACCAGCTGTAACAAGAAAAAATTAGATGGAAGAGTTTAATTATCATGATTATCTTAAAATATATATAAATATGTACTTTTAGAAATATATATTTTTAACTTTGAATGGAATTTCACTAAGACAAATAGACAAAGATAAAACGTCCTCTTCTTTGTTCATTCAAAATATTTATTTATATTTCTAAAACGTTAAGTAAATCTTTTTGCTAACTTGTCAATTTACCTGATTGAAGTTAAAGCTCGCCACCTTACACTCACATGGCACAGTGAGAAGATTAGATTTGAAGCCATCTAGAAGATAAACAATCCAACGTCATGAGTCACAACTATGCATTAACAATGACGTTCATGAGTCAGCTTTCGGTCATGACTGTTCGAATTACCTTGTAAAATCTTGAGTTTGGTCAAAATGGCCATGAAGTCGTCATATCTAATCCCCTCGCCTGCAGTGTATCTGTCCCACAACACTTTGAAGGTTTCATCTTCCAAGGTTAAGTCTAAAAAGAAAACAGAATAATACATCAAATGTTTGTTTCATGCACTAAACAAATGAATTCCCTAATAAAACACTCTGACTCAGTAGTGTCCTACTGTGGCATTTCAGTTCTTTAGCAATTAATCTGATGAATGCAATGAATGAATTTAATGGTGATTAAATGATCGTGGAGTTCTTGCTTGCCCATAATCCAATCCAATCCAATCCAACTGTATTTATATTGCACTTTAAAACAACACGGTTGACCAAAGTGCAGTACATAGCAATATTTTAAAAATCCGACTGTGTTCGGGGTCTATCACGTTGCTTTGCTCAATGACTGATGCTCTTTGTAAAAGCTCTCTCTTGTAAGTCGCTTTGGATAAAAGCGTCTGCTAAATGAATAAATGTAAATGTAAAAACGCAATAAATAGACACACACTATACACAGTAAAAACAACACAACAATAGGTAAAAAACTCAACAAATAGAGACACACTGTACATGGTAAATAAAACATAAAACATGACAACAGGTAGAACAACATATTACCATGGACTGTAAGTGCATTTTTCATTTGCAGTTTTGTCACAAAACCAGGATTCTTCAACTCATAAGAGTCTAGGTATTCCGTCTTCATAGTGGACACATAACGTTCCAGCTCATGAAACTCTGCTACGTCCAATTTACCCGATTTATCTTTCTTAAAAAACTGGTTAAGAATTCAAAACTGAGAAACAAGTAAAAACATTATAAAGTATTATGTGTTTCATATACAGACTCTGTCAATAGATCAAAATGTATACAATCATGTTTATTTATTAGTTTTTTACTGTGAAGGATACATCCTTAAAAGCCAAAAATATACGGGCAGTCTGAAGACTTATTCCTGGAGAAGAATTGACCGTTACTTGGAAATCAAACACCACCACAACCACAGTTTGCATGTTTGTGCTCATATGGAGAAAAATAAATGTGTGAACTACTCCAACCTTGATTCTGGACGTAATAGCCAAGTTTATTCAGCCTGGAATGGACTTCTTCAGCTGTGAGTTCCTGTTAAACCCCACAAAACATAGTTTTTTTTATGAATCTTCCAACATGTCTAGATATGTGTTGGGACCCATCTAAAGTATATGTAAAGAGGCACATCTGTGTACATGTTGTGAATGCATGTGAATAATATTCCCGAAAACACACCTCAGTATTGCTGTCTTTCTGTGGGAAAAAATATGGAAAGAATTCAAAATGAAACAAGGTCTGAAGAAATTTGGTTTATGATTACTTATTGGTCAACAAGTCATCATCAAAGTTACATTAAAAGTTATATCAAGTCTAATGCTTTATAAAACAGTATATTATGAAATATTACAATTTAATAATGCATGTTGATTTGATACTTACACTTATACACGACTCGTCAGGAAAGGAGTCACAATTCAGTTGATGGGGCCATGGAATGCCAAGTTTTTCCACGAGACTCTGACACTGCTGTTTAACACGCTGACAGAAGGACCTGCAAGGAAGTAGTGGCACATCTCCCACACACTGAGGAGTGTAGACAGAGCACAGGAGGAAGTGTATATCGGCTGAACAGACACTCTTCACCCAAGGCTCTAAAGCGGCAATCTGAACTGCAACTTCTCCTTGACTTCTGTGTCCGAGCGTGTTCGGCATGGTCGTCTGGTTGTAGGACAGGTTTTGGCACATTGGAACTGAGATTAACTCGCACTGTTGCTGTCGTGCGGGAATGCTGACCACTTCAAACTATACCAACAAAAACACACACACACACAGAGAAAACCCAGCTATTACTATTTAAGTCTGTGCTTATCTTAACGTGCATGGTTAATTCTGGGTTGGCATTTAGGAAAGGGACACTTACGCGTTCACAGGATTCATTTGTAAATAAATCACAGTTCAGTTTCGTAGGCCAGTCGACGCCAAACTTGTTCATTAGACGTTCGCAGCCTGCTTTGGCTTCCTCACAGATAGTCTTACATGGTAGCAGGGATTTTCCTGACACGCAGACAGGGGTATAGACAGAACAAAGGAATGGCAGGAGTTTTGGAGAACACTGAACTTTCACAAGGGGCCAAAACTGATGTAACTCAAGACCAGCCTCCTCCTGTTTGGTGTGGCCAAAGATGTTTGGCATCTTAGTCTGTGAGTATTGCTGGTCTTTGCAAAGAGGAACAGTGATAGGCTCACAGGTGTCTGAAGGAGCTGTGGTGACAGACTGTTGACTCTGAAATTGACAACAAGGAGATCTGTGTCACCTATTGAATGACATATTAATATTTGAGTATAGAATAGCAACTTCATAATGTCACAGTCAACAAATGAATCACCCTATTGTTAATAGTCACGTGATGACAGGTGTATCTCGAAACTGAACTGCTTAATTAGCCGTCCTGAATTTGATTTAATACACAAATGCACATTCTGAACGACAAAGCCTCATTTGATTGATGACGATTATTCTAAATGCACTTACATTGACACATGATGGGTATTGTTCACAATTCAGCTTTTCTGGCCAGGTTGACCCTTTACCTTCGAGGACAGGCTGGCAGTCACGCCTTACTTGAATGCACATCATTTGACAGGGCTTCATAACTGATCGCTTGTCAGGAATACACTCTGGAGAAACAACTTGGCACAGGAAAGTTGTGGCCTCCTCCGAGCAGCCCATGTCCACAATCCGGCGAAGCTGATCCAGATTGTACCGTGTCTTTCCAGTCGGATGCAAGGTCTTATAGCCCAAGTGTCGACAAAAATCCACCTCCACTGGTTTGCAAGTATCCGTGGTCTCACCTGGGTTGCTTTCTGCCACTTGGAACAGGAGTTGGCCTACTGTTCCCAAAAAGAATAGGGCCCAGATACCCATGCTTCTGTGCAGTGATACTAAATAATGTGAGAGCTCACAAATTTAACCGTAAACACCTATTCAATGCAATTCACTTGCTATGCTGCGGAAGGAACGAAAAAGTTGTTGTATTTTTTACTTACTGTGCATTTCAATTAAATACCCTGCAACTGCGTTTAACGGTGTAGATGTTCAAAATGGCGAATTCAACATTCATAGGGGGGGGAGCATTCTTGTGTAGTTTTTTCGGACGTAAAAGTTAGGGTCCTAATGGATGCGCACTGCATGATGCAGATGTTTTTTCAGTTAAACAGCCTATCAACATGTAGATCATGCGCAACTCGTGGTATGTGACGTCCTTTTGTGTTGTTTTTTTTGTCGTATTTGCAGAAATAAAATAAAAATTTAAACACGATAGGTTGCTTTTGTTACTTGTCAAAAGTTACTCTTTTGCAAATTGAGACATAATTGCTTATATTCGAAAGGATTAAAGCCAAAATATGCCACTCTCTTAAAAGTCTCCACTAGTAAAAAACAGTCAAGTAGCTATCAAGATGTTAACTTTATTTCAGCATATGACAAAAAAATTGCCAGGAAACATGTAACATGACATAATTTACCATGTATGACAACAGTAATACCTGTTTATTCAGTACATAGGCACAGAAGTGGTCAACATTTGGTTATGCATTATTTCTATAATTTCATTGGTTATAATGGAAGTTCTAAAAATGACACTAACAACAAAAAAATACTCAAAGAATATACTGGCTTCCTTGATGAAATACTTAGATGGGTACAGAAACTGAACATAGCTGATTATTACTTTGATGACAAAATGATGCCCTGAAAGAGCAACACAAGGAATCCAATTCAGAGAGTGTTTAGTCGTGAGTATTAAAGATAACTTTCTCTCAGATCTGAGTTAGTTTTAAGCATCAACAATAACAAAACATGTTTCCTACTTTGATGGAACAGTGAAAAAATAGGGGTTTCAATCATGTTAGTATAAAAACAATATTTCAAGAAAAGAGGTATGTGATTATAAAATACAGGTGAAACATGAATTCATGCTGCTGAGACCATCTAAACCACGTTTTCTTCATTTCTTCTTTAACAGCTCATGGTGCACTGGATGAACTGATGAAAGAAGGAAAGAGGACAACTTAAAAAACACAAAATATATTTCTTGAAACGTTTAACATCTTTAACGGTGTGTACTACACTGACTGAATAAAGATCGCCCTTATTTACTTTCTGAACAGCTTATGAATAGCAACGTGCAAGACTTACGTCATCATATTGAAATGTGGCAGAACCTTGTCCAGTTGTGTCCCTTTTTCTGAACAGATCTATAAATAAATACATTAAAAACATGAAGCACTGAAACACTAGAATTTCTCAAGACAATTTAACAGGTTGGATTAAATCTAAAGAAGAAAAGGTTACATAAATGGGTTCAACAATAGGCAAACAGTTCAAACAATGATCCTACTTTTATCTCATACATTAATCACTGATTTCAATAGCATACTTCATACTTGTTTAACTACTGGTACCTATGACTCATTGTATTGCGCAAATCAACATTATTTGGCCAAATGACATTTTGAATGTGTGTTCTATACATTTACATTTAGTTATTTAGCAGACGCTCTTATCTACAGTGACTTACAGCACATACAGGGACATTTCCCCCTGAGGCACGTAGGATGAAGTGCCTTGCCCAAGGACAAAACATGTTGCCACTGCCGGGAATCGAACTGACAACCTTCTAATCACCAGCCTGATGCCCTAACCCACAGGTGTCAAACTCCAGTCCTTGAGGGCCATCGTCCTGAAGGTTTTAGATGTTTCCTTGCTCCAGTACACCTCCACAGAGCTTGATAACAACCCTCCATTAGAATCAGATGTGCAGGAGCAGGGAAACATCTAAAACCTTCAGGTCAGCGGCCCTTGAGGACTGGAGTTTGACACTCCTGCCCTTACCCCTCTGAACAGGGATTACAGAAACACAAAAACCTCCACTCACCAGTCAGCGTCCTGAGTTTCACACAACAAGCCACGTAGTCGTCGAACGTGATCTTGCCTTGAGTGCTGTAACGTTTGATGACGCAGTTCATTGCTTGTTGACTCAAACTGTAGCCTGTGAATCAAACAATGGAAATAAAGCATCATCACCATTTGTCTCATTCCACCAGGCATCCCCTCAGAGGCGACGCCCGCTGTCCTACTGTTTCTCACTGTTTTGTGTTAGAAACACTGATACAATCACAACCCCTTGTGTTATCTTCATATCATTTACATTTAGCAGACGCTCTTATCCAGACCGTCTTACAGCAAGTACAGGGACATTCCCCCCTGAGGCAAGTAGGGTGAAGTGTCTTGCCCAAAGATATGGCTGTAATGTTGACACAGCTAGGTTTCAGCTGGGTTTCGAACCTGGTACCTTGTGATGACTAGCCCTACACTCCTACACCTACACAGCCCTACACCTAAGCCGACTGTGTGACCCCCCCCCCCCCCCCCCCCCACATCCCCATACCCATCGTGGAGACCGCCTGGTGCATCTCTTGAGGGTCCACAGTCCCGCTGCGGTCACGGTCGATAGACATGAAGTGCTGCTTCCAACCGTTGAGCACAGCCCACAACTCCTTGAACTCGTTGAAGCCCATGGTGCAGGACATGTCTCTCTACAGGAAGTGCTTTGGTTGAGGTAAATATTTGAACAATAGTTATCATTTTTTTACCTTTACATTACATTTAGCATTTAGCAGGGCGACTTACAGCAAGTACAGGGACATTCCCCAGAGCTAAACAGAATGAAGTGCTTTGCCCAAGGACATCATGTTTGGTTAAATATTTAAGAAATATTTTTTTGCAGTTTCCACTTCATTGGAAGCATCAATTGTTTAAGACATTTTCTGATAGGCTGCTTTGCCAAGGATACATCCAGCATGTTGATCATCAATCGGCAAGTCTCCAGGTTAAAAGCTGTAAGAAAAAAAGACATAAAAAGACATAAATTATACCATTACAGTAGAGAAAATTTAGTAGTCCTGGACCTAAACCTAAATTAACAACAACAAAAACTAGAATGTCTGGATGAGAGGGGGTGGGAGAATGTGAGTGGGTGTGAGAATGTGACCACGTTCAGTACATCTCTCACAGCAAGTACAGGGGCATTCTCCCTGAGGCAAGTAGGGTGAAGTGCCTTGCCCAAGGACATGTAGCCACAGCCAGGTTTCAAACTCACAACCTTCCGATCACGAGCACAACGCCTTAACTGCTGAGCCACCTGACTCTCTTACAAAATATGTCAAGATGTGTTCCCACAGATCGATATTACACTAATTAACTTCAGCTATTGATTTATGTGAGTGTGATTCTTACGTCTGTAGCCCCCAGAGAAGCCGGCCTGTGTGAGACAAGTCTGAAGCTCCTCTGCTGACACATGTCCATCCTGCCATCGCCAGCACACAAAGACCACACCAATCATTGATCCAATATGCAAAGTGAGCTACTACACAATATAATTCGGAGTCTGAAAGTGAAATGGTGGTAGTCTATGTAGAGAGTGCCGACGATTTGATGTTTGTGATTATTTGTGTTGTAGGATGTTGTTTATTACATTTCCAGCAACTGCGTTAAAGTATCCGTAGAGGGGGTCCTGCTGTTGACCAGGAAATCCTCCATATCCTGGAGCTCCGGGCGCTCCACCGTACTGTTGGAGAACAGGGACAGTGGTGAGACTAGAGCTGGCGATACAACAGTTTCATCCCATTATCTTGTTGTATCTTTTCTTTGCATAACATATAATAGGCTATTCCTGACATGAGTCCTGCGCAGCACTGCAGAATCCTTAACGTCAGCATTTCAACACAGCCCAAAGTCCATCATTTAAATAAATTACCCATATCTCCCATACGTCTGATATTGAGATGTGTTACAATGAGTGTGGTTAATCTGTTCAAAGTTTCCTACTGCAGTCATTTCCTCTAACTCTGCAGCGGTTTCCTGTACTAAGTACAAGATTTATAGAAGGATTCAATTCGTTCAGCATGTCTTTCAGATACAGAGGTGGTAGTAGAATGGTTTACAACTTTTTATTTGGCCATTTCCAGTGTAGGACACAGAAGTGTAGGATTAAATCACCATTGTAGCAGGGTACTGACCACGCCTCCTCTTTTGTAAATCCGGAACAAACCCGAACACATTGTTGCAACAACCAAAAATGCTCGATAACTGGAAATATACCAAACGTAGTCTATTCTATTGTACATATAACTCATCTTGGAGATGCATCTGTTTACGCCATAAAATAACTAATGTGGATAGAATCACTCCTGTTAGCTTCATCGTAACACATTTAAGTTGTCCCACCAGTAAAGGCCCTACTAGATAATTACATTGTGAACATTACGTAATCCGCTAGTCCAGCAATTAGTAAAGCATCGCTGCTTGTGATATTGACAACTTTTCATGAAAAATCCAAAGGATCAGGATGTGCACTAACTCGTTAGAGGGGTAAGTTATTTATTCAAACTATCTAATTTCATGGTTTGAAACTGTTTTAGTCAACCTTGGTCTGACAAATCAACTTCCGGACACCGAAAACACCTATCCCTGTTCATCTTCTTTTACTTTACATGCGCAATTTCATCTGATAAGATATTTGAATAAATAACTTACCCCTCCTGGATATCCACCGGGTGGAGCACCATATCCTGGATAAGCCATTTTTTAAGAACAAAACTGAATTGAATCCCAAATCCTGTCTGGGTTGATGGGGTACTGCTTGCTCTGCTTCCTGACCTGCCTTTTTTTGACCAGAGGGTGTGTCAATTGTCGAATAACTGGATGAATGTGGGGGGAGTTTGATGTTTAGAAATGTAGTGGCCAAGGATTGAATGTGTAATTTTATGTTTAATTATTATAGGTTAAAGAGATGCTTTTTACATGGCTCTCTAGGTACCTCTCATAGGTACTAATAATACACAATGAGATTCTTTGATCACGTGACAGCTAATGTACCAAAGGTGCTCAGTTGAGAAAATGGGAAAACTGTCACGAATATTTCTTAGACTTTTATTATTTTATTTTATTACATTTTGTGTCATTTTATGCGCAGGTGCTCAATCATGTCTGTAATTATTAGGTGTGCCACAGATACTATACAGTATTATCATAATATTTATGGTATAGAAGAACATTTGACACTACCAACCTTGCAACTGTCAATATTTGTCCATTTACAAAAATGTTTGACATGGTACACATTAAAACTCCTTTTCACTTCTAAATACATAATTTTTTGTCATCTTAGTATCTGCCATTGAAAACCACTGGAGGAATTTAAGACAATAGTATCATTGCTGTACCAATTTTGTGGACATCCTGTCTGAACAGGAAGTCCTTAATCATGTGTCGTGTGTGTTTGGGCTCAGATCATCCATGCCACCCAACAGTGGCGCTCTACTCTGTTTAGGACTACCTGGCTCCTCTCTCATTCATAGCAAGACCGTCGTTAGTGGCTTTGGACGGCTTTCCCAAGGATGTATGGTCAAACCCACCATGGAGGGTCCTCGTATGGCCACCATAGGCACCAGGGCACACTTGGCACTGCCCTTCTGAGGCAATGGAAGGATGAGTATAAGGGGGAAGAAGCGCATGTTACATGGTCTGCAGAACAGTCCACTGTTAGTTGGTGCTCTAGAGGTAAGTTCTGTTGTTTCTATGGAGGTTTCATAATGTGAGTTAGAACCAGAGGATATTTCAACGCCACATTTCTGAAAAAAAAACAGAATTTAATTAATTCATTAATTACATGTTACATTGTCTTTTGCTCCGATCATTTTGTCTTGATATTTATATTTGTGTCAACTTGTGTCAGTGATGGAGAATTGTGTTGGTTTATACAGACACGAAGGTCTTTGATATTATTATTGCTGTCTTTACCTAACCCTCCCTTCTTTCCTGGGCATATGTGCAGATGACTTGAGACCAGGAGCCTTGCCCAAACACAGCATGCCCTTTTGGCAGGCCCAGAATACATATGCACTAATCATGTGACACACTGCAGCAGAACGACATAAACTCCTCCTTGCTAGTTCTTCTTTATCTTATTCTCTCTTTTCTGTAATGTACACTTATATATCATCCCAGCACAATTGGAAATGTCAAATATATAGACACAAACACCTTTATTAAAAGAGTGTAATGTTGTCTCTTTGCCTTTTGTCGTTCTGTTTGTCACTAGGGTGCCATGATGTACCAAATTACATCATTCCAGAAAGCCCTCAGGATGAGTGTAGCTGCCAATGGGCTATCGCTGATGCTCCATCGGTGGCCTTCCATCATCAGATAGTGAATACCCAGAACCAACTTGATGTAGAGCAGGAAATGACTGGGATATGGATGGTTGACGATCCCCCACATCAGCCTGTGACTTGTATTGGCAGGGGAAACACCTTTTATCACACGATTAACAATTCATTTGTGGACCAAGGAGGACAGGGTGAAGGGTGTGAGTGTTTTCACAGCCCAAGCCTGCCAGGAAGGTGGGGAGGTTACCCTCTTTTCAGTCATGGATGTAAGTCTTATGTATATAAATATTTTTTTACATGTTATAGACTGCTATATGATCTGTTCCACAAATCAGTGGTTTCTTTTTTTTTTCCAGTGAGGGAGACGTTTGTTGAGGTGGACATTGTTGAGGAGGTAGCCTTCGAAGACACAGAAACACTCGAAGTAATGTATGTAGATTTAAAAAAACAAAAACAAAAACGTTTTAAAGCACATTCAATAATGTGATACTGATTGATTTATGTATTTTTTCTTTCTTTTCAGGCCAGAGGGAATGCTTCCTAATGAAATAGAGGATTCCGTTGTAGTGCACAGTGACTAGCTACTCCTTTCATAAACCAGCATCAAATCACAAACTTTAATGATGTTGATTATTTGCCTTGTAGTGTATTTATCTGCATATTATACTATTTCATCTTTTGCTCATAAGGTTGTTCAAATGGCACTTGGTAATCGTTTTTCAACTGCTAACATTTAAATGTATTTAATTTAATAAATGGAGAATACAATTAAACAACAATGACTGACCACCTGTCATCTTGTTTTTTGTTATGAACCAAAAGAGCTACAATTTAGAAGAAAAAACAAATATATATTGTTTTATTTTGACTCTGCAAAACAGATAAACTTCAAATACCAGAATGCACTTTCTAGTCACACCAAGACGTCATCATCCCTCGCCCGTTGAAATAAAGTCGCGCTGCGGAGTGGACTTTGTGGGATCAATTTAAGATATTATTCTATCTTTACAATACAATTTTTCAAAATGACCGACTCGCCAGTCGAGTCTGAAGTATTAGAGATGCAAAAATGTCAGGATAGACTGCGCTGCCTGGAAGAGTTGACTGAATTTACCACTAACTGCAAGAATCAGTTGGACGATCTACTCGAAACGCTTGGATGGACACGAGAAAAGGCCACTTCTAAGGTGATGTAAAATGGGTCCCAAATGTTTTTCTAACTAATCATGTAGCTACCTTTTATATGAGCTACAAAATACAAAGTGATATAAAACAGGCCGCATATAGCTCCATGTTTAGATTAGATTAGCCATGACCCTGCCAGGCGTTGACATCATATTATTTGTGCTTTCTGAAGGAATCAATGGAAGTGTGTCCATACGACTCTAACCACAGAGTTCCCAGTAAGTCCATGGAGAGACACAAAGCTTCCTGTCAGCTCAGCAAAATGGGCTACAGCCAAGAAGAGCAGGTAAAGATGGCAGACGTTAGGAAAAAGACAGACAATAGTGACCTCTCATGGACTAGAATGTTCCTTACATTAGATGTGCCAATATTCACCTGTTTCCCCTAGGCCGAGATGTTGGACACTTCCGTGTGCTATGAAAAATCCAACATCACTTCCTTTAATATGGGTGAGCGTCGCTTCTTCAAACTGTCACCAAAGTGTTGTATGGTTTAAAAAAAAAAAAAAACGTAAGAAACATCCGCCTGTAAACTGTGATGGTGTCGTGTTCACTTTAGAGTTTGGCGAGATGATTATGATGATATTTGGTGAGATGATGAGGATGATGATGATGTTTGGTGAGATGATGAGGATGATGTTTGGTGAGATGATGATGTTGTTTGGTGAGATGATGAGGATGATGATGATGTTTGGTGAGATGATGAGGATGATGATGATGTTTGGTGAGATGATGAGGATGATGATGATGTTTGGTGAGATGATGAGGATGATGTTTGGTGAGATGATGATGTTGTTTGGTGAGATGATGAGGATGATGATGATGTTTGGTGAGATGATGAGGATGATGTTTGGTGAGATGATGATGTTGTTTGGTGAGATGATGAGGATGATGATGATGTTTGGTGAGATGATGAGGATGATGTTTGGTGAGATGATGATGTTGTTTGGTGAGATGATGAGGATGATGATGTTGTTTGGTGAGATGATGATGATGATGATGATGATGATGGGCAGTCTGACCTGATCTCTCCTTCTACAGACAAACACACACAACAACAGGTGATCCTCCAGGCAAGAGCAAACGCTCCTCCGCTGAGGATGGAGGGACTGTACAGCCAAGGTATGCTCAGGGAACATCAGCCCGTGACCTCTGACCTCTAAAAAATGAAATGAATATTTAAAACCGAAGACCCCTACATTTCCTCCTGCTAAAAGTGTTCAGTGTCTACAGTGGCAGTAATGCTTTAGCAGGTGCACATAACCGATGTCCTTTGTCGTTTAAACAAGTGTAGTTATTACGTTTGTGCGATGTGTGTTTTGTTTGCAGTGACAAGGGTGAGTATTAGAGGGGAGGTGTGCCCTAAACTGTTCTGCTCTGCTTCAGGCTTGCCTGATTTCGTGCAGTATCCTTTCGTGGCATATCCTTTTAAAAGTTATCCCTATAGATTTCCCATACACACATGGGAAATGGCACAAACACACTTTCCCCTTAAATCTTTAGGAAAGTTCCCAGGTGTTTCTGTTGACCAGAAAATTGAAGTATTGTTTGGAATACGTGTTCCCACACACCTGCTTCTCAGATGTGAGTTGTGTGATTTAGGCTGCGTGTGTATGGATGTGTGTAAAGACCTTGCCAATGTGCTGCAGGTGAGTTCTCCAAAGACCCTCCAGATGTTCCTCAGAACCACAAGCGTGCGACCTCTGACCTCACCGTGGCCGACCGATTGGCTCTTTACGATCACGTGACCAGAGTAACCAGCCAACCGAAAGAGCAAGCTGACGCCTCCAACAACGAGGACCTCTACATAGATCTGGTCGCCAAACTCAAAAAGGGTACGACTACAAACCGCAAACATGGACGATCTGATAAGCGGGACGGAATCTCATTGGCGGATGGGATCGCATCTCTTTTCCACCCTTCTGTCAGCTCCGGTCAAGTCAATGGGTTCTCTGTCCGTCTTGTGTTCTCGTACAGGTGATGATCAGAATGGGCCCAAGTCTCATCTGGAGCTGATGGCTGAGATGAGGGACTACAAGCGGCGACGGCAGTCCTACCGAGCCAAGAATGTCCACATCACCAAGAAGTCCTACACCGAGGTGCGTACTGCCGTGGAATCACCTCAGGATCGCCCACTGTAGCTCTGAATGAACGTATGTTGAACGTATGTCGAACGTATGAGAGCATCACTAATGGAAACCTTCAGGACCAAACGAGACCTTCACTGGCTTCGTGCCTCCGAAGGTGTCTGTTGTCAGCGTGTGTCTGAGATGATAAATGTTGCTTCCAGGTGGTGCGTGAAGTGATCGAGGTTCACTCAGAGGAGCTGGCCAGACAGTGGAAAGACGAGCAGAAAGAAGTGGAGAAGCTCGGAGAGAGCCAACGGAACCCTCACAGGTAAGGTGGCGTTCCCCTGGAAATATAGAAGAGAATCATATAAAGGAATAGAAATGAGGAGGGGGGAAATCTCCCAATCACCACGTTATTCCGCACATTCAAACTCTTGATTCCAGAATGATGAAATGCCACGGACCCTTTCAATTCCTTTCTGTTCTTCTTTCCGGAAGGAGGACTGAGGACAGGCGCTCTCTGTCCACCGAGTCTCGGCACTCTCACGCCGGCCCCAGGGAGAGACACCGCAAACGCCACCGCAGTACGGAGCGCAGCCGGGCAGGCAGTAAAGAGCGCAGCCGGGCAGGCAGTAAAGAGCGCAGCCGGGCAGGCAGTAAAGAGCGCAGCCGGGCAGGCAGTAAAGAGCGCAGCCGGGCGGACAGTAAAGAGCGCAGCCGGGCGGGGAGTATAGAGCGCAGCCGGGCAGGCAGTAAAGAGCGCAGCCGGGCGGACAGTAAAGAGCGCAGCCGGGCGGGGAGTATAGAGCGCAGCCGGGCAGTCAGTAAAGAGCGCAGCCGGGCAGGCAGTAAAGAGCGCAGCCGGGCAGGCAGTAAAGAGCGCAGCCGGGCAGGCAGTAAAGAGCGCAGCCGGGCAGGCAGTAAAGAGCGCAGCCGGGCAGGCAGTATAGAGCGCAGCCGGGCAGGCAGAATAGAGCGCAGCCGGGCAGTCAGTAAAGAGCGCAGCCCGGCAGACAGAATAGAGCGCGGCCGGGCAGTCAGTAAAGAGCGCGGCCGGGCAGGGAGTAAAGAGCGCAGTCGGGAATCGAGCCCGGAGCACAAACGGAAGGACAGCAAGAAGAGGAAGAGGTAAGACTGGAACCTAGTGTTGGAACGTGGCCACATCTTTATTCTGTGGTTTGGCTGTTTGGATTGTGCTCGTCATCATCTGTCCTCGCTTTCCGCAGGGATTCCCGTTCCCCGGACGAGAGACATCGCGACAAGAAGAAGAAGAAGAAAAAAAAGAAGGAGGACAAAGAGAAGTGATTGGGTTGTTTTCAGCACCTCTGAGGACAAGTTAAATGAGGTCAACGTACACCGGAAAGACCAGGAGATTCTTGTAAATTCAATGCACACACTGATTAAATTAGATTTTTTTTTACTTGATGGACTGTTTATTTACTTTGGCCTCCTTGATGATGTGAGGTACATTAATTAAATCAAGGCAACTGATGTATCATGTACAAAAGGAAAAATAACAGAAATGACATGGGTAAAGTCCACTCTGCAAGTCCTTCCCCTGGGTATTTCTTTGTGAGGTTAATTAGCCACCAGGCGGCTGGAGTTCTAGTTGGTGAGATGATGAACCCTGACCTCTGGTTTTCATTTCCTCCAGTTCAGATCTAGAAATAGGGATGCAAATCAGAGAGGATGTCTTGATTTTCTTCTCAGGTCAGACTTCTGCTGTAGAGTTTCATTACATACGTCAACAGACTCTGTTGTAAGGTCCAGTGTTGGGTTTTGACCGTCTGTGTGGAGGTACTGTACTGAATAGCTTTAGCCATGCATGTGCTGGTCACAGTGGGCTGAATTCACCTGGTGGTTAAACGTCCTCCTCTTCCTCCTCTGCCACTGTCCAAACACTATGGAATGTTGGACAGCAGTGTTATAGCTGGCACACTTTAACCAGCAGGTCAAAGGGCACAGGAGGTCAGGCTCGTTTACAATAAATGTCTATAACCCTATATTGTTACTCGGGTATAAACTGTCATCAGATGCCTGATTGATATGAGTTGCATTTGCAGTTCTGTGAGAGTTGAATTGATAATCGACAATAAACAATACTCTATAATGATAGTCAGGTCTAGGGTTATCATTAAACTTGCGTTAACTCTATGCATGTACCTTTCTCATAGCTGTAAATGTTATGTTTCATTGGGTAAAAATTGATTGACTGGAGAAGAGTCCTCCAATATATTATTGGTGAACCAACCCTACCCAGCCATCTCCCTGCTCTTTAAAGCTGCTGTTGGACAACACTTTCCCCATTTCTGCTTCCTTTCATCCCTCCTCCGTGGCCGCCGTCTGAATCCTTCAGTCCTCCAGTTTATTTAGAGTTTGGGGTAGACTCAGGTATTTCTCACCCTGTCGAGGAGAGGAGAGCAGGGAGGGAGAGTAGCCTCTCAGTGCCTGAGAACCTGAGGGATCCACAGGAGAGAGGAAGAAGAAGGAGGGAGGGAGGGAGAGAGAAAGAGAGAGCAGGGGTACCACCGGGAGCAAGAATGCTGTGAGAAGCCCCGTTCAGGACAGGACGCTAACTGGACCTTTAATCGGTATTTATTCTGTAGTACGTCGACCCTGACTGGCTCTGGTTGGACTGGACTGTACAGACGCAGGTGGACAGAACCAGCAGCATGGTCGTGTCCAGGGGAAAGGTAAGATTGTGGTCGGCATGAGGGCCAGCGCTGGTCCAGGAGGAAAGTATTGGGGTTTGTGGTGAAGGGTGTGGAGGGGGGGGGGGAGGGATTTGTCCGGCATCTGTTGTCAGTGCATGCTGTTTGGTAAACATTGTCATATTGAAAGGCTTGTAGTGTGGCATTGGACTGGGAGTTATTGTTGACTAAAGTGATTGGTTTATGTCCTTACCATTGCGAGGTTCTTAGCTGTGTAGGCTGGATGCGGTCCATTTTATACTGTGTTATACTGGGACTTCACTAGTGTTGTATTTTCAATAGTGTTTAGGATTAAATAGGAAGGAAATGTCGTTTGTCCAGGATATGTAACTTCATTGATCCCCCATTCCAGTATGAAATGACAAAATATGAATAAATGTTTACGAGTGTATACAACAACCAATATTACAAAGTGCAATATTTTATTATTTGGTCTAAGGTGTCATTCCAATAGACGAATGGCCTCCCACTTTGAGTGGAGTGTTAGGTGGAATGGGAAAGTGTCATCATCATTAATTGAGATGGCACAGTAGACTGTTGCTCCTCACTGCCCCAGGGGACCTGCAGGTCAGGAGAGATCACCTGATCACAGGCTCCTCCCACTCAATGTTTGAAGAAGTCTTTTGAAAAGGATTGTGGGAACCTGCCCAGGAAATCCATGGATAAGGACATCAATAATAGTATGATTACATTTGAGACGTCATCCAACACCATTACAGTCTTTACACCGTTACATCTAAGAGTTCCTGCGGTTCCTAAGAACGAAGATTGTTTCAAAATATTTTTTTTTTATAATCTTGAGTAATAATGTATTTAATCGTGAAAGATCTTTATGTTGAGATGCAGGTTTACTCATACAGTTTCATTTTTTGAAAATGGCCGATCTGCCTCTCCAAACTTTTATTTTTTAAATAATATTTATGGTCTGCATCCTTAAAAAGTTTACCCCCTACATATGAACAGAAGCTGTACACCCCTGCCTCTGTGACTCTGACCCCTTGTGTCACTCTCATAGGCCAGTGAATTGAAATACAAGTGAACTGGATTGTACTGTGTTTAACAGAGTGCATGTGCTTGAAACATCAGAGAGAGAGAGAGAGAGAGAGAGATAGATAGAGAGAAAAAAAGAGATGTTGAAGCTCAATAGACCTACGCTCCAGAAGTCGTACTGTGGACCCTTCTGGAATGTGAAACGAGCCTGAGAACAGCGTTCGCTCACCTCCTTGGTCACTTTCCCCCTGACAAAGGGCTTTTTGAGCTCTCCTACATGCTCCTGTCTCCTCTTGTCTCAGATGAGCCCTTCCCCATGTTTTCAGACCTCTATGTGAACAGGGTGGATTGTGGCCCTCTAGGTGAAATATCCTCCCAGTGGTCATGTTTTCCAACATCCAATACAAAAAAATAATATAAATACAAATATGAAACATACAAAAGGCTCACTTTATGTTTAACCACTACTTTTCAACTGGAATTTGACGTTTTTAAAGCAACTTAACGCTGTTTCAATAGCATGTGCGTTCCATCCTGCGTTCCATGTCTCTCCACTAGGTGTCCATAGCCTTCAGGTTGCTCGCGCTCCTTCTCTGCGCCTTCTACTCCCACGGGCAGGATGAATACTCTGGCTATCACTCAGGTGAGAAGAGGAACATTGGACTTACTGTAAATACTTACTGTATTTTTGTATGTGTGATGTCAAGCTTCACCTATATTAAGGTATTTGTTTCAGTAAATTCTGCAGGTCAGTATTTGTTTACATAACTTAATGGCAATACTTCACATTAAGGTTACCTGACATGCCACTACATGGCAATCATCACAGTAAAAACATTACTGGTGCATAAACAATCTTTGTTATTATATGTATTTCTATGCTATGTTATTGTATGTTTTATATGTAGTATGTGTTATATTACTATGTATGGTATGGGTGGGTGTCATTCAGTGGTTAAGGATTGCACAGCTAATCAAGAGGTCTCAGGTTCAAATCCTCCCCTGTCCATTGCTTTGGAGAAAAGTACCTCCAGTACAACAAGGCACTGGAGATGTGGTCTGAGGGGGGAGTGTTAGGCTGTAAAAAAACAGGTGAAGACTGTGTTGCCAAGATAAACACTTACCTCCCCCCACCCCTCAAAGTTTGACTCACAACTCGTACTGTACTTGTAACTACATAGCCGTTGATTGACCTCAATGCTTACTGTAAGTATTGCCATGTAGTTCCATAAGAAAAGCTCATCGTAAAGGGTAGCCCTTCAAGTCAACTCATTAACAACCCCAATTAATTAACATGTCTTTCATTTTCTATGGGCAGGTGACGAACACACATATGAGGGCTCCCTGGTTGACACCTATGACCCGTCTGGCTACCCACACCCAGGTAACGAGCAACTGTTACCTGGTCTCAGGGCGCCCTCTCCTGGCTGAATCTAGGATGTGTTCCCCTGTGACCAAACGGCCCACGGAGCAAACCTGGCCACCCACCGTGAAACCACTGGATCCCAAAAACCTGTAACTGTCTTGTGTGGCTCAATTACCCAGTTTGACATTTTACCTACCTGCCCCCCTACCACCCCCCCCCCCCCCCCTTTCCTTTCCTGACCCTTAGCAGTGGAGTACCCACCAGAGCCCACCCCCACCTATGAGGAACCGGAGCCCTCGTCGGAGTACGACCCTTACGCCCCTGCTCCCACTGGAGTGACCATGATCACTGAGGAGTCCTACCCCTACGCCACCACCACTGAGTCCCACTACGCCAAGAAGGACGTCACCATAACCTCGAAGGTGCCACTTCACTGATAGTCAACAATGTACCTTAATGCTTGGATGTAAATTTATATTTAGTCATTCATAAGTTGCTCTTATCCAGAGTGAGTTACAGCAAGAACAGGGACATTCCCTCCAAGGCAAGTAGGGTGAAGTGCACAACGTCATGTTGGCACAGCAGGGATTTGAACGAGTTACCTTTTGATTAATAGCCCAACTCCCTTGATGGTTTTGATGGTCAAGTTAGGATGTGCTATTTTCATTGGAAGGCTATCACATGATTTTTATATTCTACATTCTGTAAATTCAGAACATGGACAGTCCGTCCATAGTTTGAGTAGGTGTTCAGTACAATACATTAGAATATAGCAATGCATATATATGACATTGTTTGTCTTATTATTATTACAGATATACAAACAGCGTATAGAGGTTTGAGATTAGGCAAATACCATCATTTTTCTTTGTCTTTTAAAATCACTCCACACAGCAGACATTGTGGGCTAGCTCTGTATTGCTCATGTAGGCTGCATTTGTAAGTGTCATCTTCTTAGAGTTAGTAGTACTATAGAGTACAGTTTAATTATGATTTATCATTTTTGGAGTTCAGCCTTTCATAGTCTAGATGCCGATGTTTATGTTTTTCTTTGCTAATTCTTATCACCTCACCAGTGTTTTGGGTATCTCTCGTAGCATGACTTGTCATGAACATGACACATCCCCTCACATTTCAGGTTCCGTACGATACTGATGAGTATGACTCAGGTGAGGACGCGGCCCTGGGACAGGAGGGGCCGACAGAGTGTGACTGTGAGCCAGGAGAGCCTGGCTTCGCTGGGTTTGCAGGGCCCAAGGTAAATAATACTACAGTTATGACCACCTTATAGGCACAGTAAAACTACTATACAGTCTGACTGATTTGGGAGAGTGCAGTAATGAATAATAAATAATAATTGTCCCAGAACTTGAAACCATTAAGTTTTGTGCATTTACTTCATGCTTTGACGCAGTTTGTCTACCTTTTTTTGATGGACACTTGACTGTGATTTGTCTATCCAATCAGGGAGGAAGAGGTCTGCAAGGCAAACAGGGTTTCCCAGGGGCTCAAGGGAGGGAGGTGAGTGTATCACCACACAGAGACAATTTTGCATGAATTGTGATTCCTCATAGTGCATTTCTGAATTAAAACCCTGGCTAGGACACCCTATATTCCCTCTGCACTGTTAAATTGACAGGTCTGTTTCATCAGGGTTACAAAGGCTTCAAAGGGGTTCGAGGACGTGGAGGAGACACTGGCCCTGTGGTGAGGAATCAATGTTGTGAAGACAATCACACCATCAACGATCACATATTACATTCATTGTTCAAATGTGACGATCACACGTAACATTATGTACAAGAACAACAATGCCTATTGGAAGAACTCATGTTTGACCTTTGACCTCTTCCTAGGGTGATTCGGGGCCTGATGGGGAGGAAGGTGCCTCTGGTTATTCGGGAGGCATGGTAACTAGTGAACCTCATCCATTATTAACCATCCAGTTCACTAGTGTATGATTTCAATGTGCAGGCTTCCAGCTTCACAATTGACCGTCTTTACTAAATATGACCACTAGATGGCGCTCCCTGCACTTTGTGTGTTAAAGTGAAACTGAAGGGAACTTCACACCCACGTTTGTTTTTTATCTCTTTTAGTTTAATCTCTTCTTTATTTTTTACTTTCGTTTTATTTATTTTCCCCTTGGTTCTCGATTTGACAGTCTGTATAAGAGTCATGGTCTCTCCCCCTCCCACATACAGTCTCGCTTTCTCATTCCACTCTTGAAATGGCATTTCCATGAACCGAAAGCCAAAACTCTCCCTTCACTTTCCTTTGGACGCGTCTTTTCATTCCTTCTTTATTTTTCCGCTCACACATCACTCTGTCACTCACTCTGTGTGGTCGGATGGGTCATTCTATCTGTATCTCACCCCTTCCCCTTTTAAACAGGGCGTCCCAGGGGTGCCAGGTGATCCGGGCGTGGAAGGCGTTCCTGGGCTGAAGGTGAGACACCCGACACCCACGCATCCAAAACCGTGGAGGTTTCATTTCCACGTAAAATCCCCTACCACACCTGCCACGCAGAACAGAAACGACTCAATGCCGCAGTCAGGAATTCCCCACGGCCCACGACATCCTGTATTGCGCTGACCACAAGTTACTGTGGTAAATGTGTAATGCGGTTATGTAATAATAATAACCACTGTAAAATCCCCTCCGTGAGGCCCTAGAAGACACTGAAAATATTGTTTCTCGTGATATTTGCATGTTAACGGATCATGTGTCTTGTCGTCCGTAGGGGGACATCGGTATGGAAGGACCCCGAGGTGGGGTAGGGGCCCCAGGGGAGACTGTGAGTGTTGTTCTTGGATGTCCATCTAACCTCACTGTACAAAACAGCGTCCCTTAACTTCACACTCTAGTTCAGATCTCCAGATCCTGTATTGTGTTGTTATTAAATGTTAAATGTTCTCACTTGTTTGGTTCTGTTTCTTATATCAGGGTCCAGTGGGCCCGGCCGGGCGTACAGGTCCTGGTGGCACCAGAGGAATCAAGGTAAATATGGGCGAACATGCTGATATCACCTGACGTGTGAAGTTCATACACACCTCATAATAAAAGGTCAAACAGTACGACCTTGTCCACTTTAAACTTTCCCTTCCGCTTTGCACCCCATCGATTCTGAGATGATGGATTTTTCTTTGAGGAGATGCTATTTTACAGCAGCTTCTTCAGTATTTTGGGGGGCTTTTTCTTTGTGTTCTCTTCAGGGGTCGATCGGTGTGAAAGGGAAAGAGGGCCCTCAGGGACGAGACGGAGAAAAGGTATCGTTATCTCCATCTGAGAGCAGCAAAAAAACCACAAAAACTTCCGATTATTGAAGGCAAATGGAGGTTGTTGACTTATGCGTCTTTCTTGTGGTGGGGTTCCCTGTCTCACCTTCCTCTATACAGGGTCAAGTCGGGGCTCCTGGGTTCAGCGGGGACCACGGCGAGCGAGGCTACAATGTAAGCTGCTCCATTTCTGCCTTCACCCCCCTCCCTGTGGCTCTGTTCTGTTGTAAAATGTGTGTTCTCTGTCTCCGCTTGTGCAACATTGACCTTTTTTCTTCTTCAGGGTTATCCTGGAGAGACAGGTGGTAGAGGGGAATCTGGTCCCAAGGTAGGAAGACACCAAGAAACCCAAAAACCTAAACAACATCTCCATACCAGTAGTGTAACCACACTCATTTCAATAGCTGCCCCAAGGTGGTAGCATGAAATGAAAAGTGAAGGTGTTGTTGATGTATATACAAATGTTGAGACGGTGACAACCAGTGGAATTTCCCCATGGTGGGACAAATAAAGGATTATCTTATCTTAAAACACATTGAACGCTTTCTGTTTCTGTTTTTAAATGAGTCTTGCTTTCTCTTTCACTCTTCCTGTCCCTCCATCTCTTCTCATCTCTAGGGTGACCAAGGCAAAAGTGGGATCCCAGGGAGCGACGGGGAACCCGGAGAGGATGTGAGTCATCACTCGTTTCGAGTAGATCCTACAGAAATACTGCAACTTAAGCCCCCTAATCAAACGTACATCCCCCCGTCCTCCTGCAGGGACCTCTGGGAGTTCCTGGTGTGATTGGTGTCCCTGGAGCATTTGGTGCTAAGGTGCTGTACAGTGATTGACTGCTCTTTTCGTCTGTCTCCCATGATGCATTACACGGCTAAACTATCAAGCGCTTTATGGTGCATTCATGACCGGTTTTGTCCCTACAGGGCGACAAAGGAGCCCGAGGTGTAATGGGACGTCGGGGGAGAGTTGGAGCTGGGGTAAAAACATTTTATAACTTCCTCATGGCCTTTAGTTGTGATTATTTGAAGCTAACATGGGAAGCTAACAGCTTCCCTCTTCAGGAGTTCCCCCTGGTGTTGTTGCCAAGTATTTAAATGTCATGGTTTCATGTGGGCAAACCAGGGAAGGTCCAAAGGTCATTTACATCAAATATACAAATAAATGTCAGAAGTCAAGGATGAATGCTTAAAGGAAAATGTAAACTTTTTTTTGTTTTTGACTTTTTAACATTTTTATCTGAAAGGGCCTTCAAGGAGAGAGTGGAGACGCAGGGACACCAGGACTGCCGGGACCTAAAGGCTTGCATGGCCAGCCAGTATGTGAACAGCACAGACCCACCCCCCCAAAAGATATTCAATATTATTGTTTAAATGATCTATTTACCTGTGCAATAAGTATGGTATTGGCTGGTAACTATCGACTTCGACATTTTTTATATGTTCACCTTCTAGGGTGCTAAAGGTGAAACAGGGGCAGATGGTGACAAGGTAACCTTCATTCGAAGTACTTACATAAATCAACTCTCTTCTCAAATGACTAGTCAAATCTCTTGATCAGTTCCTGCTGATCAAGCAGCCTTTGATCAGCTGTTCGTGTGTTTTTCCTCCCTTGTGACACAAAGCTGTCATGAGTCATTTGATGATAATCACAAGGTTGTCACAATGTGAGTGGTTGTACTCTCCCTGATGATTTTCCTACACCTAGTATACATTTGCCCAATTAAATGACATCGTATTTCCTTTTTGCTCAGGGTGGGCCTGGAAGGACCGGAGTGAAGGGAGTGAAAGGTGCAAAGGTAACATTGCTTGCCGCACTCTCCTCTTTTAAACTCTCAAAATAGATCCACTTATCTTTTCCCAAAACATATTGTTTTACATAATGAATTTCCCTCTTCCTCATTCGCTACAGGGAAGTTTCGGTTCCCGTGGAGACAAAGGACAGGTTTGTTATGTTTCTTCACCATGTGATGTCACATTGCAAAGTTTTTTGTTATTTTTCCCCCCGCATGTGATGCCACATTTTAACTTTTGATATTGTGTACTTTTGAAATGAACGTGCACATCTTATCTCTTTCCAAGTGTATCTCTTGATTTCTGAATCCCTTCCTCTGACCTTCAGCAAGGAGAGAGGGGCACCCGTGGACGTGATGGTCTTGCTGGACTTGTCGGACCACCGGGTATCCCTGGACCGAGAGGAGAGTCCGGCTCAGCGGGTGACCTGGGGGTCAAAGGTCGTGCAGGACCCAAAGGAGTTCCAGGTGGCGCTGTGCGTATCAACATCTAAGTCCCGCTGAAGTAGAAACTTTAAATGTCTACCAGACTGGTTTATAACACAACAGGGATGGTCCTACATTTTGTTTTATCACTGTCAACATCAGG
Organism: Protosalanx chinensis; assembly: GCA_030340685.1. NCBI lineage: Eukaryota > Metazoa > Chordata > Actinopteri > Osmeriformes > Salangidae > Protosalanx > Protosalanx chinensis. Next base: position 15,196,721 of record CM059322.1, on the reverse strand, counting down.
CATCAAAGCATTTCACCCTATTGAAGTACTGGGTCAACTTCATTCTTTGGGTTCAAATGGAACTTTTGCTTGGTGCATTAATGAATGGATGGGCAGTAGATGTATTTTAAGATGGTTGATTGATTACTTGTATTCCCTTCATTCACGTTTAGGGCCCTGGTCTGACAGATGAGCAGGTGTTGCAGCTGTGCAGAGGCGTAGTCACTGCCCAGATCTCCCAGTATGCAGCTTCCATCAGGGCCAAGTGTTCCCAAGGCTGCCCCGTCAACAACCGCACACTCATAGGACCACCTGGGCCTAGAGGACCCACCGGAGGACCAGGCAAGCCTGTGAGTCGCCAAGCCCTTGATTTACACCTCCACCGCTGACCCCAGCCCTTTTAAATGGTTAAAGGGTGTCCCATTATTCTTCATGACTGATTTCGCTTGGAATCAAAGTTGGGGAAGTTTATTGGGTCAGCTGCTGAAATGGTTGTGCGGCGATAGAACTCTATTTGCTTTTCTTTTTCTCAAAGGGTAAAGCTGGCAAGGCGGGGGCGAAGGGAGGCCGTGGCATAATCGGAGACACAGGAGTAGAGGGGCAGAAGGGGGCAGAAGGAGAGAGAGGTATGTACACCCAAAAACATACGTATACAAGTGAGATACAGAACTACACTGTATGCAGTACGAGAAGAAACTCAGGCAAAAACAGATTTGTGAGAGGGGACTGAAACTTTAAAAGTTTTCAAAACATTTTGACACACTTTAAAACAAAAACCTTGTCTAAACTTTTTAGCTTTTTTTATCAGCAGGGTTACAGCATTTCAGACACCATATATGTTTCAACAGAACATATCCAGTATGTTCTTCACTGACTGCCCTTGTTCCACTACATCTCTGATCCACTACAGGTCTGAAAGGCCCCAAAGGAGGGAGAGGTGATGCTGGGAAAGGTCTTCCAGGACACGATGGACAGCAAGGCCTCAGAGGTAGGATACACAATCTGTTTAACAATCTGACATCATTTTTAATCGCTCCCACGAATGTGTTGTATAAAAGCCACTCAAACGCTCCGTGGACACTGACAAATTTGAGTGAGAATGTGGCTTTATAAGCCAGATAGCTGCAAACAAAAGTGTCCTATTGACAATATCATAAAAAAATTATCCTGTGTCCTGTTTATATTTATGGGGCAATGAACAATGTGCCGTCTTTAAAGACCATGGTATCAGTTTTTGAATTTCATAAATTATATGACACACATTTTGCCGCATCACGTGAAACCTTACCGATTCGTTTTATTTGTTTACTACAGGTTTACCTGGCCACCCAGCGGAGCCAAAGAACGGCATGGAGGGTCCTCGTGGCCCCCGTGGGTTCCCTGGCCCAGTGGGCCAGCCTGGCATGGCAGGTATTCCCGGAGTCCCTGGCATATGTGAGGCACGAGACTGCAGCATTCATGCACCAGTGGTGCGCAAGGAGCAGGGCCTGGTCAAGGGACCCCTCAGCCCTATGATCTAACCCCAGCCAAGGAGCTGTGGAGGAGGACTGCTGTATGTCGGGGTGTCGTCCTGACGGGTCGCTTCATGGCAAAGGTTGGGTCAAGTCCATAGATACCCCAGTTGTTCCGGGAAATTTACTCTTGATTGCATCAAATGGCATTGGTCTGTATTGGTATTTCCCTGTTCACTGGTATTGAAATGGCTTTGGTCCAAGCGTATGGTTCCATGGAGCTTCACCAGATTTGATGACGTTTGGTGAGACAGGCTGGACTCTATACAAAGAGAGGAAACCAACCAAGAGGACATGCAATCTGAGCCACACAAAGGCTCCAGTAAACTCCAATGACAAAGATTTTACATTCATGCTTTTTGTTTTTCATGCCCAATTTGACATGTTTAAGTCAAGACCAACATTTTTCTTAAAATCTATTTGGCTAAGGCAAAACATTTTCATCTCAATCATACTATTTGTTCTGTCTTTATAACTTTTAACTATGGCTGTGGGAACATGGAAATAAAATACGGATATGTAAATAATTTTGTAAAGTATCTGACACGTGAGTTCCAATACACATCACTGTTTTAGATAAAGGTTTTCTTTTTCTTAAGAAGAGTCCTTACTTTATTACAGTAATCACTACAGTTTTGGTGTCTGTGTCATTATTTTCTTCCCAAATGAACCCTTCCATCTGTATTCCTTATATTTGTGTAACAATGCTAATGTAAGTAGAAAACATGAACCAAAGATTTGATGTACATGAGTTATAGTTGTGACCACTGCTTCAACTAAAGTCATCATGACGTGGCTTTGGATAAAACGCATCTGCTAAATTAAATGAATGCATTACAAGTTAGTCTTGTGATCTACTAGACTAGTTAGTATATGTTTAAACACATCATACCATCTAAGAATGCTGCTTAGAATTCAACATTTTAAAATACAGGTTTTCATTAAATACTTATAAAATACATGTATATATAAATAAAAAGGTATTACAGTAAACATATACAGTAATCTTCACATTTGGTTCATTTTCAGCATTTGTGATTTAAGACATACAAATGGTTAAATGAATTGAGCTTGATCTATCGCCTAGAGTTATATTTATAATTCACAATAAATATAATATTTAACAACTATTTATTTAATAATTAAAATCTGTCAGCTTATTAAATAATGAAATAAGTCATGGTTATAATAATGTATAATACCTTATTTAATTCAACACTATGAAATAATACATCTTAAAAATACTGTACAATGTAGCATGAATGTACAAAATCCTTCATCCTGACTAGGGATGAATGTAGCACTGGTAACACATAATTCAGATTGAAAAGAAGTGTTCTGTAAATGGAAGAGAGCAGTGATCAATCTGTAGACTGTCAGTTTTCTTTGGCAGTAGTGATGCTGTGAGGCTCCATGTGTTCTGGGGACCAAATTGTGGTTCAGGCCCCACACTCAGGCTGAGGCTCGGTGGATCTGCATCGAAAGAACACTAGCAGCATGATTCCAAGCAGGACAAAGCCAAATACTCCCAAAACCCCTGAAGTACAAACAGAAGAGGACATTTTGTCAAAAGATTTGCCCACCCTGATTCAAGTACGTTGACAACTAGTACTTCCATATAGTCTTCCATAGCTGGAATCATATTAAGCTGAGTAAATACATTTCTTAACGCAAGCTTCAGTTATTCTCTAATAACTCAAAACTGTGATTAAAAATAACATGCAATTATAATCATGTTATATTATTTTTTATATAACATTTATTTTATTAAATTAAATGTATTCAATAAAATATGTTCTACTAAACATTCTGCAATCAAGTGATTGGGTTTGGTCCATTAGATCAACTGATATCATTGTCCATATCCCTTCCCCATCATACCATAGAGAACATGCCGATGCCTTGATCTGGGGACAGTCAAAGGACAGATGTTGTCTTCTACAGCTGAAGAAACAGAGCAAGTGACTGTGTTATTATACAACATTAACTACAATAGTGCATTAATACCATGATGATCCAATTGACATTGAAAACCCTTCACATTATATGAATCAGATAAAGATATTAGATAAATATTAGTTGTGAATTACATCCTAATAATAAGCAGACACTAGTGTTCAAATCAAATATACAACCTTCACCATTGAAGTGAATCCATTGTTCCTGCAGTGAATCACTCTCCGCCTATGTGGAAGAATAAGAATGAGACACACTTTTTGAAGATGGAATCCAAATAAATAATCATTCCATCTGATCATTCTGCAGTGCCTCACATTGGAACACACAACACTGAGTGTGACGTTGGCACATCTGCTCAGTGTGATATTTCCAGAGGAGATCTCCATGCAAGGCTCCTTGCATCCTCTGGGCTCATTCTTGTACTCGGCAATGTGCTGTATCAAAGAAAAGGATCATTAGATTAGATGAACCTTTATTTGTCCTCCAGGGGGTGGAAATTGCAGTTCACAACAGCAGCAGGGTAAAGTATAGCACACAGAGTTGCAGGGTAATATACATGAATGACAATAACATAACAATAGCAATAGGCGGGCACGATAAAGTCTGATATAAAAAATAAGAAAATAAGTAATTTAAAAAATAAGTAAGTTGATAATCACTCAGCAGAGATCACATCATCTGGTGAATTAAATGTGTGTCACTGTGACATATAAGAAGACATGAACGGTTATCTGATTCTTTGAGTGCATGCAGTAGATTACCATATCCCCTTCTGTCCAGCTTTGTGTACAGTTTGGATGTATGGGCAACTCAAGAGTGGATCCATCCTTACAGCAAGGATAAGCTCTGTTTTCTTCAACTACAGTTCCTACTAATGAAAAGGAGGGTAAATATATATATATATATTCTTAATTTTGACTCAAGTTGATATATGTTGATATATGTGATATGTTGATACAATATAACTCGATGTATTACGGTTATCAAGTATGGGCTTATAAAAATGTGTACATTTTAAGTAAGCCAATATGTACTTTCCTAAACCCCATAGGTCAAACGTAACAAGAAGACCGGGGGAATCCAATGACGTCATACATGGGAAACATTGCGCCCTCATTTCAATCGATTATTATTATTATTAACACCGCTTGATTTATTCATTCATATTATTGTCAGATGTTCCATTTCATATTCAAACTATAACCAACGTGCACATTTCATCCCTATATTGAGGATCATTTAAATGAATCTCAAGCCCTCATAGGCGTCTGCTAAATGAATAAATGTAAATGTAATATAGGTCCCACCAACATTTACATCTACAGGTGTATTTCAAATACTGGTTCTGCTATTCATATTACTCACCACTTTTCACGGTCAAAATCAGGATCCAAGTTAATTGTAATGTTTGCGCCCACATGCTGACACCAAGAGAAACTATTATACCTGTGAAGCGAGTCATCCAGAGGGGGAAAAAAAGACGCATAATGGGCGGGGCATTAAGACGCAGTGACGAGATGAAACCGAAAGTAGGCGAAGTGAAGTTAGTATATAAAAGAAACACTAGATATTATTAACAGTTGGCAATTAGACCTGGGCATTTTTATTGGCTACAGCTTTGCAAAAATGCTTGTTCTAATCCTTCTTCCAATGTTTGCATTAGGTAAGTTGATTTTGTTAACCTTTTCCGCGCATAACTAGGCGATAAGAAATACATGGCTTTTCGTCAGATGGCCCGTCTGTGGCTACATGACGTTGTGTATAAGGCACTTCACCCTACTTGCCTCAGGGAGAATGTCCCTGAACTTATTGTTAGTCGCTTTGGATAAAAGCGTCTGCTACATGAATAAATGTAAACTACGAAGTGTCTGGAACCAACACTAAAAAATAAGCAGTAAAATATGTATGCCAAAACAATTTTCATTCAATCAATTGATCTTCTTGTTTCCTTTAGCTGCCAGTATAGACATAATTGAGGACGCTGGAGAAACTAGGTGTCCCTGTGGAGAAGATGCCATTCTACGGTGTAAAGCCCTCAGTGAAAGAGGGGTTCATTACAGAGCAGTCAGATGGTACAAGGTAAGAACCAGGGGCGTTTCTAGGTTTGAATGAAAGGGGGGGGGGGGAAATTTTTGGGACTCATTTGGGGCTGCGGATATCCATTGTTTCAGACAGTTCATAGATTGGTTCAATCAGAAAGAGTGTGTGTCTTTGCTTGTAGCATGTTAGAAATAACTTGTCCATGTGTAAAACAATAGTTAAAATAAATAAATATATACAAATCCCAATAATTATTTGGGGGGGCTGAAGAACATTTTAGGGGGGCTAACGACGCCCCTGGTAAGAATAGTTATGGTTTACGGCCAAACACTTAAATACTTGCAGTGTTGTTCATCACTAAATGAAAAACGATTTTTTTTAATCTACCCAAAACATGAGAAAGCTTCTGCAAAATGCACTAAAAAGTAACTGTCCACTCTGATTGTAGCTCAACAAGGATCCCTATCAATTGAATGGCCTCCTCTCAAGGAATCTGGTTCCACCTGACAACAAAACAAGGAGGTATGCAGGTCTGGAGCAAGAGGTGGAATTTCTAGAGGATTCAATGGATATTATCCTTTCTAACGTGACAGACAAGGATAGTGGGAACTACCTTTGCCGACTAGCTGCACCTGTTGGAAATCGGAACCAGGAAGGGCAGATTCGTCTTAAAGTGTCAGGTGAGTAAATATACATGAAGACATGATCGATTTTGTTTCTAACCTGCTAAGAATATACATTACACTTCCATTTATTGAAGAGGTGTTTGCAACAAAACTTGGTTTTATTCGTTCCCAGGATGCCCTGACAATATGTCAGACCACTCAGAAGACAGTGACCTCTACTTTTTTTGTGCTATTTTATTTCTTGTGGCAGCACTTCTCATATTCATCATCAGCTATGTAAGTTGTTTTTACTGTACAAAATGAATACAAATATTTGCTGTCTGTGCCGTTAGATTTGCAATATATCACTAATGTCTTCTCCTACCTGTTAAACCTGTTATAGGCCTGCCTGAAACATACATTATTGCAGAGAAACAAGAGGAATCCACAGGAAGCACTTCTGGATAAACCACTGGAGAAGAAGGATTTAATGTTGATCTATACTTTGGGTCCTAATTGGTCAAAACCAGGTTCCATGAAACATGTGTGTGTGTGAGACCAACCTGTGTCATTGATTTGCTTTTGATCAATTTCTGTTTCTGGGACATCTGGCTGGTGATCAGTTATGTGATAGTCAGACAGGGAAAAGGGTTTTTAGCAAGGAACTCAGGTCTCGGACTCCCGGTCCAATAGCACCAGACCTGCTCAGAGCTTCATTTCCCCTCTGGCTCTTCTCCCTGAACACCACATGAAGTTTGCAGGTGACTCCAGCCTCATTGGGCTCATGTGTAGTGGGGATGAGCCTTGACTATTGGTGTGAAGCTGACGACCTGCTGACCTTGTGTAGCCAGAACAACTTAAAGCTCAATGCTAGTCAGACAGTTGGAGATGGTTGTGGACTATTCAGGAAGAATACAGCTCCGCTCAGCCCCATATCCCTGGGTGACTCCCCGGTCAACACTGTGGAGTCCTTATGCTTTCTGGGCACTATCCTGTCTTAGGATCTCAAGTGGGAACTGATCAGCAGCTCTCTGCAGCGAAGGTGATTGGCTGCAATATGCTTACTCTCAAAGACCTGCATAGCTCGGACTCAGAGGCGAGCGAGGAGGATTGTGGCCTATTCCTACCCCCCCTGGACAGTCTCTGCCTGTGTCCGAAACCACTCCCTAACCCCTATATAGGGCACTATATAGGGATCACGCCATTTTGTAGTGGTGTCCGAAACGTTAGGGATCACCAGGTGATCCCTATATAGTGCCCTGAATGTAGCCCACAATTCACCGCGAAAAGTAGTGAGCATCGGATGGTCACTACATGAAGCAAGGTGGTGTAGTTTGACGGAGGATAGTTTGTTGAATTCATTAAAAATCTAAATAAATTAATGCTTAAATAGAAAACAAAAAACTAAAACTAAACGTACAGGACAGTAATCAAAATACTCGAATTTAATAAAAATGCAGTAGTAAATGGACAAGTATAATGTCAGACGACATTAATGTGGTACATTTTAATTGTGCGACAGCGATGACGTAATTACGGGCGCCAAGAGAAGTGTCCAAAGTTTTTTCTGTTAAGCTCACTATATAGTCCACTACATTTATTTCCCTATATAGGGAGTAGGGAGTAGGGAATGAGTGAGTGGTTTCGGACACAGCCTCTGTTACAGCCACTCCCCTCGTGCAGAAGGCTGCGGTCCTTCAAGACCAAAACCTCAGAGCATGAGAACAGTTTCTTTCCATTCACAGCTGGCCTTTTCCACAAGGCCAAGGACTCACACTAACTTTATCTGCACGATGAATTTGTACCATATTTGCACTATGTTTCCCTATTTGTATTTGCATGTTTTATATACAGTATATAACTGTGTAAAGTTTCATAGTGATTATAACCTGAAATTACAAGATAAAAATTATTTTTAGAGATTAATAAAGTATGATATAATTTGAACCCTTTCTGAGTCTGCTGATCCAAAAAACTATAGCATAGGATATCCTTACCAAGTGTCAGTCATGAATAGTGTGGAATGGTCATGTTAGAGTCTGATTATTTCATGAGCATCTGATCCCTGGTGGTCTAGTGGTTAGGATTCGGCGCTCTCACCGCCGCGGCCCGGGTTCGATTCCCGGTCAGGGAACATCGTTTTTTTCAAAATGTAGTTCTTCATATTGTATGAACAGTGTAAGCATATCACTTACAGTACAATACACATATAATTGAAAAGCCATTTTATTTAGGATTCCTCCGTCATGAGGAAACCTATTGTTATTGTAGGAATTCCGAATCTTGTAGCATTGAAGTCAATGGCAGCCCTTGGATCACAGATTTTTGACATGGTGAAACAGTACAACATTATGAACTATCACCATTTTGGTCCACTTGAGACCAAAGGGGGCGCCGCAGGCCACGCCCCAATTTGACCATTTGTGTCCTTTTTAAAAGTTATGCCATTTGTACCCCTTTTAGCGCAACCTATAGTGGCAAACCCATAGATTTGTCTGTACAACATACGTTTATCAAATGTGTTTTGCCGCTACTTCTCCTAAAACTTTTGCCCAATCTTTCCCATAATTTGCAGTTATCATCGTCAGAGGAACCCTCACAAAATGTATCAATATGATTTTTGATTTTCATAATTGTTTGTCCGCTACAGCCAAGGCGGCGCTACAGGCCACACCCCAAAATGCCTTTTTAAAAGCGATGCCATTTGTATCTCTTTCGTCCTAGAATCCTGAAATTCATTTAATGTGCCTCATTCCTCACGACGAACTAAAAAGCTTCAGCAACTCATAATGGCAAATCTTTAGATTTTTCTGTACAATATACATTTATGAAACGTGTTTTTTCACTACTACTTCTACAATTCACATCCAATCGTCCCCATTTTTGGCTGGCAACATCGTCAGACCAAGACTCACTTGTGTTTATACTTTGTGTTAAATCCAGAAGGAATCAAACCATGGATGACTAAAAGTTTTTTTAAAGACAGTAGAAAGAAGAACAATTGATATAAAGATTTTAAGTTGCTATACTGTCATTACACTTTTTATCTGTTTTTACTAAGTTGTTACACCGTTATTATGTTGTTATTATACTTTCTACAAAGTGAACACTCTGGTATTAAGTTGGTATTACACTTTATACCAGTAATTACCACATTGTTACACTCTTATTAAGTAGTTGTTACACTTTATACCAGTAATTACCACATTGTTACACTGTTATTAAGTAGTTGTTACAGTTTATACCTGTTATTACTACATTGTTACACTGTTATTACGTTGTTATAATATTTTTACCAGTTATTACCACGTTGTTACATTGTTATTAAGTTATTATTACTTTTAAAATAGTTTTAGCTGTGGTTAGTGGTTTGATGACTTTTGCAGCAATGAATCCTGATGTGTCAGCAAGGCCAAATCAGGGTTATTTTGTGTTTGTTACTCACTGAACCTGGAAATGAGCTTTTGATTTTGGTTTATAATTTGAGTTAAATTTAGAAGGAATCAAACCATGGATGACTAAAAGTTTGAAAAAAGACAGTAGAAAGAAAAACAATGTATATAAAGATTGTAAGTTGCTATACTGTTATTACACTTTTTCACTGGTTTTAAGAAGTTGTTACACCGTTGTTATGTTATTATTCTACTTTCTACAAAGTGAATACACTGGTATTAAGTTGGTATGAAACTTTATACCGTTTATTACCACATAGTTACACTGTTGTTAAGTTGTTGTTACACTTTATACCAGTTATTACTACATTGTTAAACTGTTAATACGTTGTTGTGATTTTTTTTTACCAGTTATTACCACATTGTTACATTGTTATTAAGTTGTTGTTACACTTTATACCAGTGATTACTACATTGTTACACTGTTATTACGTCGTTATTTAACTTTTTAACAGTTATTACCACGTTGTTACATTGTTATTAAGTTATTATTACTTTAAATAGTTTCAGCTGTGGTTAGTGGTCCCAGGACTTTTGCAGCAATGAATCCTGATGTGTCAGCAAGGCCAAATCAGGTTTTTTTTTTTTTTTCGTTACTCACTGAACCTTGAAATGAGCTTGTATACAATTTATATAAAGATTTTAGGTTGCTATACTGTTATTAGGATTCCTCTGTCAGGAGGAAACCTATTGTTATTAGGACTCCTCCGTCAGTTATCAATAGGATTTTTGATGTTCACAATATTTTGTCCGTTACAGCACAGGGGGCACTACAGTCTTGGATGTATTCACACCAAACATGCATATTGCACTTTGAATTACATATCAATTTCATAAACTGTTCCAGGAGGAATCCACCATCGCTGCTTGCAGCTATATTTCTATTATTATTTGTATATTATCTTAACAACTAACAATGCACCTTACGTCCAGTCTATCACACTGCATTCTATTATTGCACTAATGTGTAATTTTTTATGAAGCAAGCGCCATGTCATCCTTGGGGTAAATCACGGTCTCTTGCTGCCACCTACAGTCGACAAACAGCAGCTGCAAGTTTGATTAGCATTCTTTTCAAAAAAAACAAAACAATATTTGTAGACACTAAAACAAATAATTGTCTGCTAAATGAATACATGTAAATTTAAGTTTTCATAAACCGAAGGAAAATACAATGCCAAATACAGATAGTTTTTAATAAGCCAAATATGCCACCTAAGTTGTCGTGGCCGAGTGGTTAAGGCGATGGACTAGAAATCCATTGGGATCTTCCCGCGCAGGTTCGAATCCTGCCGACAACGGAATACATTTTTTGACCCATAGTTACTTTTAAGAATCACTGTCTGCAAATCAGACCATTAAAAATCCGTACAGTTATAATATTAAAACAGGTTTGTACGTTATGCTGGTCAGTGTCAAGCTAAGATAAGTAAATCCATGGTAACGACGACCTGTTTGGGCTATACAGATAATGCACACTAGGGCATGGACGAAACGATGGCTGATGATTTAGACGAACTTCTTGATGAGATTGAAAGTAAGTTTTGCAGCAATGCTTCACTTTCGCGTCGAGCTCGAGCTTCATCAAATGAATGTCAGGCTCAGACTCACGCGCAGCAAATAAAAGGAACAAAAGCAATCAAGAGGTACGTCGTGCACATTGGGGCAGATTATAGCTAACGGATGTTGTCTGACTTAAGATAGCTAACCTGGCTAGCTACATATCTAAAGAGCTTTCATTAGATGATAGATCAACCCGTTGTTAAATGCAGTTAAAACTTATGAACTAAATATGCTCGAGACCAATGCTCGTGGAATGAAGCCAGCGTCGCGAGCTCACATGGGGTCCTGTTATATTTCCCATCAGTTTCTCTTCACCAACATCAACACAGATAAGATCCGACATCGAGGATATAGACGCCCTTATTGATGACATATTTGAGGACGAATATGATTCCCTGGATTTAAAAGTGAGTTGTATATCCTGATATTAACCATAGAAGCTGACACAGCTTGGCTAAACGATGTTGGATAATGTTGTGGGATCTCTCTTCGTCTGTGTTTTTATCAGACAGAGCCGCTGTCGAATGTGACAAAGACCGAAAAGGAATCTGTGGCAAAATCAGGAGAAAAAAGGTGAGTTTAAACTATTCGACGATCAAGTCCCTGCGAAAGTGGTCCATGGTTTATTATATAACTGACCTGACGTCACTAAATGTGTGGTTGTATGTAAGTTGTCGTGGCCGAGTGGTTAAGGCGATGGACTAGAAATCCATTGGGATCTTCCCGCGCAGGTTCGAATCCTGCCGACAACGGATTACTTTTGACCAATCTGCCCATCAGAATCTGTTTTCATTCAGATTCAGAATACTTTATTTATCCCGAGGGAAACTCCTTCGTATCAACGTATGGAACATAATGATGGTAGTAAGTCAGAGTGTAGAGAATAATTTATATAAATATAGTACAGGGGGAGGGGGGTATATACACAGTAGTGCAAAAATCACAGTGGTAAATTTTAAGGTGTGGTGTGCTAAAGTGGCATATTTTCACCTGGCTTGGATAGTGCTGGACCAATCACAACCGTTTATCTACTGTGGGGGCAGATTAAAACCAATGACTATGCATTCTTATATTAATTGTCCGAATACAAAATGATACACTATGTAATTGACAGTTTACCACAATTTGACTAGACACTAAGTATGAGTTGTCGTGGCCGAGTGGTTAAGGCGATGGACTAGAAATCCATTGGGATCTTCCCGCGCAGGTTCGAATCCTGCCGACAACGATGTGTTTTACAATAAACATTCTCTTGGCAAGAAAGATTGTAGCTTAAAAACTGAACCCTGATCACAGAAATCATAATGCTGTTTTTTAACTGGTGCCTAGATGCTGTCCAGTTTTCCTGGGTGGAAGCTTGGACGCAATTGGTGTTGGAACGGCCATCTCACAAAGGTAATGTTTTTCAAGTTGAAATAAATTCAGCGACAGCTTTGTGAAAATGTATTTTACATCCAATTTCTTATGCAGAACAAGCCAATAGTGGCATTTTACATCCAACCTTTTATGCAGAATAAGCCAATAGTGGCATTGGATCTTAATATATAGTACTGTTTCTAGAGGTACAATGTGTATGTTTACATTATTTGTGACTTGTTTCTATGACACAACTTTTCATTTAGTCTAAATTTTTTTCTCTCATTAATGACTGTGTTGATTAGGTCATGTGACCAGTTAAGGTGTACCTCCTGTGATTTCCGGATAGCCATGTTTGACGACCATGAGTGGGACCTCTCCTGTGACTATCTCTTCTTCAGGTGAGTCCGGGAAGCAGGCGAATCCGCAAGCTCATATTTTATTTGCTCAGGTAAATATGTCTGGCCACCGTCCTGTTCAAGCATATTTTCACCTGGCTGGACCAATCACAACCGTTCATCTACTGTGGGGGCAGATTAAAACATCCAATCCTGGTCGCTGAGGGCCGCTGTCCTGAAGGTTTTAGATGTTTCCCTGGTCAAGCTCTGTGGAAGCCTCATAATGACCCATTCATTAGAATCAGGTGTGCTGAAGCAGGGGAACATCTAACCTTCAGGACAGCGCCCGGGGCCTGGAATTGCCCACCCCTGGGTAAGGCAGTGCTAGGCTGTCAGAGTGAAAATGTTTATATTTTTCAATTAATTTCGTCAGTAGATGGCAGTGTTGAGTTGTAATGTTCTTCACCGTGATCCTCATTCATTTATTCTCTTTTAAAACAGTGGCGATGTTTTAGTCCTTTATGGTACTTACATAAATCATCACGTTGAAGTCCCATCTCATGAACAAGACCGCACCTACAAAGAGGTTTCTTGTGATCCCTTAAATAAATGTATGTTATGTTTGTTGCACTATCCTAGCATCCGAATGCTGGAATACTGTAGTTTAATTTTTGTGCTACACTGTGCTACAAGGGCTAACACAAACCTGCACGTCCTTAACGTGGTTAATCATTTATTAAGTTAATACTTCAAAGTTATACTTGACCTTACTTTTGACATAGTCCTGGTGATTTAAATAGTAGTAGACCTATTGTAATGACCAAAATGTATTAAACGGTGGTCAGGAACTTACCTTTAGAATGTGTTTGGGAACATTTGTATTCACACAGAGAAGTCAGCAGACTTGCTGCCAGGCTTATAGACCCCCCGCCTCTGCCTTTGGCAATTATGTAGATAATAACATGGCACATTTGGCCACCAATGTCCAGAATGTTAAGCAATGTTTGGAAGGCCACGTGGCCTTTCTGGTATTCAGTGGGGTACTGTTCATGTTTGTGCAATTTGTCTTCAGTATTTACTCATGTAAATCTGGTATATCAGTTGTCGTGGCCGAGTGGTTAAGGCGATGGACTAGAAATCCATTGGGATCTTCCCGCGCAGGTTCGAATCCTGCCGACAACGTGTCACTTTTGCGCATGCAAAATACATATGCGTACAATATACGATCTGATACATTATATAGGTGAGTTGGTGTTGCCATGCAGTAATATAGGAAGAAGTTGTCGTGGCCGAGTGGTTAAGGCGATGGACTAGAAATCCATTGGGATCTTCCCGCGCAGGTTCGAATCCTGCCGACAACGGGTCAATTTTCTTTGCTCTGCCAAGTCTTTTGTTGTTTTACGTTAGGTAACCGCCACTGATTCTTGGTTCCGTTCCGTAGTTGCGTTAGTGATGGTTAGGAGGACTTGTACGTTATGTGTTTGGAATTGTCGTTACCGTCCAATATGACCTTATAAATCACAACACTTTATAAGGTCATTACAATCACATTCCTAACAATTACCGCAAGGAATTGGACCGCAACTCCAAATCAGTTATGCTCTTTTCTACAGTATAGGATTCTATAATATAGACCTTGGTTCCATGTAAAGGAATATACCAGCAACAATGAGCATGGAGTATATTAAGCTAATGCGTGGCCAGATGGTAAGATTAATTCCTCAGGTATCAGTATCGCCTTGTAAGAGCTGTTGCATCACTGTTAGCTTTGTGTGTGTGTGTGTGTGTGTGTGTGTGTGTGTGCGTCCACAGGAACAACATGCCAGACTGTCATAAGCTCCGTGCCAAACTGAAGAGGAGGAAAGGGGCGCGGGCGTATGCCTGTCAGTGCAGCTGGCACTCTGCTCGCAACCTGGCCGACCTCAGCAAACTGCCCCAGCTCAAGTGGGTCTGCGGTAAACACTCAGCCTGACACGTGGATTAACCCCCTTAAACATGATCTTTCTGATTTCATGGGTCACCCCGGAAAGTCTGTCCTCAATGAAAGACAGGGGCCTCCTGTTCAAGAGCATGAGTTTATATAATTATTATAATTTTATTTTTGTCTGAACTTCGGAACGTACTGTAGCTAGCTCAGTTTTGAGAATGTGTCCATCAGAACCAGCTGAATAGTTTTGGATACACTGTACTGTGTTAAACAAGTTCAAAATTACATTGATATTGGATGTTGCAGTTTGACCTGCTGTCAGACCGGTTTCCATGTAGTTCCCATGTAAAGGGAAGTCTGGGAATGTGTAGTATGCTGTAGAAGGCTGATATTAGCATGTCCAGTTTTTCATGGATGGTAGTCACCATCACATAGATAGACAATCAGTGACCCATTTTTAGCTTGGACGAATGATCCAATGAACCAGGGTGAATTTCACCAAGTGGTCTCATTAGACAGTTTACCTTCAAAATAAATATTTCCTCTTGCCATTACCTGAACCATGATATAATTAAGTTTATTTGTTTTACATCAGAAATGTTGAGTAAAAACTCAACTCAGACTATTTGCAACCAAAGATTTCATGAGAATTATAATGTGCTAGCATGTACATGACATGTAATTATGTATTGGGCTACTTTGTGAGTAAATTAAATTACAAATAAATGTGTCATGGTATGAAAAACAGAGGTTGTCATTTTTTTGGGGGACGAAAATCCTCAAATTTCAGTCAATCCAACAGGCGGCATGCATCGTCTTGTCTATCCAGACCTGTCACGACCACCCAAGCTCTTTGAATTAAGTTTTGACACAATAGGTTGGCTGGCTTACATGAACAAAAACCTGTTCTTTTAGCAGTCATGTTTTAAACTCAAACCCATTCACAAAATACAAAGAAATAACATATCACTGGGAACAGGACTGTGAATTAATCTCAGCAGGAAACATAGTCCTTAGAAAATGCTATTCACCCCTGAATGATAGCGTCATCAGAACTTTGTCCAGTGTACTGATTGTTCACAGGGTGATACAACTGATTGCACACAATGTAACAATACAGCTACAATCTTCTGAGAATGAAACACACTCACAAGCTGCATGTACAATGTACCATGTCCAGTTAGAAACGCATGTTCCAGATTGGTGAGGTAAAATATGAATTTTAGAAAAATACATTTCACAAACCCGCTTAGTTAGTCTTACTTACAGCCTTCTCCAGGATCTCAGAGGATCTACTGGTGGATCTTGGACTATCCACTCTGCCACACACCAAATCTGCCTGGAGACTCTGAAATCTACACCCCAAAACTGAAAGAAAAATGATGACATATGAGTTATAGACAAACATAGACATAGACACAATTATTTGTCAAAGGGAAAAGGCCTTGACGCTGGAAACAGTAGTTCCCACACAGCATATCCTCTTTTTGCTACCATGGCAACTGGTCTTATGAAGCTTTTGGGTTAATCATCATGATAGTTGCTGAGAATGCTTGCTACTGTGAAAAAAATGTCTACAACATTTTATAACTTGTCCTATTTTTCTTGACCAATAGCAAGAGTGGAATATACTGTAGCAGTAAAAGGAGATTCGGTTTGAGAAAGTTTCAGCACACAATCTGACACCAGATAAGAGGTTGTCTGACTATTGCACGACTCAATAGAACTACTAAGGTTTAGTTTCTGGAAATGGGGATGTTCAAGGTATGAGCTGAAGTACGCCTTTCAGGTAGTTGCATGTAGCTACTTTACACTGTTCCTCATTTAGTACCTTTAAAATACATGAAACAAACGTGTGACGTTAATGTGACGCGTGCATACTGCTTCACTTTTAGCAGTGAGGCTTGACAAAAACTGGAGGGTTCATCAACATCATCACCAGACATGGAGCGGTGGCCATAGCATTGAGACACATGGAATTCACAGTTCACTTGATCACAGACAACACCGACAGAGATACCTTCAAAAAAGTATTATACAACAGAGGGAAAACCATCAAATGGAAAAATGAATAATTTAAATGCGCGTTGGATCGTAACAATAAGGGTTTGGATGGTATATGATATTCACAGCTGGCGTACACTGCTATGTTCAGAACACTGCCAAGGTTGGCTTGGTAACAGGATGCCCTATTGGCCCCCTGTTGAGATTGGCTGGACAGGCAGAGGTTGTCTTTCATCAACCAGGCGTGCTGGAGAAAAGAACATTCCTAATTGAGCTTTTAACACATCCATTTAACAGTGTGATAATGTTTGTTGGTTTGCTTTAGAATGGACAATACGTTTGACAGGAAAACTAATGAGACTTTTTAATTAGGCTCCCCCCCACGCCCATCATACGAGTGAGATATTTTCGCTTTTACAAATTGGTGTGAAAACAACACCTTAAGGATGTTTATTCAGATACGATTGTTGCTGAATAAACGTAGTTTGACATTTTGTGTATATCAAACCATCTTTTTCCTCTGTGTCGCAATGTAATCTTTGTCATTGTGTACTTCAGCAGAGCAAAGTGAAGATACAGTTACTAAATTGATTAATTAAGCACTTGTATACACAAATAAAAGTGTACACAATGTCTGGGATGTGGAGTCCAAGACTACTGTACTCTTTACAAACATTAAAGAAGATTAGCCATATCCTGTGAGTCACTTCCTCCTTAAAAGTCAACAACCAAGAGCTATGTATTTAAGATCTTAACACAGTGTCGGCCTACTTAGCATGATTGGGTAGAATTTTGCTAGACTGTCATCTGAGTATTCCCTACAAAAAAACAAGAAAAAAAGAGTTCTGCCTCAGTTATAATTGCTGGACTCCTGTATCATTACAGCCAGCCACAATGCCTTTGCCTCATTTATCTTCCTCTCTGGGTAATTTCTCTCAGTAATTCAGTTCTATGTTGGCTTGCTGCTATACAGCCTTGTCTGGCTCTGTATGAAATACACACAGCAATTTCCTTATCCTTTGCTTTACTGCATTGCGATTTTGTTGGCTGTAATAGTGTGGGATAATTGGAGTGTACAGAAAAAAATAGTCCTGTATATTCATGAAATATATCAAAAAAATCTACTGAAGTGTAACTAAAATATGCAGTCAGTAATGATGGAAATTAGGGATTTAAGGCACAGCATAGTCTGGGTTAATACTTGATTGGCCGCAGGGGTCTTAATTATGTGTAATATCATCTACTGAGTATAATATATGTTTGGAATTCTGTTGCTAATCTTCCTCCATAGACCACAAATTCCTGAAACCTACTACTAAATATACATGTAAATACCAACCCTAATCTTGGAAATGAACAAAATCATTGTTTATCTCAAGATTAGATTATATTTGTCTAGGAACTATATTATTGTTTACATTAGTTTAATGGCCAGTTTTGTAGCTTGTGTTGGAGGAAGTATGTTTACAGGAGAGTGTAAATAAATACAGAGTAGAGAATTATTTGACAATTTGCGCACCATTTACTCCTAATCTGTTTCTTTTTCTGCAAATGAACCTAAATGACTTCAGAATCGGTTTGTTTGTATGGTTATTTGTGTCCTTACGCCCAGATCTTTTCAGGTTGTCAATCAGAACTAGACCTAAAGGATGGATTTGTACAAAAGTACATCATAGCATATATGTTTTTAATTGACCATGTAATGAGGCAGTGACACATTCATTTAAGCAGCCCTTTTCTATACTTGCAATTTTGTGGGTGTAGAATCAATCAAATATACATTTATACAGTACGTTGAACATACCCTGAATCTTTTGCAAAAAGCCTGGTTTCCTGTAAGGCTAGGCAAGTTAACCTGTCTATTCAATTTCACTCATTCATCATAACTCACAGAACGCATATACTGTAGGACAAGTGAGTCATCTTCAATAGACCTTGACCCCACATTGACCCCTTCTTAATTCCCAAACATATTGTAGCCCTGTTGGAAAGGGTCTCTTTTCACTTTGAAACGAGACCTTCTTTTCAGTTGCTTGATTGAATGGTTTTCGATTAGACTGATTCGATGCAGAATTTCTTGCACACCAATCTACTGGATAATCAATCTGTCATACCAGTAGTTCTGTGAAACGCTCTCTTGGGATTTCTCAATGTTTATTTTAATCGATATGTCATGATTAACCGAATATTTGCGTCACAATAATCACAGATTTATTAAATAAAACCCCCTCGCTAATATATTCAGCCTTAGGGAGCGAACAAATCAGAAACCATAATCATTGCAAAAAAAATCACAGCCACAAAAAGATTCTGGTATAGTAAAAAATAAAAAGCTTTCTATTTGTCCAGATGGATGCATTTGATTGTTGAAAGGCAAACATCAAGCATGAAGCTCTTAGGCCGGTCCTCGATCAACATGTTGCCTGCAGCCTAACACTGAATAATGGGAGCCCTTGGGAGCCCAACAGTCCGTACCACGCCAGAAAGTCGTTCTCTCACAGTCATTCTTCATAGACACCATTAGTTCAATTACTATCAAGAAACCCATAAACAACAACACTGACCTACCACAGACAGCTGCACTCACACACTTTACCTTTGACATCTCTTCTCCCAAGCTCATATGGTTAATAATGTGTGTGTGAGTTATCCATCATTCAACAGAATCAGTCCCCACATACCTGGGCTCCACACTGATCTGGGATGCGAGAGGGGCTGTGGAAACACGTGGCTGTTGACAAGAGAGATAAGTGGTCATGCTATGGCATATTAGTTATATCAGAAAAACACCCTGGAGGTGGAAAGCTGGAATTTAATTATGGATTCGTCTGCCAATCACATTTCTGCAGACTGACAGCTTTGGGAATGTCAGGACCCCTGACGGGGCTGACAGCATATCTGAATAACTCAAGCCAAGTTGTTTTTACTCTGTATGGAAACAACTGTGTTAAAACGGGTTCAAAACAGGACAGCTAACTATACTCTTTTTAATCCATATAATCCCAAGAAAAGACATGCCACTGTCGGCAAGAACTGTTGAAGATCGTACCATCAAGATGGCAAATCAAGTGGAGGAAACTCAAGTAAAGTCAAACCTGTGAAAAAATATTTTATGACTCTCATGGGAATATATTTTACAATATTTGGCTTTCATGGCTCGCTCAGTCAAAAAGGCTCTATTTGAAATTCACGACACTCTACGGGAAATCTCTCGTGTCACTTAGGTCCTGTTCCAGGAAGTGAAGACCAGCTCACATCCTTCCCTGCCATAACTGAGGTCACATCATCTCCCAGCTCCCATGGATAAAGCCTTCGTACATGGATGTGGTATTAGCATATATCATTAACATATTGATTGGAATTATAACTAGATCAAATTCACTTGTGAGAGCCGTTAACTAGCTTGTTGAATTCACAAAGGAATCTTCGCAAGTACCCCAGCCACTTAATTACTTCCTTTATTCTTGCACTATGCTTATTGAAGAAGAGTATAACCAAGGTAAATCCATCATTTATAATTGGACACTAAAAGTACTTCAGCACCCTTGGATTTAGTCATCAAGATGGTTCTTTTCATCAGAAGTCTCACTGTGGTACCCTGTAGTGAAGTTTGATCTCCTGAACCTCACACACAGTGAAATGTTTTAAGCAAACTTTACGTGACGTTTTTCAAAATGCCCTTTGAAATGGCAGTCAAATTATTTTCGATGGCCATTTGACTGCGACAAATTATTCCTGCCTGTCATTATGATTGTCATTTGACTTTAAAGATGTTTATTACCCACAGCAGACTTCTAAAAATATTTTACCATTGTGCATCATGACCAGCCCTTGTTATCTGTAGACCCACTAACCCTGAACAGGCTCGGGGCTGCGTACATCACCCAGTGATGAAACAGAGATAGAGAGATGGACTCCAAACACAGTTATGATTATTTTAAGGAAGAAAAACTAGGATGAAATGGAGCCAGAATAGCGCAATCGAAAGCTCTCTCTGAAAGACAGAAACACCCTTTCACACTTTGGAAGTTCAGATAAGGTCAAGAGAATGGCGAACAGGTATATGTCTGTAACCAAGGCAACTCCATTCTCTAATAATCCCCACAGTTGCTGTTGAAATGTTCTTTGTTTTCCATCTAGTCTGTCTGCCGTTACATTTTGAAGAAGGATTGCTCCACCAAACTGAATATGCATAGTTTAAACTGTCATAACTACATGCTCAGAACCCATCAACTTTTGACGTGTATCATCAAAGCATTTATTTTGGTATCTCAGTTTCACCACAGTTGGATGGGTTTAATTAGAACTGCCACCACTTCCCCTTATCCCGCTGGGATAGCCAATAGATTTTTTTGTGTCTCTAAAATGTGATCTCCCTGTGATAGACATGGCAAACATATTTGTCTACAAAGACAGAGGACTGTCTGGTCATTTTTCTGAACTCTCTATATATTCTCCCCCTGTTGATAAGTATTTTGTCCAGTATCATTCTTTTCTCGGTGGGGAACTTGCTCGCCTATTGATGGACTTGAATTGAAGTCAGACCACATACGGTGGTAGTGCTTATAGTAGTGTGGTAGTTTTAGTTGCAAAAACAGTTGAAGTAGTAGCAGAATTTGTGGGTTGGAAAATATTTAATAAACTGAACTAAAGCTAAACTGTTCAGAAGGAGCTAATCGCTCCACGTCAACACGATGTTTTGTGTTTAGCCACTCTGTCCCTGCATGGCTCCTTCTAGGATCCAAGGGTGGAGCTGAATCTGCTCTAGGGTCGGACGCTCTGATGGGTTGATTCTCAGACACCATCGAATCAGATCACGGCATTCTGATGAGCATGGATAGCAGAAACGATTTCAAAATGTATACTGAGAACAAGTATGCAATCACCACCCCACTCCCTTCCTGTTGACACCTGAGAAGTTCATCGCATGATTCACCACCACTCATTTCTTTCCAGTTGCCACCTCTGCACTCTTTTTCTCCTTCCTCATCCATCCCTCATGTCCTTCCTTTGTCATCCCTTCATTCTCTCACCTTGCGAGACGCCTGCAGGGAAGGCCATCCTCCCTCTGATGGCCTCCAGGCTGGTAGCGAAGGGAAAAGAGCCACACACCAGGAGGAAGAGGGTGATGCCCACAGACCAGACCGTGACGGGCCCTGCCAGGTACTCTCTCATGAAGGACCACTCTGGAGCGGTGTAGTCCGGGGTGCCTGGAAGCAGGAGGGGAAAGAGATTTAACATCTTGAACGCACCATTGTGTATTGGTATAGTGGAACCGTTATTTCACTCTATCTGAACGAAATTAGAGCAAACCTGCAAAGTCCTTGTAGGCGGTATCCTTCCACACATCCCCACAGCCAAAGTCAAAGAGCTTGACCTGGTGTGAGTCGGTCTGGATCAGTATGTTGTCCGGTTTGACATCGCGGTGCAGGACTCCTTGCTTCTGGCAGTGATCCAGTGCCTGCACCAGCTGCACCATCACCTTCCGTGCCAACCATTCAGGTAGGGTACCCTCGCTGTCTTCCAGGAAATCCAACAGATCCTTGCAGGGCGTTGGGCGCTCCAGCACCATGACGTATTGCATGGGATGGTCAAACCAGTCCAGCATGTTCAAAATGTAAGGGCACCGGGGAGCCATGTTGACCTGCTTCATTAGTGCCACCTCCACAGGCAAGACTCCGCTGTCACCCTTGGTCTTGGCAACATACTTGATGGCTACCTGTAAGACAATCACATCAGGGCTGAGTTTCTTCAGGGTCTACGGCTTACCCTCATACCACATAAAATACTCTCAGTCATCTTCTCAATCACTCAGTCATCTTCAACCAAAAGGTATCACAAGGAAAGTTTAAAGCACACTGCACACTGAGGGAGAGGGGGGATGATTCTTACCGGCAGCCCATCAGAAATCCTGGTCCCCATATACACTGAGCCATAGCCCCCTTTACCAAGCAACGCCCCCTTGAAATACAGCTCCTCCAGACTTGCTGTTAGGGCATGTCAGTGAACAAAGACAGGGAGAGAAAGGCAGAAGACCAAAGGTTACCCGCAGTACAAATGTTGCACCATGACTATATTCAACCACTGCTTCCCTCAGGGGAACAGGTCTTGAGCTCTTACCCAGGTTTGGAGCCATGTTATCGGACATGGGTTCCTCCGATCCAAGATGGCATGTGCTCTGGTCTTCCAGGGACACATCATGGCGGTCTTGGCTAAAGATTTCAGGCCGTTGGCACTGGACCTTTGGGTCAGGGGCCGTAGGGATAGCACACGGCTCTGCTCTTGTGCTAGATTCTGGTCTGGCTGTCTGGTTTTGGGCATCGCCAGTACCTGATCTCTTCCTCTTACGGCCTCTTTCCCTGTCCGGCTCTCTGCAGCCCTGACCCTTGGTATCGGGGTCTGAGGGTGACAGAAAATGTGCAATCCTCAAGCACATTTTTACATTAATATCCTTCACAACATAGATACACAGATAGATTCTCGGAGCTACCCGCTATCATAGTTGTACTGTCATGTGCACTTATTTATAAAATACTTTGTTTAAATACTCTGATAGCCTGTATGGAGGTTTTGATTTGATTCCTCTGTACCTTTCGGACGGCGTTTAGTGGCTCTGGGATGGAAGGTAGAGGAGGATCCATGGTCCTGGCAGTGACCTGTCTCCTCTGAGGGTAACAGAAAATCTGCATTCTTTCTCTTGCGGCGTCTTTTCCTGCCCTGCTCTCTCCTGCCCTGACCCTTGGTATTGGGAGCTGAAGGTAACAGAAAATGTGCAATCCTCAAGCTCATGTTTAAATTAATATCCTTCACAACACACTGTAGATACACAGATAGACATACAGATAGGCCTACTCATTTAGTCGTACAGCTTGAATATAGATTTACCTGGAGAGAGAATATTCTCGTCGTAGCTACCCGCAATCATAGTTAAATGTTATCCTTTCTTTCATATCAAGCTTGAATTGATGTTGTCTGAAACAGCTATATCTTAACAGATCTGATTTGGTGTGAGCAGTTTTAAATAATTTGCTCTAACATAGAATATGATGCTCATCATAGAAGATGATGCAGAACAAACCCATTGTGATGCTCCCAGCCAGCCAGGCCTGCTGAGCTGTGATTGGTTTAGAATTGCTTTAACCTTTAACCTAAATGTAGCCATCTAAGTTAGTTCGTTCTGTTGAATATATTACATTTAATTTTTATTTAAAACATGAATCTTTTCAATATGCTACACAAATCCAGTCTTGACCTGAATGCCGGAAGAGGGCGCAATTGAACCCAACTAGTAAAAAAAAGTTGTAAGTGGCGCAGTTTTAACATAAGTAGCTGAAGTTAAAATCACCCATCTTGGCAATACGAGACTGTCTTATTGAGAGGTGGTCATCTCGAATCAAGTTGGCCTACATTGCTTAGTTATATATACATTATATTAAAAAAGAAAACTATAGGTTGGTGTTCGAGGTCCTAATCAGATCAGAATCGGAATTAAAAAACTATAATCACCATGTAAATTACAGAAACACGGAATTTACTGTGGGACGATGGAGCAAAAAATGAACATGTACGGGACTTAAATAAACATAAACAAATAAAATGTAGGTGGGAAGATAAACATAAACAAATAAAATGTAGGTGGGAAGTTTGTACACAGTAGTGCTAAAAAGATCAAAGTGGCTCGTGCAGAGTGCAGTGGGATAGACTGGATATACGTTTGATAAAAGTATTATAAATTACGTCCTTTCAAAACGTGGAAAACTCCCAGCGTTGAAAGCTGATGTGTTTTGGACTTGGCACACTGTCAACATAACACTATTAATACTGTATTTAACCGTGTACTCCATTGCATACTCCATACCATTTATCCAGATACTGCACTAGAGGGTCCTTGATGATGAAGATTGTGTTGAGCTAATCAAATATAAGGCCCTAATGAATTTGATTCAGCAAACCACTCTAGCTTTTTGATTTCCTTGAAAGATCAGCAGTGAGTGTATTTCATTTCACTGAGTCATTTAGCAGATGCTCTTATCCAGCAGCACGCTGAGTCCTTCTTTCAAACACTGGAAACGTGTCCTCTATATCTGCAGCTAACTGCCCTACATCCAAACACATTAGAAGAAATTTTATGGAAGTTGATAGCAGGACCGGCTCTTGGCATAGGCGACATAGCCGGTCGCCTGGAGCGCCATCTGCTGGAGGGGCGCTAACAGGCAATTTTAGTTGAATTGAAAGACACGCTGGAAAGAGTTACCTGAAAGTTTGCTGTTCTTGTTCAAATGAAACTGTTGTGATTGTTCATTTGGCTGGTGTAATTTAACCGTGTGTGTGTGTGTGTGGGGGGGGGCAGTAATCTCGCCTAGGGCACTAAATGAGGTAGAGCCGGCCCTTCATGTGGTGGAAATATACTCAGTTTATTTGTCCACAGTTAGGTGCTCTATAAATAAATGTGCTTGATTGACACATGGAGGGGTATTTGAACTGTGGTTTTGTGATAGACTTGCATTGTCAAGACAAGCTGATGAAGAGCCAGTTTTGGATGACAGAACAAGATTTTTCACATATAAGTGGATTACAGTAATTAGTAATGACAGTAGTTGCATTACACAACTAATTCCCTGTTATATAATTTTTACAGCCATATATATATATATAAAATAAAAGATTTCAGAGCAGAATTTTGTTCCCACTATTTAGCTTTTTAAAGTATTTGACGACATGATTACTGATGTAGTCATGGTACAGGCATAGTTGTCAGAGAGAATATGGTGGGGTGCAAAGTTCAAAAGCTGCTCCTCTAGCAGAGAGACCATTTCAGCATGGTCACGAACTCAAGCTTAGCTGCTGTTTCCATGGGTACAGGCATGCCAAGATTAAGGGGCTGTGCTGGGAATGTAACTGGGCCAAGTTGTTTGTGCCCTGGGTTCATTCTTCGAGGATTATACCTATAAGGAGCAGAAACACTAATATTTAGTGAAAGTATTGATCCTACTGGGTATACTAAAGCTTAACTAGATACTTTGATAACTTTAATGCTGTTGAGTTGCTGTGACATCTACACAGCCTAGTGTACGTACACAATACAAACCTGACAGACTAGTTCAGCCTGTTGACGTTGAAACAGTCAAAAATAGTTAAGTGTGCTGCAAGTCATGGTCAAAGTCAAAAAGCCATCAGATCTTATTATTCATTGTCTTTTCTGTGCTCATCTACCCATCTAGATTGTTTTCTCATTCAGCCATAAATAACTGGGGTTCCTTGTCAAAATTCGAACATGCAATCATTTGAAGTGTTTCAACCAAATCTATGACTCCACAGAAGACAACAAGCACACTTTTGGCAATACATTATTTATATAATTACTTCAGAGAAGAAAAAGAAAATAATTAGTATCTATGGATGATATGCTGGATTACATTGAGGTTATAGCCCTTTTGAGAAGATTGACACAAAAATTCAAAGAGAATATTACAAACAATGTACTACCCAATACCAACCAAAATAACTCAATTCAAAAAGTTTAGAAACCCAAAATGAGGGGGGGAGGGGACTTGTTATGATAATGGTGCACTTTTTTTTATCTCACATTATCTTCCTATTTTTGCAATTCAACACAATCAGGTTGTGTCTTTCTCATGAGGTTGTAATCAAATCTCAGGTTGTGTCTTTCTCATGAGGTTGTAATCTAAATCTCAGGTTGTGTCTTTCTCGTGAGGTTGTAATCTAAATCTCAGGTTGTGTCTTTCTCGTGAGGTTGTAATCTAAATCTCAGGTTGTGTCTTTCTCATGAGGTTGTAATCTAAATCTCAGGTTGTGTCTTTCTCGTGAGGTTGTAATCTAAATCTCAGGTTGTGTCTTTCTCGTGAGGTTGTAATCTAAATCTCAGGTTGTGTCTTTCTCATGAGGTTGTAATCTAACTCTCAGGTTGTGTCTTTCTCATGAGGTTGTAATCTAAATCTCAGGTTGTGTCTTTCTCATGAGGTTGTAATCAAATCTCAGGTTGTGTCTTTCTCATGAGGTTGTAATCTAAATCTCAGGTTGTGTCTTTCTCATGAGGTTGTAATCTAAATCTCAGGTTGTGTCTTTCTCATGAGGTTGTAATCTAAATCTCAGGTTGTGTCTTTCTCATGAGGTTGTAATCTAAATCTCAGATTGTGTTACTGCCCAGGTTTTGTTCACCCCCCAGGCAACATGAGCACACAGAGACCTGTAACAGCATTTGTTTTACCATCTACATAAATGTACAAAATAATTCAGAAAAACTGTACAGTTGTTCAAAAATCAAACAGGTTTCAAATAAAGAGTACTTAAAAACAGAACCAAATCCTGAAAAAATATAATTTTGGGAACTCAAGTATGTAGTATTGCGTTGGATATAATATTGCAAAGACGAATGTGAATGAATGTGTAAGGGTACCATTTTTACAAATATCCTTGAAATTTAACCGAGAACTTTAAGGAAAATTAAGGACAACCAAGTGGTCACAATTCAAATTAGAAGAAGCACTGGTCTTCATGTCCTATTGCCAATCATCAACAATCAACTCTAAAGAAGAACGTGTTTTTGTGTGTGTGTGTGTGTGTGTGTGTGTAAAAGAAAAATATAATGATCTCAAGAATCCCTTTTCAATGTCAATTTAGTCAGGGAAGTACAGACATACCACATCACAGGAAGCAAATCCAAGTCTCCAGCACCGGGCTGTTGGAGGTTTAAAGACAGCCACACAGAGAAGCCTGTCAGAGGAAACACATGGGGACAGAGGAAGAGAAACCTTGACCCAGAATGAAATCCATGAGAAAAAAAAACACACAACTGAATTTGGTAATGCCTTTCACTTCCCAGCAGCAGATCAGTAGACTGGAGGTCGTGGTGTGTTCGTTTCACCTCTGTTCCTGTACGGAGCTTTTCACTTCCTGGTTGAAGTGCGGGGGGGATAGTCAGCATGTGTGCATTTACGTTGAAATGAAGGGGTGTGCCCAGGGGAAAGATTGTTTGAGGAGTTTAAGTTTAGGTCTTTTGCTGAGGTGCTTTCTGTACAAGGCTTTAACCTCCGACCTCTGAATGTCATGTTAGGAAGCGGTGTTGTGTCGAGGTGACGACAGTGGATGGAAGACAATGGGATGATTTCCTCAGTTTTTGCAGTCAGTCACAGTGAAGAAAAACAATCAACCAAACTCAACCAAGAAGTCTGTCGCAAAACGGATCCATGGAGAAGCACTT
Organism: Protosalanx chinensis; assembly: GCA_030340685.1. Classification (NCBI taxonomy): domain Eukaryota; kingdom Metazoa; phylum Chordata; class Actinopteri; order Osmeriformes; family Salangidae; genus Protosalanx; species Protosalanx chinensis. The sequence continues at coordinate 15,168,766 of CM059322.1, read as the reverse complement.
GCAGAACGGGACGAAATATATATATATATAAAGCTTTGTATAATGTATTGGTGACAAGTTCCATCCATAATTTAAAAAGAACATTAAAGAGAGACGTTAATTCCATAAAAAAATAAGTCGAAATATGCACATTATTGCAATATACATTTTTCCCTAAATTGTTTTAACTATATTTATACTGCTAAAATACAGCACTCACAAATAATCTTATACCTAGAAATGTAAATTTCATAGCTACAAAATTATTACCAGCTCTTCACTGTAGAGGCACTCTGTGACATGAAGGCAAGTACATTTTTTTGGACAGTTTACTGCCAGAATTGTTTAATATACTGTGTAATCAAGCCAATGTTGGCTGATGAACCGCAACTTTCTTTATAACTTGCTACACAATGTCCGTCTCTGTCGCACACAAAAGGCTTGTTCACAAAGCGCGAGGTGATCTTTCATAAGCAAATCTACTAAACCAACAACTAATAAGGCTGACTACACAATCCAGAAGTTTGCATATATTTGAGCTGTTTAATAGTAGGGCCCTTCAGTTCTGCTTTAAAGAAAAAAGAATAAGCGTACGGTAGAGGGTCGAAAAATCCTGAAGAAACTTGTGAATAAATGCACTGTTTGGTATATTACCTGAAGTATTTATAGCTTTACCATTAACAGTCAGCCAAACGTTAGATTTTCACCACAATGGCGAGCGTAATTTACGGACTTTTGGACTCCATGTGTAGAAAAATACTTGTCAAAACTACAGGAAAGGATTGTAGACGGAATAAGATGAAGACAGTTGGGGTGTCTTTCTCTTGTAGTGAAGACTATTGATTAGTACTTAATTACAGGAAGAATGGACTGTGGACCAGAAGTGTCCTTTTAGGAAGCGGTCAGTTTATCCCTATAGTGTTCAGATGTTTACCAGTCCAACTATACAACATGTTAACAACACTGTCACAGCTGGAGACTCCTGTGGAACTTCATCAAAAACCAATAATACACAAGACAAAGCCCCAAAATTATAAATTTCTTTTCCCGCCCCCCCCACCCAAAAAAAAAAGGACAGGGGGAGGGGCGGGGGGGCTTCCTCAGTCACTGCTGTCGTCCTCATCATCGTCGTCCGACATGTTGTTGCTGTTGTACTTGGTGCCGTATCTGCTGTAGGAGTCTGAGCGTCCCCCCAGGCCGCCCCCAGAGCTCAGCTGCACGTAGCAGAACTCGCAGACGCGCACCGGCTTGGACGACTGGCTGGGCAGCAGGAACTTCTTCTCCGAGCACGGCCCGCACACCACAAACCCACACTTGCGGCAGTGGTGGCGGCGGCTCACCGGCGTGAACTTGACCTTCTGGCAGCGCATGCAGATAGTGGCCTCCGAGTCGGGCACCCAGACGGCCGCGTGCTCGCCGGTCGGCGCCTTGCCGCTCTTCTCCAGAAGGTCGCCCACGCACTTCCCGATGTGGCTCATCCACTCGGACTTTTCGGTGGCGGTGGCGGCGTACACGGCGAAGGACTTGGTGGGCGTCTTGATGAGCCAGCCGTTGCGCAGCTCGCCCTCGTCGGGCACCGTGTCGATGGTGACGCTCTCCAGCGGGATGATGTGCTGCTTGTTGTACTTCTTCTTCTGGATGACGATGTTTCCGTAGACCAGGATGTCGTTGAAGAGGAAGAACTGGCGCGCCTTGGGCTTCTTGCGGCACAGCTTGGTGAGCACGCCCTCGCCGATGAGCACGCGGCCCGGGATGGCGAGCGGCTGTCCTGCCGCGCCGAAGCAGCCCTCCACCACCCCGATACGCTTGGAGTTTGCCTCGCTGTTCGCCAGCCGGTCCACCATCTTAGCCTCGCCTGGATGGGGGAGAGGCCAAAAGAAAACAGGAAGAGGGTAAAGAAATGTGCAGTAAAAAGTCTCTCAAACTAAGTAAGTGTGTAAATTCATTCAATTGCCAATCCCTATAATCTGTAATTGTAGGCTAGTGGGAGCGAGTTTTTGCATTCCAGTTCCTTCATTTCTGTGGAGGAGAATGGAGAACTAGAACTACAGAAAGATTCAACCTTGTGTAACGATGGAGTGAAAAGTGATAATACGACTCGCTTTCAGAAGAATCTGTTTTGCCAGAGCTCCTCTTAGACCCCATGACGTTTGGCAGGTTAGGGTTGGCTGGAAGCCATTTGCTTTGGCTTTACCTTTGACAGCACTGCATTTGGCATGGTCACTTTGCAGCACCCAAATCCCTAAAATACTCTACAATCACATTTCATCCACAGGGAGATGGCCAGGGAGAGAAGCCAGGAGTCTGGAGTTTATATATATATATATATATATATATATATATATATGGCATCAGGATGGTTATCACAGAGGCTAAGGGCTTCTGAAGGGTGACCTTACTCGGCACCCACAACCATGTGGCTACAGATGAAAAGACACAAACAGTTAGTTAAAGCCCAAATGTACAGCAGAGGTTCTCCAAGTGCATCCCTGAATCTGACTGTCTACTGGTCAGCTTTCTTTTTCTTCCGGAAGGATCCCATTTCAAATTTGGACCCTGACTAACTCTGCATACACGTGGGATTTTTCCCTTCCTTCCAAAGTCGTATTATGCTCTGGTGTCTCTGGAGTGTGACTGCTGGAATTAACTTTGCAATGGGCCGTGATGTCTAATCAATTTCTTCTCTCTCTCTGGTTTCTTCATCCGGCTCCTGTGTTCTCCTGGCTGCCTTCACCTCATCCCCAAAGTCCCCAGAAGGCGCTAAATGAATCAGACGTCACAGGCGCCTGGCCTAGATTCAGGAACATGAAAGTTCTATTTCTCCTGAGGTGGGGTTGGGATGGGGGGGGGGGGGGGGTGAGGGGGTTGGGGTGGGGGTTCATTTCAACCTCTGGAGTTCCTGGCGGGGGAAAGCCAAGCTGCAGCTCTTCCACACTGGAGGAGCGACTTCAACTGAGAGCGGAGAGGCTGTTTTGCTCTGACCCAGATGCCGACAGATGAGAGTCAGTCAGTCAGGGGCTTCTGGGCTTTTCCATGATTCCACAGTTGGAAAAAAAAGTCAAGGGTCTCAGATGACGGATATGGGGCGATGCTGCTGCCCCCTTGGGGCTCAGGAGGACTTGTGCCCTGTGAGAGCGAGACACGCTTGACCCCTCCTGAAACATTCTACGAGGCATGATGACGTACAGGGTACACACACACTGTAGAGTCAACACGCATGAGCACTCAATCACAAAATCAAAGCGCACGCCGACCAACAATGTTAGCATCAAAACACAGCCTAGCCAAACGAGATCTGGGATCTGGAATGGACCTTGTAGTCTGAGCTCACAATGTAATTTAACACAAGCGTACACAAAAGAGTCACCAGGCAGAACAGACATGTACAATGGAGCTGAGCGGTGCTTTGTCCCTGGAGGCCTGGTACTGCCATCACTACAGTAGAGATCATATTAATTAGCAGCACAGGCTAATGCTAAAGTCTGAACCCAGGCCTGGCTTCTAGTTATTTGGGCTTTGGTCATCGCAGGAGAGCTGGTGCTGCTGAGGGCTTTGATATGGAGAGGAACTTGGTACGATCCTGGAAGGGAGGTTGTAGGCTAACATAAGGGCTAGTGATATATTAGCCATATTAGTCATGCCCCATTGCCCACTAGCAGGAAGGCCACATTCAACCTCTCGTTGGGAGGAGAAGAAACAGCTCTAAAGCAAGACAAGGCAAGAGAGAGAAAGATAAAACAGGAAAACAAGACTGGACATGAGAGAAAGGGTTGATGAGGCACACGTTGGCTGTGTTCCTCAAAAACACTGCGATGAAAAGAAAGCCTGTATTAGGAGCACCCGCTATTGTCCTCTGTTCACAGTATGTTTAAAAAGGAACCAATGAAATACCATCGCCTGGCCTATGACTGATACTTAGGCAGTGGGTATGTTTATCAGAATAAACTTTCCATTCTGTCTGAAGTGGAAGCATAATACTAACAGAGCACTGCTAAAACCAGCGCTACTCAGGATAATCATCACCAGCTTCAGACTCATTAACCAAACACTGATGAAAAGGAACCACTGATGGCCTACGATCAGTAGGAAAATGGTGGCATAGTAGACTGAATATCTGATGTGGAGAACTGAAAGGTGTGATGTCCTGATTTAAGGTTTTAACGTGTAGGGACAGGACCGCCCCCCTTGTGGCCAAGCACCACTGTGAATCACCTTTCCATTAGTGAGTCAGAGTTAACCCAGCCCTGCCTGGCTAAACACACCGTATTTCCGTTACGGTGGAATCGAGTCGAATGACTGAAGCCAAGTTTGGTTCATCTAGAGGAGGACTAGAGAGTAAGGTAAAGAAAATAACACTGTTGCTATGCTAATGTACATCATTTTACCATGTCGCAAGCAATACTGACACAGACAAAAACTCCTCCTTTAAACATTTAGAGCCCCAGAAACAGCAGGTGTTAAGCGACTGGACTAATCTCGTCACGGTATCTCTTTTGAACTGCACGGCCCATATTGCCAGCCACTAGGCAGGAGGCCAATAGAGGCATCATCTTGCTAGAGTGAGCCAGGGCTAGGCTCACTTTGTGGGTTTCTACCATACAACAGCCCTTTTGATACCTGCTGTGGTATGACAGGATGAGCATATGGCTCAAGTCATTCTTACATCAAACTGGGACGATCTTATCAAAAATACCTTCAAGGAGGCATCCTTAAGACAGACTGGGCTATCCAAGACACCTTAGGTTATGGGAGCTGCAGTGGCTGTGAGAAGCCCATGACTAATTGATTACTTGATCCATCTCCTTTCTCTCAGCTTTCGTCATCTTGCCATTTACCTATGTACACACACTGTATATTCTGACTATACTGTTCATACTATGTATATTCTAAGTATACCCAATTTTTATTATATTCTGTTGGATTAACTGTTTTGCACTTCTGGTTGGATGCTAACTGTATTTCATTACCCTGTACTTGTACCTGTGTAATGACAATAAAGTTGAATCTAATCTAATTTCCCCCTTCGTGGCACAAGGCTGACTGTCCGACATTGCGTTTTTCCCACACGCAGACACATATAAGGCGAATAATGAGGGGAAACAGTGGCAGCCTCGCAGATCACATTTGGTTCTCAACTGCCTTCACCGTTGATGAGGTGAGACGGCCACCGCAATGACTGCATGCAGACCTAATAGCTTCGCGAACTGTGAGAGTCTAAAAATACTACTGGGCTTCTCAGACAAACCACCACTGCAGTGCACAGCCTTGGTCTTCATGAAGTCGACTGAGGGAAGGCAGGGGACAGCGATGACCCGAGTCTTTAAGAACATCTCCAAGGATCCTTATGCTCCAGACAATATTGCTGAGTGTAAAGTCATTGTCTTATTACCCCAGAGTCCCTGATTCATGGGCCACCGGTGGAATCTGCTCAAACTGCACTGTTGTTAAATTCCAGCAGACTTTCTATGACACCCTGGCAGGACGGTGGTGACTCACGCAGAGAGCGAGGGGAGAGTGATTATGATAATGACACAGAACAGCCTTGCATTCACGACAAGCAGATCCATTTCAGCAGGCGTATGCAGAGCTAAGGTAGAGATGACTATACTAGCAGACCTAGCAACATCCCCATTTTTGTTGTCCACTGACAATCATTAAAAAAAGAAACGCATCTTGTTGTAGGCGTGCTGTGCCGAGTGCTACGTATATCTTGTTTTCATAAACGTATTTCATAGACGTAGCATAGTGTATCAGTTAAGAGCAGCTTATCTTTTAAAGAAGTTCCATACAAGGGGCTTCATATTATGTAGAATTGGCACTTCAATCTAAATATTTCTTGAATCCATATCTCAATTGTGTATGAATGATTTGGTGGCTTATCAACCTAGCATTATATTAACGTCCTTGTAATCTCCGGTTCTGAACCCCCCCTTAAAAAGAGTGAGGGATTTTGCTAATCAAATGCATTACATCTATTTGGCTTATGGAAACAAATCCCGCAAGTAATTTTTCAGACAAATGTTCACTAATAGCCTAGGCCTACTAACTGCACTAAGAACACCTGTTCAGTTGAAGTACAACAGCTGTCCTGTTGCCATCTTTCTTCGAATGACTTAACAATCCCTGGAAGTCTCTATCCTACTCATTTTAAAAGAAAGGCTCATAATCCAATTAAGTGATTAAGGTGGACATGCTTGTTGATATGTTTCGGAATGTTCTCGAAGGAGAAGAGCGTGACTGTTGCAGCTCGCGTGTGACGTTATGCCACGTTGGGACCTGCCAATTTCCTGTGTATTCTTTGAGGTAAAAGTCTATTTATTTTGGCGTCCAAAATACAAAAATGAACTGTAACACCCTGATAGGAAACCAGACACAAACAGGTTGAGTGATTCAATGACTGGACTTTGAATTCTAGGAATTGTGTACAACGAAGAGGTGTGAGTGGAGGAGACACAAGAAGATGTGTGGTTGCTGCTACAAACTCACAGGAGGAGATGAGGCAAGCTGGCACTTTCTGTATTGTGTGACACCTGCAGTTTCCTCTACCAGTTTGATCTAGCAAGCATTTATCCCCAAAAGGAAACACTGTCAGCTTCCTTCCAGGCTGAGAGGAAATAACCCTGCCTTTAATGAGCACAGAGGAAAAACAATATTCAACAGAAAACAGGCATATACTAGGCCCCAGGTCAGTCACTATGCATTAGCTATATATTTGATGCTTTTAATAATGAGTACACTTACATACAAGGACGTAGTCTGTGAATTTGGTGGTAATAGTGGAGCCCTGGTGTTGCCATAGAGTCAGATTCTCAACTTTGGCTCCCTCAAGACATTTCTAGAGGCAAGTTACACTAGTGTTGAGAGAACGACACTTCAGCGCAGCTCCTTCGGTCGTTAAGAACTAGATGAACTTGTTACCGCTATGAATCAGTACTCTGTATAGATATACTTGGTAGGCTACTTGGATAGGTCTTTACGGATTAGTATTTTGTTCACTTCCTATCTGCATTTAGAATGCTGGTATTTTAGTGAAATGCCTTTCAGTAAAAAGTTTACTATGCAATTTGAGTACAAGTGCTGTAGTCTGCTTTATCATGTTATGAACCCAAGCAGTCACATGTTCTATACGAATCTATAATACAAAACTGATACGTCAAAAGAGGAATGGAAAGCAGTGAGGTGTGAGAAAAGCTCAGGCTAACAACAACCACACCTACAGACAAACAACTTTCACAGGCACGGTATTACTACCCAAATCAGTCTAATCCAAAGGTGTTTTTCACAGCTGTGCTTTGGAGGACACTCTTTAGGCTTTCGGCATGTCTACAGGAGGGATTACGAAGCCTCAGCATGAACAAGGGGCCAAGATAAGAGGATTAAAGGTTAATCCAGCGAAGGTTGACTGTTTATGTGACATCTAAACAGGTGACCCTATCGTTTGTGTAAAGGCTATCTGATAAATCATCGCAAAAGCGGTCCAAAGACTGCCAATCCGACAGCATTATGACCAGCATCCTAACCCACAGTTAACAGATTTTACAGCACCATTTCGAATCTGGAGCTGGATCAAATGCAGCAACTCAAAGCGATCAATTACCACCACAGCCAACGTGAACCTACGTATGTGTAAACCACCAAGCTTAAGTACAATAGCAGCAGGCTAGAGCGGTTCAGAAAGTAGGCTACCGTTAGTATTGACTGCTTAGTGAGAGTTGTGGCTCCAGTGCTCATGCCTTTGTGTTTGACAGAAAAACCCTCAGGCAGAAGAAGCAAAGACAGCCAACCCTGTATGGGCAGTTTGATCAGGCATCTATTCACGACAGTACAGCGACCACCACAACCTTTGTACTGGGGCAGTTGGGACAGCGCCGCCAACAATGGAAAGGGACATTTGAATACATACGATGCGGTCGTGTTTGTGGTTCGTTGTAGGCCAACATTCAGGAGTGAGAGTTGCATGAACAAACCATTTAAGTTTGGTTTAGTGGAGCTAAGCATAGAGGAAGTGGATAAACTGCACTTCAGAGGCTAATCAAGATTTGTAAATAAAAGATTCACTCAACTCCAAACTATTAAAATCATCTAGTCAGACAAGGCTTTACACGGAATTAATAATTAAAAAGTTGAAGCGGGTCAAATGTAATATACCGACACATATTGTTTCAAAAAGCTGTCAAATTGTAAATTATATACTTATTACAAATATTTCACAATTCTCTTGGGCGGCAACAGTGAGTGTCCATGTAACAGCCGTAGCTTTTTCTGCTGATATACCACGTGACATGTCACAATACTCTTTCTACTAGGGCTTGAAACATACCTTAACAGGATTTACCACACCCGTATAATTGAAGCAGGAAGTGTGGGAGTTGGTGTAAGAGAGGCTCTTGCAACAGACTGTAGAAAAATTTGAGTTGGAAGCTTATCATACTTCCACCTATTTGCTTTTTCCACTCTCGTCAAAGTTGCCTTATTAGGCCGTGCATCTCGTCTAGGTCATCTTATCAAAGCACCAAAAAACCAACAAGAACTTGTTTCATTCTGTCAACTGGCAAGACATAAACATTACGTACAATATTTATATTTGTCTATCGGTTGTGTTACAGGGCAGAAGTCAAACGACACATCATTGCAGTTGTGAATTTTTCATTTAGTCATTTTAGCAGATGCTCTCTGTCACAAGCACAGGGACATTCCCCCTGCGGCAAGTAGGGTGAAGCGCCTTGCCCAAGAACACAAAGTCATATAGCCACAGCCAGGAATCGAACTTACAACCTTCTGATCATGGGTCCAATGCCTTAACTGCTGAGCCACTTTTGAAAGTGTATTCTATTGGATAGCTTATTGTGTATTTTACCCATTTTACCCACTCTGTGTGCTGTTACTGTACCCTGCTGCTGTTGGGGACTAATAAAGTAATTTCTTATCTTATCTCTATGTAAAATAGCAGTGCACTCTGGGTTTATTAGAAGTGCTTCTGTAGAAACACAGAGAGGTATGGCTGCACTGAGGAATGCTCAGGACATCTGTTTCCCTCATTGGGCTGTCCTCATGTCATGTGTACAGCACGTTCACTTCTGGGCCAATCAAACGGATCAAAACACTGTTTATAGTGGAAAAGGGGGTTGAGGGTTTGCTGGGGAGAAACGTTTGACTGCAAGACAGCCACCTGGTAAGCATGGGGAGATGGGCTTCCCCTACCTCGCTAACTGTTAGCTAGTAAATCAAGCAGACTTGTGGAGCATCATCACTTATTCAAAACTCACAGTAAAAATAAAATAATAAACACAATATCCTAAACGCTTAATACAATTTTGACTTTTATGTGCGCCAGACGGGAGGCTTGGAATAGAAAAGTAAATAAATTAGCAGCCAAAAGGCCCAAGAGAGATGCACAAGTGAAATGCAGTAAATATGAAAGACATTCCTGCAGCAACAGGAAACGTAACCCATGAAACCCCTTGGTTAACCAATGACAGGCTATATATGTAAAGGCAAGCAGGCTTAATGACCCACACTGACATTATCCCTACATGACAAACAGTTTGTGTGGTAAACCAAATATGTGTCAGAGACCAAGTACTTTCACGTTTTTAATCCGCATCCATGTATAAACAGCGCCCTATTGCATTAGCTAAAAGGGGAGAATCCAGACTGGTAAAATTTCAATCTGTCTCAATGACTTCTGTGCCTTAGGATGGAGGGGTGCAGCAACTCTAGAAAGACAGGTACGACAGCTCAAATTGGAGAGAATCTTTTCTCTGGCTAAATATGCTGACACAGTGACACGGTCTCTAGCACCAGATGAACAGACTTGGTAGTGATGTGCTGAATGTGGTGCCCAACCCACCTAACAAATCAATGTGAATGGTAACAATGTGCACCTGGAGATCTCTTGCCTGTTAACACGTATGGTGAAAACTATTATTGTCTGGGGAGACTTACCTGTCCAGGATGAACCCAAAGATGTAATTTCACACCACTCAAAACGGCCTGATTACCATCATTACTCCAGCTATAGGCCAGCCTGAAAGGGACTTGATTTCAGTGCTTTCTCATAATGTTTAGTCTTGCTACTGACCCATATGTTTCCACTCTGTTTATGTCCTATTGAGGATGAAGATTTTCTGAAACTGAAAAGGCAGGACTCCTATGAATACAGTCGGAAGGCTAGACTTGGGTGTCGTCCTACAGTAGTCCTCAAGTTTATCCAAACTAAAGTACAGTTCATTAGGGTGAATTTGGCCAATACTTTACACTCTCATAACAGGGAGAACACAGACAATTGCCTGGCAAGAAATGTATTAATCATGTTTTTGTATGCCTTGCTAACTTGATTCATTGATAGCTAACTGAATGTTGACAATACTATAATGAAGTTCCTAAAGACACTACTAGAAAATCTGGTATAAAAAAAAATCCTGTAATAATTACAACAACAACATTAGCTAAACAACTCATTTATCCTCGACCTCATTTTTAAAGTTAGTTCCTTACTTAGCTTGCTGCTAGCTAGCTTACCAAGCTAGCGCGCTATTTTAGTACTACAGGGTTTAAATAATCATGTTAATCTTGTTTCTAACTGAGCCATGATGATGAATTGGCGATATAATTCACAAACAGTAGGTTTCTGATATGTTAAAACGTCCAGTGTTGTTATCAACGTTAAAACTGTTACTGAATCCCTAACTTTGTCCGTTGCAATTTCCAAGTTACGAGCTTAGTGGTGGAAAAGTAAGACGAATGTTAGCTTGCCCAGTTAGGCTGATTTCCCAGTTCACTTGCCACTTGTAGCCGACGTAATAAGCTTAAATCAAAATACATACCCGACTGTAACTTCTTTGGTAATAAATGTACAAGTTACTCCGTGTATTCCCAAATTGAAACCCCTATCTTGCCGTCCGCAGACAGCGGGTCAGTTCCCTTCAAAGTAACAACAATATGGAGGACAGGAGCTGGATGACGTCACACCACTGTGGGATGAGGCAGTGTAGGGTAATGAGATAGAAAGTTGAGATTAAAGTCAAAAATAGGATGGGTCTGCCTGCTAGTGATTAGTCAATATAGACATGTTATTTTGGCCAAAAAAGGAAGGCAGTTTGAAGTCTATTTCAACAAGTTTTTTTGCACTCATTTGCACATCCTCATCTTTTTTTTTTCAATCCACAATTCTCACAATTGAATTTTATATTAGGATTTTTTATGGAAAGGCTGATTTGTTGACATTCTCATCAATGAGTCAAAGAAGAAAATCACTCTGAGTTCTATTATTTATCAAGTCAGTATAACAAATGAGGGAACCCATGTCTTTCTTCCAGAACTCACTTAAAATAAGGGGTTGAAAACTTCACACAGAGAGTAACGTCATCACTCTCCCTAACGCTCATCCCTTCCTAATGCTTTCTCTAGAAGTATAATTAAGAGGATCTAGGGCAGTGTCACAACCTTTCTCTCTCTAATCCTTGGCCTAGTAGCCAACAAGATGTACCTTTGGATAAGTAGCATCCTACTTATCAACTTGGATGATTTTGAATGGAATTAAATTAGATTGACTTTGATCAAGTTGAAAACAAGCCACACCAGTGGACCAGGAATATGTAGTTTTCTGTAAAAAAATATATTTTGTGTGCTGCCATTGATCTTCCGGAATAGTTTACATAACGTGTTGTCAAATATTTATTTACCTTATTTGGGGTTTGTTTGGGTTTTGTCTCTGAACTTCAGACCGGCTTGGTCATTAATGGTGGTGTCATCCATGCTCGCAACCTTCTTTGTATGCGTGTATTGAATTTGGTCCATGCAAATGGAAAACAGCTTTCTTGATGGAACGGCTAAAAGGAATCTCTACAGGGGGTTACTGTCACCTAACAGGTCACATAATAGGACTGACCAATCACCTGCCAGGTAGCCATGCTTCGCTTGTCTGCAACCCAGCCTCCATCCTTCCACACACACAATCGAACAATGCCTGCTCATGGCTGGCTTAAAGCAACTGAATGGCTGCAATCACACAAACACCTACCCACCCTAAGGATTGGTCAGTCCTATTATGTGACCTATTAGATGACAGTAACCCCCTGCAGAGATTCCTATTGGCCGTTCCATCAGACACACTGTTTACCATTTGCATGGAACAAATTCAATAACTGTATGAAAAGAAGGATATGAGCATGGATGAGTCTACCATTAATGACCAAGTAGGACTTTGAACAGCTGAACCCCAGCATGTCTTAGGGAGGAATTTCAGTCCTGTACTGCAAAACCTCTGTTGTCTGTTGTCTGAAACAGATGGCCCTCCACTTCTCAATGTTTGCTCTGTGCTCTCTGCCATCTCCAGAACTCTCTCCTTGTTGTCAAGGAAGTGCCCGTCACAGTTGCTGGGGACAGACCTGGCCTGAGATCTGCCAGAACTCTTACCCCCATTTCTTTTTTACATCTGTGCATTCTCATCTATCTTTCTCTATCTTTCTCTATCTTCTACTATTCCATGACTGTGGTGGAATGTAAAATGTATATGGAGTTCTGTACATGGTGAACCGATGAACAACAAATCTACAAAACACTGTCATATCAGTGCAGCCAATTTTTTTTTTTACTTTGTTGTCAACACTTTATACAAATGTAATTGTCATATTCCTTAACAACCTCAATTCTGATATCATTATGTACAATTTGCTCCTATAATTGCTGAGCGCTCATACCTTGCTGTTGCAGAGTGCAATCTCCCCACTCCACTACAAAGAAAGGATTATTTAATCTTATACTAATTGATTTTAATGCTATTCAGACACGGAATAATATAAATTCTACACTGAAATTTATGAATGTGAACATAACAATAATATTAATTGATCAGGTGCTCAGAAGTAATTAAACTCATTTGCAAGGATCCACTTTGGCTGAAGAGCCATTTCAGGTTGACTGATAGATCTTTAAACACATGCAAGATGTGTAGGTATTTTTAATTAGCTAAAAAGTAATGCCTGTGCAATTATATTAAATCATTTCCAGAAAAACAGTCCAACTGAAATAAATCGAATATGACATACAAGCTTCTATGGAAGGGATGGAATTGTTCTCAAAAAGAATAGCAGCACTCGTGAACCAAACATGCATCACCCATCTGTCACTCAATCCCCCCCCCCCCCCCCCAATCACACACACACCACCACTACACATATACTAACCCCCCAAATCACACTCGCGTCCACCCTCAAGAGCTTGACCCAGCAGATCTGAGCTTAGAATCAGAGAGTGGGGGGAGGATGGATACAGTGCTTGTCTTTCCCTACAGACATGGTTGCATGTCATGGTCAAAGCAAATTAATACAACCTTGACTCCACTCGCTGGCTCCTGTCTCATAGCATTGTGGGCTCAGAGAGAGAATGAAGAGTTGTCTGTCGCTATGTCATCCCCACTAATGATCTCACTCTCTCTATCTTTCTCTCTCTATTTTCCTCCCAGACCCATTGGTCCACTGTTCTTTCTCGTTTTCTCTCTGTCTCTCTCTTTGTTGAACTCTTCCTTCCATCTGACGTTCAAGGATTCATAAATAATAATGTTGACTGTTATGTTCACTGAGACTGACTATAATGCATGTTACATGTAAAAAAGAAAATGTATAGAAAGGAAGGGAAAAGGTCATGACCATGTTACATGTCCCTCCCCAGACTGCTTCTCCCAACAAGCATTGCTACTCTAAAGGCTTTCACCCATGGGGATTGGTTGAAGAAGTGGTCTCCAAAATAAAATGTCACCACCCAATGGACCCTCTCAGACTGGATGTAAACTGTAGGTGGAGAAGGTGGAGATGCTGTTTGACTCCTCAGTGATTTTCTCACTAACAAAGAAAGGGGATTTAAAATATGATTTAAGGCCTGCAAAGTCGCATGGATGTTAATGACAGGATACGTCTCACTGCTGTCACCTGGTGGGAACACTTCAACAACAGATTCTGGAGAACAGCATGTTTAGTGGAGCTATCTGTAATTTATCTATCTGATATTTTTTACTTTTCAAAATTTTGTTTTTTGTGGTGAAACAAGTACCCCTACAAACTAATTTACTGTCGCTAGATTTCACGAGACTAAATTGAATGGAAAACCTGCAGAATATTGACTAGAATTAAATTCAGTATTAGGAACTACAGACCTCTGAAAATAATACTAATATAGTCTTTAACGGATACATCATCTGAGCTTTCTGCTGTTGGGAAATTGCATACTCACAGTTGTAATGGTCTGCACCTTAAATCACATGTAACCGCAAGGAGCAAATAAGGTTACAATCTTTCAAAATATAAATAATGCAATAATAATAATCTCCTTCATCCATGGTCAGATTTCTTGACCTAACACTGACCTTAATCTAACCTTTATTCAATCTTTCAAATAAAACAATCAAGATGCAGATTTGATGAGGGTCTGTTCAAGATTAGGAACAACAAACAAAATCCAGCCTTGACCAGTGTTTCTCAAGTGTCAAATGCAGAAACTGAAATTCCACGTGTGACCCCGGATTAAGGATTATGGCTGGGGCTACCACTATTGAAAAAGATTACGTTTTTGTTTTTCTGGGTCCAATTCTGTAAAACATGGTTTTGAGCCAAATATATTTTTCAAGAAGGCTGTCATGTAGTAATTTAACGATGCTACAATCACACTGTCCTACTATATAGATAGATATTAGTCTTGTTTTGGTATAGGCTTTGCCATTGCTACTACAGGTATGTAGATACCACTTATTTACAAAAAGCGACACGTAAAATAAAAAGTATGCATAAGAATTTTTACGAAAACATGTCTGCAATTGTACGTAAAAGTTACATTTACCATATAAAAAGCGTGACGATAACCGTGAAACCCCTCAGCCAATAGGGCTTCAGACTGCCTGCGTAAAAGAAAGACACTGCAGCTCCATCCCTCTGTAGGCTGAGGAGACTGAGACAGACCGAACTTTTAAGATTTGCAGACGACACTGGATTCTCTCTACAATCCTGAGGTGAAGTTTTTACATGATCTAAATGGAGATATTCCGAATAAGGTGAATTGCAAGGTGATAATTTCAGTTTCAAGAACCTCCTGATCTTAATCGCATGGCTCTTGGTGGGTCGAGGGAGTTAAAATGATTTCAAGTTACCAGTCATTTTCCTTCTCATTGCACTTTCTGCAATTGTAACTTTGCTCTATATATATATAACTTTTCTATATAACCATAGCAGTAGATGATGTACCTAAATAGTCTGAGTATAATATAAAGCTGATTTTTGTTTTGGTTGTTTATTGGGAATTGTTGACCGGTATACCTGGATTTACGAGTTACAAGTTGGATAACAGCAAGGATCTGGATTGTCATGCTTCTGTATTTACTATTCCATCTGTTGTTTGGGTTTAAATATGATGTCACCTCTTCTCCTGTAGCGGCTCAGCGGCGCGTGACAGCATCCCCCCTGCAAGAGCGAGCGCAGAGGGCGAGTGCCATGTCCCCAAGTCAAGTGTGCTCATTCCAGAACCAGAAGCTCGCGCTGTAGCATGCATTCAAGACCAAGGGTGTCTGCAAGGTTAATGCAAAAGTAAAACCATCCCATGGACGACTCATCACAGTGACCCAGCATGCTGAAGGGACTTGAACCGGTGAACTGCAGCATGTGCTGCTGCACGCTGGCCAGCAGAATTGTAATGGTGTTGTTTATGGTGTTGCTGGTTTTCGCTATCTTGTTTGGAAACACCGTGACTCTGGCCGTGGTGCTGGGGACCAAGCACTTCCACACCCCGCAGGGATACCTCAAAGCCTCGCTGGCGGTGGCAGACCTGGCGGTGGGGATCTTTGTGGTGCCTCTGTCCGTCTACGCGGAAGTTTCCCTCATGTTTAACAGCTCCTCGCCGGAATGGACCGTGAACAACTCCCAAGCGTCGACCTTTCACCCCTGTGCAGTCATCGGCCCCATATTCGCCGGATGTACTTTGGTGTCGATCACGACTATATTCCTTCTAACCATCGAAAGGAGCATTGCCGTTTTGAGACCTTTACACAAAGAGTCTGTGATCACGCGGAAACGGACCACAATCCTGATTATGATCTCTTGGGTGGGAAGTTTTTTGTTGGCAGTGTTTCCAATGATGTTCAGCAATGAAATTGCCCTTGAATACAATCCATGCAGCAGAATGTGCAATTATGCCATTGGTACCATTAGTGAGTTCCCCACCAGAGCCTGGAAGGTTCTCCTGCTGTTCCCAGCGTTTGACTTCACTCTCTTAGGGGGCACTGTGGTCATAAATGTAATTTCTCTGTCGACCATACGGCAGCAATCAAAGCGTAGAAAACATCTGGCTGAAAGCGACTGCCAAAGTGTCACCAAACCCACCTTTTCCGATATCAAAGCAGCCAAAACCATCGGGACACTGACTCTGGCCTTCACAGCTTCTTTCACGCCCATCGCAGTCTTTGTGGTTGGGAATGTCATTGGAAACGAGTGGTGCAATTTCTCTTTTTTTGCTTTTTGGATATTGGCCTCGAATAGTTGTTGGAATGTGATTATATACAGCGTGAGAGATCAGAAGTTCAGACTCCGAGTGCACAAGCTTTTTATAAGCTCACAAACCAAGGATGCCTCGAAAACATGACATTGTTTTATGATTAGACGACTTGAAGTGGACTCAGTCGGGCTGATTATGCTTTGCAAGAGGAAGGAGCCTAATGAAGACGAAGGGAGAACTGTCAGTGAACTAAGTGGGATTCATGGACTTCAGCATCTGTTGGCAAATGGCCACGCTGTTTCAGACCGTGACCATTAAGCCGTGAACCGTTTGCATGTCTTTTTAGATCGCTGTTGTGAAAATGTATAACATCATGAATGTGTTATTGTTCCGGGCATTTTGTGGGTCTGTGTTCAGTGGTGTAATACTCATGGCCCGTTGCAATTTGTGGAATGGTTAAAGCTCCCTGTGCTGATTGAACTGGATTTGTGTTCAGTTCACCTGATGAAACATCATTGGCACCGTTTTTCTGCCTCAATAATACAAGTATTTGCTAGATTATTTGCGTGTATTTTGCATGTGATCCAAATAAAATGATTCCAGAGGGACACTAGGGCCTACTCGCTGCACGCGCTTGAATCTGATGGGTGGGAAGAGACACAAAATGTGATGTCTCGTGCGGGCGCGTGCACACAAGATGCAGCCCGCCTCCAATAAGGGAGAAGGCAGGTTGCGCGAGCGATTCCAGTCTTAATCTCGAGTAGTAAAAAAAATATATATATATATTAAATTGTTATAATCCCGTATGGGAGATTATGCATCAGAGCAGAATTCCAGAGCTTTCAGTCCTTCTTATTTTCTCTGTTATATGATACAACGCTACAGGACAGAAGCAGCAATAAAATAGCCTGTATTTCACCACACAAACCCCCAAATCATGGCAGCTGCCCCCCTCTTTAGGCAAAAGTAAACAAACAGATTTTATTTATTTGATTATTTGTGTGCCCGTAACGTTTTTACGCAGATGGCTGTTATCCCCACAGGAAGGGTTTGTGCTACAGCTACTGGGCTAAATCGTCCTACATGCTGGCAGACTAAATTAGTTTAAAGGTTTTAGCACAATTTTGGCCATCTAAGACAATCCACTGCCTATCAGATAATAATAATAACTTTTATTTGGAAGGCGCCTTTCTCGACACTCAAGGACACCGAACACAAATTAGATAAAAGAACACATCAACAACAAACATCAATATAAAAAATTACAAAAAACAATTATAATGGATTAAGGGATGGGACAGGGCAAGTGGCATCAGGGATGAGCCGTTTTAAACAGGTGTGTTTTGAGTTGTGATTTGAAGTGATGACTGAAGATGGGATCTTTAAATAAAGGAATGTGGAATTCCTAATATGAAACATATTTGCCTACAGTCGATTATTCAAACAAATGTGCAGGCCTATATTTTGGGATTTGGTCAATTAAGATACTTGAAATTACTCAAGCAAAAAAGCAAATGCAAACCCACTAATGCCAACTAACTTGTAAAACAAAGAGCAACCAATTCAATTCAGCAAGACAGCTTTAGTTAATATCAATTTTTTTAATGAATTGCCACTCAGAAACCTCTTGTCTTTTAGGGGCTTCCAAATGCATCTTAATAAATCACCAAGTCAATTAAGACAAATTAATTTAAATGCATCATGAAAATGGTCATTAGCACAGCTGTCAATTAAGAGACCATCACACACAAAACAACAAACAAGTGGAAAGGGTGACTTTTTTAAGCACAAATGCGGGCGACACCCTTGAAAACCAGTGTATGTGTTACCTGATGTTACCTGCTCATTGTTTGCTTTGATGGATCAAATATTATAAACAAATAAAAAAGATTGTGTACGGTTTTGACATTCAGACACTTGTTTGGTGTATTTGCAAATGCTTTGGAAATACATTTATATGTGATGGTGGAATGGAACTTTATTGTTATATGGAATGTCCCATGGCTTAATGTCCAAAACAAGCAGTAAAATGTGTGCTTTATTCATAAGGACTTGACTTGGTTAATCCACAGAACAACAAGACCAACATGAAAGAGGTAGATCACAGAGCTAGATTAGCAACAGTGTTTTATAAAGCCTGGCACATTCAAGCCTTACATGACATGATGTTGAGGCTTCAGAAACTGCTTAAAACCTACATCAACTCAGTAGGACTCCATCCCATCATGTAAAGTGTGTATTATTATGCCAGCTATAATTGCAGCTCTAATTGCAGCTCTTTAAACAGAGACACACGGATCCTCTATAAGGCAGGAACATAACTTGTATGCAAGTTCAGAAACATAAACTGAAACAACATCAAATTATTTTTAATTGTCGTGAGCTGCTTCTCCAGTTCTTGTCAGGAAGTCAGGTTTGGTGTCATCCCTGTGTCATCCCTGTGTCACCCCTGTGTCATCCCTGTGTAATCCCTGTTTCATCCCTGTGTCATCCCTGTCACCCCTGTTTCATCCCTGTGTCATCCCTGCGTCATCCCTGTGTCATCCCTGTGTCATCCGTGTCATCGCTGTGTCATCCCTGTGTCGTCCCTGTGTCGTCCCTGTGTCGTCCCTGTGTCATCCCTGTGCCATCCCTGTGTCATCCCTGTGTCATTCCTGTGTCATCCCTGTGTCATCCCTGTGTCGTCCCTGTGTCGTCCCTGTGTCATCCCTGTGCCATCCCTGTGTCATCCCTGTGTCGTCCCTGTGTCATCCCTGTGCCATCCCTGTGTCATCCCTGTGTCATCCCTGTGTAATTCCTGTGTCATCCCTGTGTCATCCGTGTCATCGCTGTGTCATCCCTGTGTCATCCCTGTGTCGTCCCTGTGTCGTCCCTGTGTCATCCCTGTGCCATCCCTGTGTCATCCCTGTGTCATCCCTGTGTCATCCCTGTGTCATTCCTGTGTCATCCCTGTTTCATCCGTGTCATTGCTGTGTCATCCCTGTGTCGTCCCTGTGTCACCCCTGTGTCATCCCTGTGCACACTGAAAGAGAACAAGGTCAGAGGAAAGGGCAAAATATTTATTTTGCAATCATCCTTTTCCTTGAAATTCATTCCCTGCTTTGAATTTGCCTCTTAAGGGGCAATGAGGTCTTCATAAACTATTTACAAAGCCGACCGAGATAGCGTTGTATTTTTTATAAGCATGTTACACGCAATGACAAAGTTGACAGAAAGGCCAATGTCACATTCGACAAAGTGAGAAACGTGCAAAATTCCTACACACTATGTTTCAGGAGCATTCAGGTTTAACAGAGGATCCATTTGAGTGTTGGTTCATGATGGTTAAGGTGTTTAAAATAAGAGAAAAGTGTGAACATGTCTCACAGCAAAAGCTGCTT
Source organism: Protosalanx chinensis (assembly GCA_030340685.1). Taxonomy (NCBI): domain Eukaryota; kingdom Metazoa; phylum Chordata; class Actinopteri; order Osmeriformes; family Salangidae; genus Protosalanx; species Protosalanx chinensis. Next base: position 15,148,931 of record CM059322.1, on the reverse strand, counting down.
ATCACTGACTGGCACACAGGTTGACTGGCACAACCTTATATAGAGAACAGCGATGCACCTGAAAGAGATACAAGTTAAAGACAAAACTCTATGTAAGTTAAATGTTCAATGAATAAAAAATCTATTGTCTGGAAAATGCACTTTGGCTCAATCCATTGTCAACCTTATAGTTAATTCCTCTGGATAAATGAAACTACTTTTGTGAAAGTACACCTTAATATATGCCCTCTTAAACTACAGGTAAGTTATCCATCATATATCTATTATTATGAACAACAACATGTAGCTGCAGCTCCCATTATGCAGTAATGGATGCCACCCCAGCAAAGGCCACAGCCTTCTGTAAAAGCTTCCTTTGAGTTCTCACTTAGCTAACAACTTGAAAGACTCAAAAATCCTTACATAAGGACAACTTTTATACCTGTGGATTCCATAAATATACATGCCCATACTTTGAATAAAAAGGGGTCTACAGAGAGCCTCTTAGCTGTGACTGGCGACACAACACTGAATAGTTCATTCATTCATTATCTCCCGCTAATCATCAGTACCACTTATTCCTGTTAGTCACGGGTGAATAGTTCACTTGTGTCTTAATAAATTGCATGCTGTGCAAGATGGATATTTAGGCTCCAAAATGTAGACATACCAGAGAATGATGATGAACTATCATAAAATGTTCTGTATGGTGGAGCTGGAAGGTCAGCTGGAGCCAGGCTCATCTTAGACTCATCATCTTCCATTAAATGTGGATATTAATGTAAGACTTAATAATGGGTATTCCATCTTTAATATCAGCCATTTGGGAGGATAATTAGAAAAAGATTTCAGTGGGAAATTGTACAATAGGTTGATGGTGACCGACCTAAATCTAATTTCCACAGGGTACACTTGTGAGATTGATTAAGAATTTTTTTTTCCTGGGACCATAGCTACCATTTAAAACAGGTGTCTCATTTACTACATACACCTGTTTTTTAAAGTAACTGTTTTACTTTACTTACAATATCAGTCAAATTGTGGTCTGTCAACTGCATCCATCGCTCAAGCATTGCAACATGCCGTATTTCACAAGCATTTCAGAGTAGCCAAATACATTCCTGCTTAAGTCTCTTGGCGTGAACAGATACAGAGCAAAGTTACTCAGCCTGTACTTTCTGCATTTGAGTTTCAAAATGGTTCTAATGAGACTAAGTAATGCATTGGTTCACCAAGTCCCTGAAGCCTCTGTCTCCATGACAGCGTCTTAATGGGAGAGAAATGTGGAATTAACCATGTAAAACAGTTTGGAGTTCACCAGCACCTGTTTCAGGAGGATAAGACCCTATGCTGTGCTTGCATCAAGAAGCACAAATCATTCGAAGGGTGACGCTCTTGCAGATCCCCGAGGCATGCAAAATACAGTTGTGGTCAAAAGTTTACATACACTAGTGAAGATCATGTATGCCATGGCAATATAGGGTTTCCAATAAACTCTACAACTCTTATTTTTCTGTGATGGAATGATAAGGAGCACATATTTCTTTGTCACAGAAAACATTCATGAAAAATTGTCCTTTTACGAATTTATTATGGGTCTTTTGAAAATGTGTCAAAATCTTCTGGGTCAAAAATATACATACAGCACCTTGAATTACCAATTTGGTGATGTAGAAAAAGTTGTTTCAATCCAATTTGCTTTTTGGCATGGCCTCCTAACTTCTTACGAGTGATTATGATTGACTCCAGCTGGTGACTTCTTTCAGTCCATGTAAATAGGGCTTGTTTGACACATTCACTAGACTCAGCCAGAAATACTACAATGGGAAAGTCTAAGGAGCTCAGCACGGATCTGAAAAAGCGCATCATTGACTTGAACAAGTCAGGAAAGTCCCTTGGAGCCATTTCAAAGCAGTTGCAGGTCCCAAGATCAACTGTGCAAACAATTGTTTGTAAGTATAAAGTGCATGGCACAGTTGTATCATTGCCACGATCAGGAAGAAAACGCAAGCTATCACTTGCTGCTGAGAGAAAATTGGTCAGGTTGGTCAAGAGTCAACCAAGAACCACCAAAAAGCAAGTCTGCAATGAGTTGGAGGCTGCTGGAACACATGTGTCAGTGTCCACAGTCAAGCGTGTTCTACATCGCCATGGGCTGAGAGGCTGCCGTGCAAGAAGGAAGCCATTACTCCAGAAGCGGCACCTTACGGCTCGACTGAAGTTTGCTGCTGATCACATGGACAAAGACAAGGCCTTCTGGAGGAAAGTTCTGTGGTCAGACGAAACTAAAATTGAGCTTTTTGGCCACAATGACCAGAAATATGTTTGGAGGAGAAAAGGTGAGGCCTTTCACCCCAAGAACACCATACCTACCGTCAAACATGGTGGTGGTAGTATTATGCTGTGGGCCTGTTTTGCTGGCAGTGGAACTGGTGCTTTACAGAAAGTAAATGGAATAATGAAGAAGGAAGACTACCTCCAAATTCTGCAGGAAAACCTAAAATCATCAGCCAGAAAGTTGGGTCTTGGACGTAGTTGGGTGTTCCAACAGGACAATGACCCCAAACATACATCAAAAGTGGTGAAGGAATGGCTAAATCAAGCTAGAATTAAGGTCTTAGAGTGGCCTTCCCAAAGTCCTGACTTAAACCCCATAGAGAATATGTGGACTGTGCTGAAGAGACAAGTCCGACTCAGAAAACCAACAAATTTAGTTGAACTGCACCGATTCTGTCAGGAGGAGTGGTCAAAGATTCAACCAGAAGCTTGCCAGAAGCTTGTGGATGTCTACCGAAAGCGCCTAATTGAGGTGAAAATGGCCAAGGGACATTTAACCAAATATTAACATTGCTGTATGTATATTTTTGACCCAGCAGATTTTGTCACATTTTCAAAAGACCCATAATAAATTCATAAAAGAAAAAAATTTCATGAATGTTTTTTGTGACAAAGAAATATGTGCTCCTTATCATTCCATCACAGAAAAATAAGAGTTGTAGAGTTTATTGAAAACCCTATATTGCCATGGCATACATGATCTTCACTAGTGTATGTAAACTTTTGACCACAACTGTACATGCAGTGCGGACGAGTCAGACCCCAAATGTAATGATGTTTCCTTTGATGGTCTTAGGAATTGTGAATGTATGCTAACCCACAGAAAAGAAAAAAACAACAACAACAACAAAACAGAGAAACATGTGCCAGGACACTTGCAAGACAAAAAGGAAACATATGACCATGTTCACATCACAAACACGAATTCCACCACAACAATATGGAGGAATAACATGTTACGGGGAAAAAATGATTTGAAAAATGGAATGACTGAATGTGCTGAGGGACTTTGTGTCGCAAGCTGAAAACAACAGGGGACAGGGTGCTGTTATGAAGAGCATAACACTTCATGTTTCAATCTCTCATGTTTCAATATCTAAAAAAGGGAAACTATATAAACCTTAGCAAATTGATGGATCAGCAATGACCCAAACCCTGCCAGGATTCAAGTTCTTGGTAAGTAGATTAATTAAGTAAAGTGTGAGCATGTAGTACACTAATCATTATTGGTACATTTGAAATGGCAAATATGTATATACACAAGTAGTAATACAGCAGATAATCTACAAGAGTATAGGTTTAGAGGAGAGGTCTGTCCCTACTGTCTATTCCCTTGAATAGAATAAAGATCCATCTACAAAAGCCATGTACAACTTCATCCACATTGAATTGAATTGATTGTTTTGCTTCCAGAATGGTATTGGCGGTGGCTTGTTTAATCCTCTGCACTCACTATACATATGTCAGCTCTTTGTGATGTTGGACTCCTAGAGTGCTTACTCTAGTACAGAGGGTTATAGGACAGGACCCTGACTATGAGGACCATTGCTGGTAATTACATGGTGCAGAACCATCCTTAGAGTTCCCATCAGCTGAGAGGGCATAACATGTCTCTTCCTTCGGCTGCTGATCACTTAATCGGTGATAAGGCCAGAGAGGTAAATGAACTTGCCTCATCCCCCACATTTTAGTTCTCACTAAGACAAGCCTCTGTCACGCCATTGGCGGCTACCGTTTAGAAATAAGTACAGGGGTATATAAATGTATTCAATTGTTTTTTAGTATTCAATTCCTATCATTAGGTTTGGATAAGTAAATAGACTTTGGGTGAGAGAATTTGCCAAATCAAAGACATCCTCAATTCCAAACTTGCATCCTATTTGAGTGTTGTGTATTTTAAGGTGTAAACAGGTCAGCGACAGCAGCACTGTATAATTTAGTGCCTGTGTTGAGTGTTAAGGATTTTTATGATGGCAGAACATGCAAAGCAGTCAGCTGACGACTCCATTTCCCTTTGGAGGCAGAGACATTATCCTCACACACTGACTTCTATAAAGACAACTGTTTTAAATAGTGTACAAAAATGTTTCCCCCAAAACTCAAGGATAAAGTTATTGTCCTAGAGGAAATAAAACAAACTTTCTAACGACAGAGGAATTTCATTATGACACTAAGTTCGTAGCCATATCTGTACTTTCAAACATTATCTTCATCTTGGAAATAGTCATGACCTTGGTGCTGCTGAACTGTATAATGATGAGCTTGAGAAGAGGCCAAGAAGATTCCATTTGTAAGCACTCAACCTATAAACAAATGTTAAGAATAAACCTTGAAAATAAATGTAAGTGTTTGTAAATGGGTCAATTCTCTACATATGTAAACAAATTAAGTTGTTACTGAAGTTTGTGTATAATGGGACTTGGTTACATCCATGGTTACACAGAATTATATAATCAGAGAGCAACGTTGTCAGAATGCCATGTTTCAAAGAGAACTTTACAAAATGCTGGACAATTTAGAACAACATTATGTAAGGATGTTCCAAAGCAGTCCTTTGATAGCCAAAAACTGAGTTAGTTTTAGTGGATCAAAGTTTTAGTTTGTAACACAAACTTCAAAGACATCTGTGGTCTTTCATGGTCTTTCAACATCACTTTTGGTTTACGAACCTTTTGAAATGGACACGGTTCAAATGATAATTCTAGGTTTCTTCTCTGTAGAAAAAAAAGTTCAAAAGAAAGACTAAGAAAGACTAAGAAAGACTAAATACACAGCTACATTATTTATTATGACAAACATCAGTGCTTCTGTCTCCAGTGCAGTCTCCACAGCTCAACAATAGTCCGCAGCATTACATCTGAGATGCTTCTTGTCTTAGTCTAAACAAATTGAGGCACCTTTAAACCAGTACGAACTGTTAAAGGACAACCTGATAGATAGATACCATGATTGGAGAATTGGCTAGCTCTAGGTCAGCAAACCGTCTACGCCATTGAAACATGTTTCATTCACTTGTACACAAGTGAATCCATAAACTCGATTAATACCAGTTCTATGACCCTCCACTTTCTACAACGATAAATGGAAGTGTTTTCCGGAACTGGTGGTTTGGTATCAGGCTTCCTGTTTTCTCTTGATGAAACCCGAGGGTGCAGACTGGTGTACAGAAATGCCATAACACAGCTGTCCATCCCCGCATGGCAACTTTTCAAATAAATTACCGGAGCAAACATTAAGGGAGTCATTGACATCAAAAGGTCTTTCTCCAAGAGCGTATGTAGAGCTGGATGGGAATCAGGGGGTTTCGATTCCTCAAGCTCGGATGGAACACATCAAAGTCTACTTTCCGAACTCTCTGAAGGTAGTCTTCCAATACCACCTACAGAAAAATACAACCAGGAAACGAGAAAACTTTGAAAAAAACCTTTTGACAAGATTCAAACAGAGGCAACAACTGACACACACTCCTTTCTATCTACTTGGGTTCTCTTAAGTTGACCAGTTTGAAAAAATGAGGGGTGAAATTATTTGATCCCCTGACGATTTGGTACGTTTGCCAACTGACAATTTTTTTGGAGTCTACATTGTAGTGGAGGGTTTTTTGAACAGTTAGATTCAGAATAACAAGAGAAAGTACAAATAAGTAAAAACACCCATCAAAATTGTTCTAAATCGATTTTCATTTTAAAAGGTTAAATAAGTATTTGACCCCTTTGCAAAACTTGTACTTGGTGGCAAAACCCTTGCTGGCAATCACAGAGTGGAAAGGTTTCTTGTTGTTGGATTGTTGGATTTCGTTCCACTCCAACTGTTGTCCAACTGTCTGACCAAGCTGCTTGGCGACAGCCTTGAAGCCCATTCCAGCCTTGTACAGGTCTACCATCCCTGACATCCTTGAACCGCTCTGTGGTCTTGGCCATGACGGAGGGTTTGGAATTCTGATTGATTGCTTCGGAGTGTTATACTAGTAACACACTGCGAATAGGGGCAATCTCAGCTGAAAACCTGTATTAAATACATTGTGGAGAGTGTAATCACACTGATTGAGAGGGGTTCAAATACGTATTTCACTCATTAAAATGCAAATAAATGTAGAAAAATGTGTACGTTTTTTTTCCTGGATATTTTTTGTTGTTGTTCTGTCTCAAACCTACCATAAAAATAATGGACCGATCATTTCTTTCTCAGAGGGAAAACATACAAAATCAGCAGGAGATCAAATAAAAGAATTCCCTCACTGTGCAAGACCTATGGGGTGCGAAAATGAGTGTGTTAGAGTGCTCCAGTTATACCCTCGACACACAAGGCTAACCTAGTGGAAAACATTATTCAGGGGCTAAGTGAGTGCTGTATAAGTGCTGGAACAGCACAGAAACACATAGTACTTTCTCTGGTTCTTTTTTTAGATAAGCAACAGAACCTTGGCTGAGATATACAGTACATATCGTAGATGGAGAGAGCGAGAGAGAGAGAGAGAGAGAGAGAGAGAGAAGAAAGCAGCTGTAGCCAGGTGGTTTATTGCCATCCTTAAACCTACAGCTTTCAATCCCCCCCCTCCCCCCTCCCCCCCACCCACACTGCCCACCATCATCTGTCACTCAACGTTTCTCTCTCCCTCTCCGCATTTGTGGTTAGTGGTTAAAGCTCATGTCTAATCCCTAGGTAGTGTGCTGTGATGTGATTAAAGGTGGAGCATTAGAAGGTCTGTCTGGCATTCCCACTGTGAAGAGTTGAGTCTACAGTGGAGTTCCCGCTGGCGAGCGATCGTATCCGGTCAACCAAAACGCCAGGAGAGGTCACCGGATTGTCATCACAAATGAAAAGGTTGGGGGGGCCAAGAAGCAGGGGGTTTCTCAAGGACTAAAAGCACTCAATGATATGACATGCTGAGGGGTGCTTTAACCAACTTTAATGCTATCGTTAAGTGACTAAGGAGTCAAGGGGATTATAGGATCATGGGAAATTGTTAAAAGGTTATTTTTTGGCCACTGTGTTTTATGCCTGCTGGTGTTGTAGGCGGTTAAAGCGACAGCACTGCAGCTATACAAGCAGTATCAATTGCGCTGTGTACTCTGGAGATGTATCGCTTTTTCAGAGCTCTTCCTCTGTGCAATCTTCATCGTTTAGACCTTCGAGCAACCCAACAGACTAATTAAATGATGCGCTTCTGACAGAGTGTGTCCTGGTAATTGTTCTCCTACCGTTTGAAGGAATGCTGGGGTGGCAGCAACTGGAACGTTCTTGCTAAATGATCTGGCCTGGGGAGATGGAAGGAAAAGTAACCACGATGTTAAGGATTAAACATTAATTAGGCTGATTCACGTCAAAATACTGAATAATATAAGCCAGGTGAGACAAGGTCTCTTTGTGAAGCCAATTAGTTTGAAACAAATCCCCGTTCCACTAGATATATCGAAGAGTGATGCATGGGTTTTCTTATGAATATTATTGATGAAGCATTTTAGAGGTGTGAAAGGAAAATGGAGTCATTGTTTCAGGGGAAATACATACATGTTGTAGGTGAACATGGGCTTGACTGGCAATGTCATAGACGACATCCCTGACATGCTGCTCGCGGTTTCCCCGGATAAAGTCTTCCTGGGAGGCTCCATGCTGATTGGTGACACACATACACACACACACATACACACACACACACACATACACACACACACATACACACAAAACAAGTATTTTTTCATACTTTAAACAAGCCTGTGATACGTGTAAACAAAACAGAAAAAAAACAGTTTATTTATGCTTTTGAGCATGGTGCTGCTAATGACTAGGATTCGAGTGATTTACATTTGCATATTACTCATCAGTTCTTCGGTCATGCAGAAGGAAGCTTAGAACCCAGCAAATGCTTTGTACTATTGCAGGAAGAGCTTCAAGTGCCTCAAGGCTGCCCCAAGGCTGGTCTGACCACTAGTATTTCTAACCAGCTCACAGACAACACTTCTATACTGACGCACGGACTACAGTACACTATGGGGGGTTACCACCTCTATGTACTTCAGATTTTGATCTGACATTTTCTTTCGAGTTATAAAGGTCAGTCTCATTACAACTATAGAATAATTCAGTTACTCTCGTGTCTGAAGTCAGGATGTTGTCAGGCTCCATTAATTTGGACACAAGCAAAGAGGAAGCGCGAGGATCTCCTTGACCGTTGACGGAATTGTTCTTCTAAGGCTGTGGTGTCAAACTCGTGCCATCGAGGGCCATGAGGGTGCAGGTTTTCGTGTGAACCAGGCACTACACCAGCTGATTTCACTAACGAGTTTCTCTACTTCAGCTGGTGTAGTCGCTTGGTTGACACCCTCTTTGCCCGCGATGGCAGGAGTTTGACACCCCTGTTCTAAGGTGTCACATTTGTGGACATGAAAGGACACTATCTATCTTCAGCCCTCGTCCTCCAGAATGACTTGAGTTAGAACTTCCTAAAATAATTGGCAAACGGTAATAATTTGCACGTTTCAAAGCCCTCGCTCTCCCTTAAGATGAGCAGGGAAGGGAAACCACAGGTTTTAAGCGAAGGGGACTCTTCCAACGTAACCCCAGCGCCCCCTTCAGGTACACCACTGGTATTACAGCATAAAGGATCTGAAGGACTCCACCAATGTCACCAATAACGACCAAGTCTTTGATGTGAATGGGTCCTCTCACACAGATGAAGGAATGTCAAATCAAACGGAGAGAGAGGTGTGTGGTCTTGCTCACCAGCATGCAGATGTCCATGGGCAGGTAGACTTTGCGTCTGCTGCTGTGGTACGGTGTGGCTCTCAGGCACGTCACGATCCCCTGGGCCTTCCCGATGTGGCTGGCAGCATGATCCGCATGGACGTTTTTCACACCTGGACACAAACAGAGACACAGGCACTCCCATGATCATACTACTAAACTATCGTTTAGTATACTGTATGGTTTTAGTCCAGGATGGAAAGCTAAAACGTGAAATTTCTTACATTTTATAATTCAGTAAGGCTATGAGCTGCTTAGGTGAACGGCAGATAATATAGTAGCTCCTATCCACAGTAGAAGATGCCATAAAAAAGGAAATTAACCTATAATGACTGAAATGGCATGCGAAATGTTATCTAGAAGTAGATCATTCTTCAGACTAAACGTGCCATCCATTTTTTGACATTAACGATCTGCAAAGCGCAATTTTATCTCGTAACTCATAAGTCAGACTGTCGAGAGTTGCCATTCAACAGAGGGAGGTCAGAGATGCTCTGGTCCGTCTGGCACTGTGGCAGCAGACACCAGGTATCACTGATGCATCCCTAATTAACTGCAGACACAAAGCACACGCTTTGTGATATTAAGTATGGGGGGGAAAAAGGTTTCAAGTGTTCCTGTAGCAAAATAAATATGAAATGATCGTGGGTGACTCATCCGCTTAATCATCTTCCCAGCACAGCGAGCTCCATCCTGGACAGCATAAGGTGATCTCGAGGAGCGCACGCTAGGTAATTGGTGCTCACACAGGAGCGTCGGGGAAACACTTGAGAAGGCTTTTGCGTGTCTCACTTTTGCCTTTCTTCCGTGTGTCACTTCATCTCCCCTCTCTGTCGCCTCTCTCCCTCTCCCTGACAAAATCATACTTTATAAGTCAAGCCAGGCTATGTGAAATACTGCTCCATTATTCGCGTGAAGGAACACAAAGTATCCCGCATCTCCCACAGCCAGACAGATAGACAGGCCAGACACAGAGAAACACTCACACAGATCCAGTGGAAGGTGCCACTTACCTAGACTCTCCAAGAGGAGGTACAGTAATGATGACTGGGTGTTCTCAGAGTATGTCTCCAACTCCTGCAGAGTTCTATAGGCTCTGTCCTCCATATCCTTCTCCTGTTGGCAGTAGAAGAGACTTACACCTGCCGTTTTGCCCTACAAATCTCTTATAGTAAACACATGCAGGATATTTTTAGTTAGGCAATACTTTCAATTAAGGTTATATTAACTACCATGTAACTACAGACCTAATTGTAGTAACTTTGTAATTATGTAGCAACTGCTAATGGTTTAGTGCTAGTAAGATCAGTTCAGTGAAACTTGGTATGAGGGTGGTTGGGCTGTTAATGCTGGAAGTCGGATATTTAGCAGTGAATGCTTACATGGATCTGGTTCAAGTCTTTATATCCTCATGCCCTTTACACCTCTCTCTCCCATACTGCAACTTTTTAAAAATACGTATACAATAACTTTTACCACTAACAACTTTATTGAATAGCAGTTATGTACAATGTTGCTACTGTAAGGATTGCTATGCAGTTACAAGGTAGTCAAGGTAACCCGAAGGGTTGCTGTGATTTCTTACTCGTTCAGTGATGATCCTCAACAACCATCTCTTGGTCAGGTAGTGTTTTCTCACAGCCTGAAGAAGAAGATAAGAAGAACGCAACAGTAAAATATTTAGCATGTCTCACATTACAAATCATCAGTGAACAAGACTGAACAGACAATCAGATTTTTTATTAGTATGCCACATATATGTTCTATGTTTGCTCATTTCTGCCACAGTGAATTCTATGTTTGTTAATCTTGCATAGCGAATAAACCCCCATTCTGATTCTGAGATCATCACCATGTGTCCAATTTCAAAATCTACGACTACTCCGACTTACCCTCCATAGTTCTGCACTCACAGGCTGCAGAGGGGGGTCATCCTTATAAATGTCGTCTATAGCTGCCTTCCAGAACTGCATTCGCATCAGACCGATAGTCTTCTGGGAAACTGAATCTTTCACCTTGCGAAAAGGGGAACAGAACAGTAGGTTATAAATCACCTTGGATACGAGGAGATGTCCATACTACATGGTTCACTGGGCAACAGAAGTATAGAACTGAAGTACCCTAGGGGCTGCTTTTTGGAACGCAACCATCACTACATACACAGACCACAACCTCAGACCTACAGACAATTTAGCACTTGTCAAAGCTCGGGTCTTTTCCTTCTGCCTATTTCCTCAGGTCCGACACATTCATTACAACAGATTGTTCGCTTACCATTCAATCTACCCAGACCTTGTAAAGTACACGATCAACGTTAATTCGCTTCATCTGAGAGTTGTCATAATGTTTTGTCTCCTCAGTGTATGCTGTATGTCTACTGTATGTAAGCACACCCTTCATTATCTATGCACATAGAGTACAGGAATACCTGCCTGAGCCAGCTCCACGTTGAAGGCTCTCAAGGCTAAGGAGGAGCGCCGGGCTTCTTCTGGTAGGAGCAGGCTGCATACGAAGCCATCATAGTCTCTGGACCTGCAGGAGTACAGGACAGTTAGGATGCTGAAAGGGCTGTGAGTTGGCTGTGAAGCTGAAAAAATAAAACGTGCAGTCTTCAGTGGAAATATCGAAAGATATTCACTGGGACGCAATTGTATATCTTAACCATGTTATAGTACTTTGAACACTGCATACTGTACCTGACAACATCGATATACCGTAAGTATAGTACTATCAAGTACTATAGTACTTTACTCAGTACATATAGTATTATAGAACATAAAATATAGTACTTTACTTTAGGGTTACTAAACTTATAAAGTATAGTACTTTGAACACTGCATTCTGTACCTGACAATATCGACACAGTATTTCTCGTTGTGTTGTTTGTCTGTAGAAGCTCTTCGAAACTTCACTTCAGTACATCGGGGAAGACATATATTATGTGGCCATATCTTTCTTCGGAGAGAGTGCAGTAAAGCTGTGTTGTTTGTCAATAATCCATGTTTGATACTGAAGCCAGATGCCATGTTGACAACCTACCCTTCACCTTTAGGTGGTGTCACACTAATAAAGCTCCTCTGTGTCATTTTAAGTTCCGCTTGATGATGTGTGTCTCTAACGTTACTAATAATTTTCAAATGAAGTCATATATGTACTATGAAATATTAGAGTAAATGCGTGTAAAGTCATGGCAGATGTCAAGCCTTAGTGTCATTTAAGATGTCATAACATTGACAAGCGAGTAAACAGCAGATCACATGTGTTGATGTCATATGACTTCCTCTGGACTTCCTGAAGTGACAGAGATTAAAGATATTGGAAGAATCACTTCGTTTAATTTCACTGCTTATTCTCTTATGGCAATAATACCAGTGAAATGTTCATCACTAAGGCTGTTATTATGGCTTGGACTCTGGGTTATGGAAATCAAAACAGTTGGGTAAGAGAGTTTGCTAGATAAATACTCGGTTAACGTTGCTTTACACAGCTCACCTCCAACAGAGTATTACTACTTTAATTCAGCCAATGTGAGATTCAATTGCGAATACGATTTGTAGTTCCAGACAATACTAATGTTTTTAGAAATATATATTATACAATGGATGTTATAGAATGCTGGTTTGCTAACAGTGGTAAACCTTTCCTATTAACTGTGATATCTGTGGTAGTTCAAAGTCCAGTGGGTCATACCTTGTGTATCTTCTGACATCCTCTAACCTCTCCTTGTGGATCTGGACCAGCTGTCAGCTGTGTCAGTATCATACAATATAGATAAAGCAAGGTTTGAACTGCTATACAAGTCTGTAGACTACCCCCACTTTGTTAGAAATGTGTTTGTTATGTGAATGATCTCGTTGATGTACTTTACAAACTAGACCAAACTGTACTGGGGTGTCAGATAGCTCAACGGTTAAGGCATTGGCCTCATGATCGGAAGGTTGTGAGATCGAGCCCTGGCTGTGGCTATGTGATGTTGTGTTCTTGGGCAAGGCACTTCACCCTACTTGCCTCAGGGAGAAGGTCCCTGTACTTACTGTAAGTCGCATTGGATAAAAGCGTCTGCTAAATGAAATGTACTGGAAATGTCATCTTACTGTAATATTTTTGGAGTAAGGTTCTAACGTGTTCTGGTAGTGATCGTTCATATTCTACTATAACTCCTGTGGTGTCATACTCTAGCCACTGGAGAGCGATGTTGCACCACTCTCCACTTTGACACTATTAAGTGGCACTTCTAAAAGTAGAACTGTCTCTCTTGCACAGATCTCTGGATGAGGACCGCCTGTCACCGTACGATCATGGGCACGGCCCCTCCCACTCACATCGCCACGTGCGAGACTGCCAGCCCAAAGTCCACGGCAACGTCACCCACGAGACCTGGCCAGCCAGCGGCCACACGGCATCACCCTCAGCCGAGTCCAAAATCTTTGTCACGCGTGTCGAGGATGCTGTGCCTCGATGGGTTAACGGTCAGTGGGTGAACGACAGTCATAAACAAAAATAAAGATGACATAGTCAACCCTGTGAATTTGCCTTGATAAGGACCCGGCGCTCCAATCAAAAGACTCCGTCTCCTCCTTGTCGCAGGTCACATGACGGTGGTCCATGACCCCCTCAGGATGGTGTCGGTGGTGGAGCCAGGGGGCCCGGGTGGCTGCCAGAGGAGGCTGAGGGCCCGGGTGGAGCAGAGCGCCTCAGGGGCGAGGTGTCTCTACGCCCAGAACGCAGGCTTCTTCAACACCAGGAACGGGGAGTGTTTGGGGAATGTTGTCAGCGACGGAGTGCTGGTGAAGGACAGTGGAGGGGTGCAGAATGCCCAGTTTGGGATCAGGAGGGACGGAACCCTGGTGTTCGGGTAAGGTGGAGTCACACTGCTCTTCTCTCTCTTCTCTCTCTCATTTTCTCTCTCATTCTCTCTCTCTCTCTCTCTGGCTTTCTTCTCTTCCTGACTTTTAAATATACACCTGTTAATACAGAATATTATATGTTCCTTATGGTCCTGTCAGTCATTGACTCTTAAAACTAGTTATGATCCTCCTCTGGAAGGTTCCAGTTCTCTCTTAAAGTCCCTTTTTTGTCTGTTGGAAATACGAGCTCAGCAGAAAACCTATGCAGCGTGTGGGGCGGACATGCAGTGATCCTGTCCTCCCTCCTGGAACATAAAGTTTCTGTTATCTTGTGAGGGAAAACCCTGCATGTGCTGAAGTGTCGAACGCCATGTGGTCTTTGCACTTATTATGCTTACGATGCATCCCTCCATCCCTCCCTCCTTCCCTCCCTCTTCCTCCCTCCCTTCTTCCAGCTATCTCTCCGAGGAGGACGTGTTGGATGAGGCGAACCCGTTTGTCCAGCTTGTCAGCGGGGTGGTGTGGTTGCTACGCGATGGGCAGAGTTACATCAACCAGAGCATTGAGGCCGAGTGTGACAAGACTCAGGAGACAGGTGCTCTATCTGGAACACATAAAGCAGCATTCTTTTTTTTTCTTCTGCTACCACCCATAGACCAGGGTTGAACCCAGATAATGAAAAACTAACGACCAGTATTACAGTCCGCCCCAACACACGGCCTTACATTCAGGAGCTCGACTTAAGATATTCTGCCACCAGATATTTTAGCAGCTGGATGAATGTGTGGCTTCCAACCTGGTGAAGCACTCTCATTGGCTGCCTCTAGCCGCCGTTCCAGCGCGCCAGTTTAGTGTCAGTTTACCCAACCTCAAGTCGTTGGGTTAGGAATGGAAAATACAAAATGGCATGACATCAGCGCTGGAAGGTAACCCTATCTTAAAATGGAGACGCACTCAAGCCGGTGAAACGGGAATCCAAAAAGATCTGCTGCACTTTACACATTTAAAAATTCAATTTAAAAAGGGTCAATTCCTCTTTCTTTTTCGTCCTATGAGCTGGTATACATGCAGTACATAACATAATTACTGCTTGTAAGTAGGCTGTCATGGATAAGCAAAAAGGATATGGTTATATTAATTGATTAGTTCAATAATAATTCATCTGTGTCATTATAGCTGTTCAACATATCTTCACCGTTTTATCCGTTGCCTGTTTTTTGCGGTCGGCAGGGTCATTCCGCCATTTTGTGGACGTGGTGTCAGCCAGGACAGCCGTGGGCCACGACGCCGAGGGAAACCTGGTCCTGTTTCACATCGATGGAAAGACAGACAACAGAGGGTGAGGGTGTAGGAGTAGAGCGGGTTCTGTGAGGAGAAGACATGGAATGAGGTGTGGCTGTGGAAGTTTGGTGGATGAGGACCCAACAATAAACTCGCCGGAGGATAAATGGTAATGAAAGGCTGAACGAGAGGCTCAACGAGTAATGAGACTGGGAGCAGAGCCAATAAATCATTGTTTGGTCTCTTGAATCAATGATATTGATTGCTCTTTCTCTCTCCCCCCCTCCCAACACAATGAACCAGATTATTTTTCTCTTCAAGATCTGGCTTGGTGTCAGAAAACAAGGTGACATGTCTGGACATGTCTGTGGCTTCAGTATCTACAGTCAATATCCGTTCTATATGAGGTCATAAATCTCCCTGGCTGGTCTGTCTGCCTACCTTCAGCCACATGGCTGACCCTCTATTACCCCATTAACAGCACTACTCAACGCATCCCTAAGGATTTATTTAGGATTCGGTACAGATCGATTGTCTAATACAGAGATATCAGGGTACTGTGCAGGTCAGATTAATATCGGATCTTCTCTATATTGAGTAGTCTTTACCAGACGACACGGTGGTTTTTAAGGCGTAGATATTCATAATTGCATTATAAAAAAGATTCTCCCTCTCATCTCATTACAGAATGACTCTGTGGGAGGTGGCAGACTTCCTGAAGAGTGAAGGGGTCATCAACGCCATCAATTTGGACGGGGGCGGATCCTCCACGTACGTGGTCAACGGATCATTGGCCAGCTACCCGTCCGACTCTTGGTGAGCCAATGAAATTCAAGTTGGCGTCACTCGGATATAATCAGCATTCATTCACACAAGATATAATCAACTATCACATCAAATGAACCGTCATTCCTTCCTCCCCCACTATCCCCCTCCTATCCTTTCTGTCCGTGTCCCTCCATCTCCACGACCCCCCCCTCTCATGTCTCAGTACTCAGTCTGACCCTAAGTGGCTCTGCCCCCGGCTCGTCTCCACCATCCTGTGTGTCCACCAGCCCCTGTGCCAGCCAGAGGACTGCAGCGGGCATGGGGCCTGTGTAGATGGAAGCTGCCAGTGCCATCAGGGATGGACGGGGGCTGGCTGTGATGCCCTAGTGTGCCAAGCCCCCGCCTGCGGTGCCCACGGAGTCTGTACGCAGGGTGAGGGAGCCACATCGCCAAAAGAGAAGAGTGGGGGGAAGGCTTTTTCTCCACAGTGGTTTCTGTTCTCTGATTCAGCCATCTTGTGTTGAACGTCAGGGATCATTTGAATGTTCAATCTCCATGATGTTATGGGTAACATCCATCTTATGAACAAAGGACTAGATTTTCAGGACCGGTCAGCTGTAAGGGAGCAGGCGAATGCCAAATGTGATTTTTCACGGGCTCACCCTTGTTTTCTTCTACCTCTCTTCTCTCCTTTCATCTCAGACGGGTGTATGTGTGATGCTGGATGGACCGGGCAGAACTGCAGCCAAGGTGAACATGCCGCTCTCCCCTTCCTCAAAAAGCACGCTCCTCTGGAACCTTGTCGCCTCTATGATTTTAGTCTGGAATGCAGACTGTCGAGAGTCAAGCAGCTAGTTGTAGCCGCGGGACTTTAGGCCGCAGACTATGAACACATTCCGTGACAGTGGTTTAGTTAAGTTAACACGTACCTCTTCAGTGTATCCAGTCACCCAAGTGAACCCTGAATGTAACCAGTGTGGTTTGTTTAGTCGAGGGTTTAAACAATGCTCTCCATACAATCCCTTTTTCAACAGTGTAAAAACACAAACCCTACAGCCCTCTCTCTTACCTTTCTAAACGCCTTAATACCTTTCCACAATCCAGTTCAATACAGGACTCATGAAGGACGAATGTAAATATTCCCAAGCCCTATTGAAAAGGCACAAGTTGGCCTCATTAACACAGATCTTCATAAGAGCCTCTCTCTCTCTCCACCCCCCCCCCCCCCCCCGCCCCACTTGAAGCTTGCGCGCCCGGTTTCCATGGCGACGGCTGCAATCAAACATGCACCTGCACCAACGGGGGCTCGTGTGACCCCGTCCATGGCGTCTGCGCCTGTCCCGCTGGTTTCCAAGGCAAATCATGTGAACAAGGTACAACAACTGTTGTGTGAATCTTGTTGCCGTGCTGGTAATGTGTGACAGTAACCCTGATTCATGCGTTCGCCAGGATAAAAACCTGGCCAAGCAGGTCCTAACTACAAGTTCGCCAACAGAAATTGTACAACCGTGTGGAAACTAGATGATACGAACTGTCTGTAAACTGCCAGTAATGCAGTAATCTCCATTTTAAAGTAAATGTGAAATGTCAGGATCCTAAAATGGCACCTCATAGGAAAATCCTAGTTGACGGTTTCCTTTTAAGTGGTACCCAGAAGGTAATCCCATTCCTGATCAAATAATCCACTTTATTACCACTCTCATGAGCATCACAGCAATCAACCAAAAGATTTCACCCTGCTGAGTCACCTGCACCAATTTCCTGTCTGACGTCATTTCCTGCGATGCTCCCAGAATGCCCCCTGGGTTTCTTTGGCCTGAACTGCAGACAGGAGTGCCAGTGCCCGGACATGTGCCCATGTGACCCAGCCACAGGAAGCTGCGACGCCCTCTTCCACGGAGAAAGGAACCGCACTCTTCACAAAGGTACTGGACCCTCCAGAACATCTCTGAGTGTAGCAGACAAGCCGCTCCAGCTTCCCACACACACACATGCACTGAATCACAGACTGGAACCAGGATCACCTCATCCCTGATTTCGTCATCTCAGATGTAGGGTGCGACAGGTTTGTCTGAATAATGATGGCGCGTGTGTGAGTCATAGAATGCGTAACACTTGCAAACTCTACTCAGTGGCAACGTCCTCGTCTGTTTGTTTTTATAGTCAGGTGACGTTTGTCTCTCAGGATTGTTTCAACTGATGTTGCACTAGCTGGGAGCTAAACCAGACTGGTTTCCCTCCGCTTGCCACTTCTTAGGGTCACATTCTTTCTCTGTCTGTCTTTCCCAGCTCCTCCCTCTCTCCTCTCGTCTCTCACTGCCTCACCCTTCGTCATAGTTAACCGTGCGCTTCTGAGGCTGATACTCTGATGTCAGGCGCATTATCTACTCTCCTTCTTGATGATATCTTCAAGACGTTTTTTCCCGCTATTGTTAGCTGTGAACCTCTTTCTTTGAACTTTCTATGATATCTCTTTTCCTCCTTGTCTCTCTGTCTCGGATCATTTGACCCTTGTGATATGGGCTGTGTTTGTGTGTGCCAGAGGCATTTCTGGGCCGTGTTGATGGGCCTCGATAAGCCCTGGGTATGACGGGCGTGCAAGCGTGGAATCTTCGGCCACATTGCAGCACGCTTTTAACCTGCACGGATTAACTGCATGTGTTCAGGCATCTTCTTAGATCTTATTGGGGCGGGGGGGGGGGGGGGGGGGGGGGGGGGGGATTCATAGGATTCATTATACAATTAATAATAATGGGATTCATTATTAATTCTACGTTTATCATGAAAATGTCTTCCTGTCTGCCTCTTTTGATGACAGGACCTTCCAAATTGATGTCATATATTATTCTGTTTAGGATCAACATAAATGATTCAAAAGACTAGATTTGGGTTTGACCATCTGCACAAGATGGTGATGATGTATGGTTTGTTGGGATGGTACACACTGCTTGTTCTCAAGCTTTCATTTAGCATAACCATGACCCTCTGATGACACTCGGTATATCCTTGACCTGGCTGTCTCTGTTTCTGTCTCCAAGACATAGGAAACCAGCCTGCATAGCCAGCTATGTAGAAGCTCCCTGTTCCGGCACCTTCCACTGTTTACTCTGCAGCCGGAGTGGCTGTTTTTTTCTCTCTGCATCTGTTGTTGGCTGTGGGAGGTTGGACGTCTTCCAGTCCACAGTGACTCATGTTCTGTCACTGTCTGCTGCGTCCTCTGCTTCCACGTGGGCCTTATTTGTCCTGCAGAGATCTGGGGCTGCAGTTCTTGTCCCAATCGTGCACTCTTACTGATTAATATGCATTTTTTTTACTCGCTCTCTCTTTCTCTCTCTCTCTCTCTCTCTCTCTTTCTTTCTCTCTCTCTCTCTCTCTCTCTCTCTCTCTCTCTCTTCATTTCTCTCTCTCTCTCTCTTCATTTCTCTCTCTCTCTTCATTTCTTTCTCTCTCTCTTTCTCTCTCTCTCTCTCTCTTTCTCTCTCTCTCTCTCTCAGACTGTTCATGTTGTTGTTTTGTGTGCGACAGTGCTGACATATAAATAGGCTGCTCTTGATATGCTGAGGTCAAGTGCTAAAGAACAGTGAAACAGATGTACAACAGAACGCAAGGTTCTCCTCACTCGGGTGTTCTGCTTGTGTACCAACAAACTGCCTGAGGATTCCAGCTCGGCGGTTCCTATTTACGTTACCAAACGTTCCAAGGTTCAGAGAAGAACAGAGCCGTGTCCGCAGAACCGGCCAGAACCCCCCCCCCCTGATTTTCTGATGTCTGTTTGCAAAGTTATCTGTTTGTTTGTTTGGTGCATGTACTTTGGGGGAGGGGTCATCGAGACATGGATCTTTTTTATCAATTTTGGATGGAGCTAGTACAGTCAAACACTTAAAGGTTGTTATTCAAACGACTTTGTTTGATTTGCAAAGGTGAAACCTTGACGATGGTTGTGTACGCTGTGTAAGTTGCGCTGTTTCCACAGCGGGCCATTGTCTGGCCAATCAGATGATTGCAAGATTGCGGGAGGAGGAGGAGGAACACAAGCCTTATCTCACAGAGTAAGTGTCAAACGATCTCCCCCCCCCCCCACCCCCCACCCCCCCAACTTCCGTCTCTCCTGTCCTACTCGGCTGGCGGCAAATTAAAGCAAACTGAACAGCTCGGGGAAAAGGCGCCCAGGCTATTTTTAGCGCCTTGTCGATTCCTGGCACGTTCATCTTTGCTTAATCATATCCCAGTGTCACAGCTCGATGGTGCGAACACAACAACGTGTGCTCTGTTTTGTTCTCCTGATAAAGGCTTGATTAGATGGCACTGCACAAAAACAAAATCCTATTTTTCTCTGGCACAAGCCTGCAAGGGTGTGGAGAGGCCTTACATCCATATTTATTCGACAATTTCACTATTTGCATGCAGGTTAGCGATTGTTTAGGGTTGCTATGGCTTTCGTTGTGCGCTTGGTCAAAGGTTTCTTGCCACAAATGCAAAATAAGTGTTTTTATTCCTTCAAAAAACAAAATCTAAATAAAAATGTTTTGTTTACCTACACGATCCTCCATCCATAAACATATGTCCATCCCTGTCAGTCACCCCCCCCTCCTCCTCCCTCGTGTCTCCATGCTTTATCTCTCCGCTCAACGTCTCCTCATATTCCATCCCTCATTTCTTCCCCTCATTCCTGCTGTCTCCATTTCTCCACAGGCTGACCTGGTTCATAGTCACAACTGTGTTGACCTCTCTGCTGTTGGCCAGTGCAGTAGGCCACCTGGTCCGGGTGTGCCGGGGTCGCGCAGGGGGTCGTCATCCCAGCCACATGGACTACTCCTACACCCCCCTGACGGACATGAACGGGGGCTCCGGCAGCACAAGGGTCAGAGGGGAGGGGTCGAGAACCAGCGGGAGGGGTTTAGACGCGGAGGATTCCGACTCTCAGGATGAACTGTGGTCCAGGAGGGTGGAGAGACGTTTATAGAGGGCTGGGAAGGAGAGGCGCTGGAGGGCATTTTGTACTTTTGCGATAAACTATCAGATGCTGGACAAGGCAGGAGAGGGAAATAGACAGGGAAGACTTGAACATGAGGGCGGCAGAAGGATGCAGATGGAGGAACCAGTGAGGGAAGACCAACGAGGAGAGAATTGGAGAGTGGTTTCCTCTGAGCTTTTGTTGCTCTCAGTGTGCTGTAGATTACAGCTAACCTTGATGTTTCTGAGAGACTACAGTACTGTAGCAGTGTGTCCACACCACCCGTGTGAATCCCTTTCTCTCATTTACAACCAAGGTCTTTGTTTCATTCGATGAAAGGTGTCCCAGAGTGTGCGTAGAGACGCTGCCACACATTCAGTCCACTCTACCATTGGCATACCAGCAAGATAAGGCCCTCTGTGGTCATGTGAATGGACAAGGTATGAACTTTGAACCCTTTCCCTGGACAGTTCTGGAACTTGAACCTGCTGAACACCCTGTATGCTGATGGACTTCACTCTATGAAACATTTCCGTGGAACTGGCAGGGTTCATCAGGAATGTTTTTTAGGATTCATAATGTTTTGGGAAAGGCAGTAACAATGTTTTTTTTTTTTTTTACTAGTGTTTCAGAAACACAAATGGTGACCCCTATTTTTGTATCTTTCTACAGAAAATGCTGAGATTGGGTTTGAATGTTGTCTGACGACTAGTCTGTATTACACTTTGTCATTAACTGTGAATTCCTTGTTACAGAATAAACACAAAGACAAATTTGTCTTCAGGTACTTTAGAAGGTTTGTCTACCGACACTTTCTTCAAAACGCAGTCCTAAGCTGTTCTACAGAAAGTGAACTTAAATGTTCTCATTCAGTCTTCAAACCACAAAGAAACTTTTTTAACTCTATGCTAATCGTTTTTGGAAGTTTAATGATGACAGGGCAGCCTCGCGGTGACTGAAGTATGTGATGTTGTTATGTTGGTGTGTTTACGTACTTCTCAGAACACCAAAGTCTTCAGTTCGTCCCTGTTCACCTCAAACTTGGTTCAACAGCGAGAGAATGAGTTAAACCGTCATGTTTCCTCTTGCACATGAACTTTGTTACTCTTTGTTAGTTATTCATTTGGAGTTACATGGCTTTTATTTGATATTAAGCTTGCGATGAAGTACCAGTTAGGTATCATTTCTCAAAAGAATCTTTCGAAATGCAAGCTCCATTAGCTAAGAACATCAAATTATTTCACTGCTGTGTTTATATTTCTATTCTTTTAGCAAATATATATAATAACACTTCCCCCAACAGAACATGACCCTGTTCTATACCAGCTTGTCTTTTGTAAGGTTTACAACAAGGATTGTACATGTAAAGTCCTAGTCGGACATCAGGGTCAGTGTAAGGTGTTCTCACCCCCTGGGTGCCTTGCGATGGATTCCCATTCACCAGCAGCTTACTGAAGCATGCTATCTGATGGCTCTGACCCTGACCCTGACCCTAGGACAATCTTATTTTGTTGGTACATTTTGTACATGTATGTGTGTACAGTGAACGATAGGAATTCTGTGGTACGTCTGAAAGGTTTTCCCCCTTGTTTTGTTCAAGCTGTATTTATTTTGAGAAGGCACATTAAGAAAGAGCTTGATGTGCTTCCAGAAGCCACAGTAGCATCAGAGAGCAGCACCCTGACCTGAACGTTGGCCGACCAGAAAAGCAGGACAGCTGTGAAAGGAGTATATTTGCATAAACAGGAAGTATGCCTAGCACTAGGACCCAAATCATCAGATTGGACAAACACCGTCAGTTATTGAGAATATCAACGTGTTTCAGCTTTACTGAGGACTGAACATGCTTCAGACGTGACAAGAACGGCTCCTGGACATACATGTATGTTTGCTAAGGTGTTGAGATGATCGACAATCAACGTAACAAAATAATGTGTGTTATAAATGACGTGTGTTGGAGCGTGGATTGCAAACCCAAAACTATTCAGAGAATATTGTTCAGTATTTTGTACCTCCTCTGTTACAGTATTGTGCTGTGGAGATTTGTTAGGCTATAGCAATGCTGTTAATGGCACGGTTAGCATAACTTGTCTTCATGGTACTTGGCTGTCTGTATACAACCTTGCCCCAATGTCACTGGAATGTTAACTACTGTACTGAGCACAACAGGATCCAGTTGGATCCAGGATGCAGGACATCTGGCTTTGCCTGTGTTCACCACATCGCTGTCCTTCACACACATTTTTACAAAATAAAAGCTGTGTTTTGTTAACGTCTTCTGCTAGAAAGCTTGCCTTGCCTTCTTTCTGTCGGACCAACATTCACGCCCCCAATTCCATAAAAGTTAACATCCAAAATATGTTTTTTAATGACGTCATTTGAACCCCCCTTTTGAACATGTTGCTGCTCCTCTCAACATAGTTTATTTTCTCCAAGAGGGACTGACAGGACGTCTTACCCAATCATTGACTTGCACAGCCCAGGACCGCCCCATCCTGTTTAGTTCAGCTGATGCAACCCTAGAGAGAGATGTCACTCTCTTCCTTCCCCGTATGTGGAGGTCTAGACAGCCCTAACCTCCGCCATCCCCCTCTGTCTCCTCACAATCATACTAGCGACGCTTTGTTTACATGAACTGATTCTTTTGTCGTGTTTAAAAGGCTTGAGGGCTCTTCCTCTCAACCTTTTGTCCCTGCTTTCCTGCACTCTACTATACTTCCCCTCACACCAGCATTTGTGTTGGGTTCGAAAAGAGAGCTTGGACTCATGTAAGAGAGAGAGAGAGAGAGAGAGAGAGAGAGGGAGGGAGGGAGAGAGACAGAGAGACAGAGAGACAGAGAGAGAGGCAGAGAGAGAGACAGAGAGAGACAGAGAGGTGTCAGATCACATCCTACAGGTCATATTTGTGTCAGCCCAATCCTGACACAAATATAATGGTTTAAGTTTGAAGTGTTATATCATTGATCCTTTTACTGAGACATTTCAGAAAGATAACTGGATCCTCACAAGATAACAGTTCTTTGGACATTCCTTGGAATCACAAGCCATAAAACCTTGCTCAGTCTCATTCTAATCTCATTTTCATTCTATTCAAGGTAAACCCTCAAGACAGAAACAAGCTTTTGAACACGATAACTGTCAACCAATGTTTGGACTATGTTTAGGTTTGTGCTGAAACCGGCTTTTTTCCCAGTGTTAAAATAGGTTCAATGGAAAGAGGAAAGAAAGTCGCATATTTTGCAAACCTTTGTGAATTCACAGCCCTTTTTTTGTAGCCTGGAGGTTCCCTCTGTGCCTGAGTACACAAGCCTCTTCCATCACAGTCTTTCTCATGGCCTTTGACCAAGGTTTCCTTTCCTAGGTTATTCTGTGTTTGTGAGTTCTCGTCCATTAGCGTTATCACTACCCCCCTCAAAATATATCTTGGGGGGGGGACACAAAAATATTTAGTAGTTAAAAGTTCTTAAATCCCCCTGCCCCCCCCCCCCACACACACACACACACACACACAATATCTATATTTCATTCTGTCAGTATTCGTGGGCTTGTGTTATTACATTGTAAAGAGTACTGAACAGATTACTCAACAGTAACACAGTGAGTAATTCTTGACCTTCATTTTGCCATCATATAGACATTGCGCAAGCATAGCCGGCATTGAAAACAGTCATAAGGTTACGTAAGGTTACAGTTGGGTGGATATGGACCCTGTGTTGTTTATATGCAGTTTGATGTGGTGTGATGCTGACTTATTGACAGCCGTACCTGAACATGCAACACATTGGAACACTTTGTTTTCAACTAAGTTACACATTAGAACCCTCATTTGTGTATGAGTAAGATGACCTGTCACACCCAATGGGCTAAATCAAGGTAAATCATGTTTGTTGATGTTATCTTTTTTCTCTCCGGAAACTGAATCTCTATCCATCTTTACGGAGGGACTTACATGTCCATGTCTATGATATACAATAGTCATATTATTTTTCCACTTAAGCTTGACCAAGTTCTTAGTAGGTCAAGAGCCCACTCAAGATAAACAAGCAGGTGATGTAACAGCTGTGGAAAAATAAGGAAATTGGAAGTTGCTGTTAAAAGCACATCTTATCAGTGATGTTTTACAATACGCAACATGGCAGAGGTGTGGCCTTGTTCTTATTGATTGGAAATGGAAAAGCACATGAGGAGGCCGGTCGATGGAAACAGCCGGAAGAAGACTTTCTCCTACATGGGGAGGTGGCATAATATTGTTTGGTTCACTCTCTGGCTACTTCCCCCATCCTAGAAGAGGCTGGTGGGAAAATATTTGCTTTCTAGAAAGAGTGTCACTGCGTACACAAACACTAACCACACCACCGTAACCCAGACTCAGGATGGGTGTTAATCCTGCTAACACACCAACATGAGGGCAAAAGGGGCTCTATTCTGGGCAATAAAAGCTGACAGGGTACCACCTCCAGTAACCTATGCTCTTTTGGAAAGCTCGCTGTTGAAAGTCACTTTGGATTAAAAGCGTCTGCTAAATGAATACATGTAAATCTGATGTACCCACCAGAGCCCACATCTCATTTTCCTTCCATTCAACCCATAATGTGTTAGCAGTGATTTGGGCCCTTTTGGCCGATGCTTTCACACACCTTCAGGTTTTCAGCATAGCTCTTTGCTGTTACGTATCTTAACTGAAATTGGGTTACGGTCAGGTGTCTCTTCATCAATGTATGTGGTTCTTTAGCTTTAGCTGTTTGACAGCAGTGAAAGGGCTTTACACTTTCTCAAATCTCAGCTTTCTGGGAAACTGATTTACAATTGTGTGTCGTGTGTAGGATTCAATTTCTGCAGTGTAATGTATAGGGGGTCGGTACCCAGACATCAAGACCGTTTACCTAATTTGCACCCTTTCAGAGAAAATTGTGTTTTGTAATACCCTCCTTCTGACCTAGATATGTTGTAATAGGTGTTCTATCATTTTTTGACTATTTTGTTCAGGCTCTTATTGTTTGGAAGAGGCAGTGCATTGCAGTGACATTATTTCTATATCTCATTAGATAATGGCTGTTGGCCCAGGGGGTATTACCTTATGCAATGCTTCATTATTATATTGGCAGTGTCATACATCCTTGTCACTTTTCTTTCTGAGATGCAGTCCATTGTGTTTATATATGAGTGGTTCTAGATAGACCTATGCGTTACCTGAGGTGAGTAAACGTAGATTTTTTGGTTATAAAAAATATAACAGATATAATATGTTATAAAACATAATAGATTTTTTTGGCTTGGTTATAGAAGTGACAAACCAGCTATATATCACAGTAATAATGTGATTTTTTATTTTATTTTTATTAATTAGTTTAATAAACACTGAATGTCTCTAAGATCCAGATCACATAATTATGACCGGAGTACTCAAATATTTTAAATGCGTGTTTTTAGACACAGGCTACGCCTTGTTAAGCAACTCCCAAACTTAGTGTTTTGCCCAGTCTTGTTATGTTTTTTTTCTTTTCCGGCGTGAGTCACGTGCGTTGGTGATAGAAATCACAGGGAACGCAGGCCTATAATTGGCTGTTAAAAATTAAAATACGACCCTCCCATAGGCTGATCCTCGGCCACGTCACCCGATCAGCTGTTTGGTCTTCCACAACAATAACAAAGGAATAGTCTGGACCTAGGAGAGGATCGGAAAGGTAACGAACTAAGCAGCTCCAAATAAGGTCCTTCAACTTCCCCTTTCTTCTGCGAAGAAAAACTATATTTTTTTGTACTTTCCGAAAAAAGGAGCAAATCTACCTCAAAGTCTTAAGGAGCGTATCGCCAAATATCACCCCGCTGGTTGTTTACACCTATTTGCCGCAAGTAAGTATTCTGGATCCTTTGTTGTCTCGCTTAGAATAAGAGGCTCGGTGTTAGATAGGCTTAATGTATACTGATATTTCTTTTTTTACATTTATCGAGATTAACCGCATGCACAATCTGCAGGATGGGAGCACTTTACGGCATCAACAAAATATATTTTGCACTGATAATCTAAACGTTTTCATGTGTTTTTCCTGGCCTTCTTTATGGCCCCTATACTGGTAAATAGAATACGCTACACAATAATACAACAGTGTTTACAACACTTTAAAATGCATTTATCATAATGGTAGGCTACCGTATCAACGTTATTGTCAAATTTTCCTATAGGCCTACGATATTCAACTTTGTTCTTTGAACTACGACCGTCCATCCTAAGGGGTGTAGGGTTACACTTGAATCTCCTCCCATTGCTCGTCTTCTTTACCAACACATTCCTAACCTAAGTTATAACATCTTCTAAAATGATGCTTCATTTGATCCTTGTAATGCTGGCATGTAAACCCATGCTACCAGTTTATTATATTTATATTCCAGAACACTGATTTTAACGGTGTACCGTATTCACAGCAGGCCTCCCATCAGTTATTGCTTAATCTTTAAACTCATTAATCACAAATAAAAGAAAGAAACCATCTGGAGTCGAACATTATAGACACGCCGTGTATTTTAATTTAGACTATACACCACTCGATCCGTTTTTTAATGTGCATTTTAATCGCATTAATTTGACGCTTCCATAGTTTATCCAAACGACCTAGTTGGCAAGCTGGTCCTCGGAGAGTCAGTTTGTTCTGTGGTTGAACAGGTGCAGGAGATTAAGTCCGCCTGTTCCTGGGACTAAACTGAAGATAAAAACCATCAGAAGTCGGATTTCAGACAGGGTTAGACAGCCGCCTAACTCCATATGGAAGCTATCTCCCATCTTCTTCTTGTCCCAATATGTACCGTGGCGTGAAATAGGAATCTGGCTATAAGATCTTAGTCTTTTATGATAATATAAAACACTCTAAGAAGACAGTTTCTTATGCCCAATGTCCAAATACAGGAAGGTATTATGCTACTGTCTCTCTGGCAGGGAGATTAGCCTATCAATGTGCTATTTTGATTATTTTCCTTATAAGGAATGTCTGCTGGACAGCCATATCATATACTCCATTAGGTTGACCCTGTGCAAACAATAGACCCTTGAAGCATCTATAAAGTGAGGCCTCTGTGTGTGCTATCATATAGGATGAAACCCTTTCCACAGCAATTATCATTTGAAATGTCCAGTTTCGAATGGGCCCTCTCATCCCTGTTCTGACACTTCTTCTCCTGTTTCCCTCTGCCTCTTTTCCTGTCCGTCTGTCTTCCCCCTTAGGGCTTTTTGTTGTTGTACATTTGCACTCGTCAAGGTGAGCTCAGCTCCGAGCTATGTCCGGACCCCGCCCAGCTCCCCTCAGATGATCAAGGACTGCACCTTATTGATGCACTTTAGCGCCCTTCCATCAGCGCCTTCCCCCTGCAGCTCATGACCAAAGCGCCTGCACACCCCCACCCTCAGCCTCACGCCTTCGGCATCCCCTCCGCACCCTGCCGGGAAGCCCCAGGATGTTCCAGAGGTTCACCAGCGTCCTCTTCGGGGATGACATCGAGGAGGTGAGCCGCCACTGGCCCGGAGATCAGGGCTTTGGCCAGCCGGAGGGGGACGAGGACGACGAGTGGATTCTCGTGGACTATCTGGGTGAGTCGTGTTCGCTAGGCTTACCAGGATACAAGTTAACCAAGCTGGCGTGATTATTAGCAGGGGGTCAAAGGTACAGTAGACTTAACTGTGCAGCTTTTTCAACTGTAAACAGATCAATCCATCAACCCGTCAAGGAAAGCGATACGGATGTAATTATAGGCTAGAAGACATACCAAGCAACTCGCCCTGCAGACACAACACTGACAAAGAGAGAATGTACACACTGACAAAACGCAAACATGAAGTGAGGTGAGAACACCTGCCCCTTCCCCAAACATCTCCAAGCCCCGCCTCCTGGATACATCAGGTGGATTTTGTCTGACCTGTTTTTCTATAGTGGTTTAGGCTAAGCTAGATAGCTCACCAACATACAGCTTCTGTATTTACTCAGTCATAAGCCCGAGGCTGTTCTGTCATCAAAAGTCAATACATGGCATGTAAGTCTGCCTTACTATCAGTCTGTGATGGCGTGTGTCTTAAAACCTAAAGGCTCTCATCACACGGATCTCAGATGCTTAATAATTTGAAAACAAACACGGCTAAACTCTGTCGCTTTACAGATGGTGTCCGGTGTCACTAAGCCGACACTCGGTTGTTGGATACTGTAGGTCCTGGTAAAGACGCACTTATACACATGCACTTCTTCTCCACAGGTCACTTAGCATACTGGATACACACAAACCCACGCTCCCATACCGAAGCGCACACGAAAACACACAAATACTCTGGCAGCATCACCGCATCTAAAAAAGCCACCTGGCACATATTGCACATTGTAGAGGAGGGGGGGAGGAGAGGGTGGGAGGGGGGGGGGGGGGGGGTTCTGGAAGGCCCCATCTCTGCCCCGCCGTGTGTCCTACTGCCACCCCTTCTCATGTTCCCTGAGCGTGTGAATACTTCAGGTGTGAAAGCAGCCGGCTGGCCCAGTTATGGAGAGGGGCCGGTGGGGAGGGGGGAGGGGGGCGAGGGTGGGAAAGGAGGGCACGCAGCGGTTTATGGGCAACGGTGAACCGGAGAACAGGTCAAACAAAAGCAACCTGATGGATCGGGGGCAGATGGGGGGGGGGGGGGAGTTTTTAAAATAGGGCTCGGTAGAGTTACCCTCCCAGAGTGTGAGATGTTCGAGGCCATAGCCCCCCCCCCACCCTCTCTCAGACAACCACACAGTAACTTAGACTGGACTTTGACTGTTTCTGAAGAGATTTTCCCTACCTGATAACACCGTCTTTCACATACCTGCTGGCGCTCCTAATGCAAATCCGGCAAGTGAGTTTACATCATAGAGCCATTGTCAGTGACGATAGACCTGATACCCTTTTAGAAAGGAGTTGCCCTCAGCGCTTGCATCTTGCACCATACTTTTGCACCACAGTTTAATCGCTAAGCCCCTTTTCCTTAACACACAAACGGTTGTGAGAGTATTACAGGGCTAATTGGCCCTTGCTGAGACGATGAGAGGAGCGTAAGCCATTACAGGGTCCTTCTGGCTCCTCAGCTGCCAAGCATGCGGCTCATCCCAGAAGCTCTTTGTCAGCACAGAGCAGATTGGTGGTGTTGAGGGGTAAACAAGATGGCCTCTGGTACTGGCCACACCCAGGAGGAAGAAAGATGAGAATTATCTTGAAAAGGAGGTGGCCTCGTTGAGCAGGATTATCCTTTGTTCCACACCCAGATTGGCAAACGCACACACAATACACACAAGTTGTGTACATCTTCAAATGTGCACCGTCAGTGGAAGACAATGAAAGACAACATGCTACTGAAAACACAGACAGCCTAGAGGGGAATCTGTGCGGGCACACACTTCAGCTGTTTTGTCAAGAGCGATTCAGTACAAAGACTGAGAGGCAGCGCAGACTTTGGACAAGTCTGGACCTTGTCCCCGAGGCGGGGTGGGGTGTAGGTGGGGTGGGGGGAGGGGGCTGTTTTATAACCAGACATCCCTATTTAATTTCAATTCTGTTTAAGGACTTGTCATCTATTTTTAGAGTCCAAAGCGCTGTCGGCTGGCTTGACACGCCGTCTGAGATCAAATTGCTCGTCTCCCATGCTTCCCATATTTTGTCGATTAGTTATAGTCGCCAATGCATCGCTATCAAGACCGCCAATGTTAGAAGTGGGGCGTGTTTTTGTGACTCACGGTGAGGGCTACATTCGGTCACACAACTTTAGCCTTCATTCAAATGTTTTTGCTGTGAAATAGGAGGGGTTTAGATTGGATTCTGAATCAAAGTGATGAGATATGATAACCTCTTACGCCTTTTTGATGCACAAACGTGTAGACATTGACACAAATACAGGTGTGCATACTGGTTCATTTGGGTCAGACATGCTATGCTGACTTGGAGAACAGAGCTGCGTGACTGTGGGGCTTTGACACGGAGGTGTCAAACTAAAACCTTGTTTACGTTTCTGGTCTCCTGAGGTACACTATCTGACCTGAGCCACAGCGCCGCCTGCAGTCCGCTCTGGGAAATGCAGGCTGTTATAGAGCACCGTCTTCCTGATTTCAGATTCAGATTACTTTATTAATCCCTGAGGGGAAACTCTTTAGCAACAACGGCACACAGTCTTGTAAAAGCACACAGGGGTAGAGGTGTGAGGTAAAAGATTAGAAGAGTGCAAACAGGGATGAAGGAATGAGGGCAAAATAAGTAAGTGTGGGGAGAAACAAACAACAATCAAACCAAGCCTTTCTCCTCTGCCCTCCGTCCCACAGCCGAGGCCTGCTCTGACCCCTGTGGTGAAGACACGTCCAGCGTCCCCGAGCAGGAGGACGATGACGAGGAGGACCTGGTCATGATTCCCTCCCCCCTCGTCAGCTCCCCCGTCCTCTGCACCTCCCTCGACTCCACCGCTGAGGCCGACCCCGACGGAGGGCTGGAGGCAGGGGAGGAGGGCTTCCTCCACGTGGAGGCGTGCTCCCTGGAGGAGAGCTGGTTCGTCACGCCCCCGCCCTGCTTCACCGGGCGGGGCAGCAAGCCCATCCTGCTGGAGACCAGCCCCTTGGAGAACCTGCTGATAGAACACCCCAGCATGTCCGTCTACGCCGCCGCCCGCCACCTCAGCCCCCAGCGACTCTCCCTCAAGCTGCCATGCTCGCTCAACCTGAGCCTGGATCTTACCCTTCCTCCGGCCAACACAGCTGCCACGGGCAAGGAGACAGGGCGCCGCTCGATGGATACCCCACGCCATAGGTAGGAGATCAAACGCTTGCGAGGTGTTTCTGTTGCTCTGTGCTTTTATCTTTCAGGGATGTGTGGCAGGGCTTCTCTAAAACATGAAGGCTAAATCACGCTGTATGTCTCATAATCTATAAACCTGTTATGTTTGGGGTCTATCACGTTGCTATGATCAGTGACCGATGCTCTGTTGTAAAGCTCTCTCTAAAGCGTCTGCTAAATGAACAGATAAAGTGTTTTAAAGTCAAGTACATTTTCAAATTCCACAACACAGAAACGTAATCTGCTCCACCATTTTGTTAAGGCTGTACTTCATCAGACATAGTCCTGTGAGAACCTTGTGTGGATCCTTGAGCTTCTCCTTATCCTTCCTCGTGGCACCTGTCTCCCCCTTGCAGGCCGGACATGGCAGTGGTCCAGTGTCACGCCAGCATCCACACCACCTGCTACGCCGCCGCCCTGTCCGCCCGCGCCAGCCTCCTGGAGCAGGTGCAGCAGGCCGGCCGCCTGGCCCAGCGGGCACAGCCCCTGTCCCGCAACGCCATGCGCCGCCTCAACCTGCTGCGCCAGCCAGGAGGGGCTCGGCAGGCGAAGGCCGCGGCCATGTACCTTCACCAGCCGGGCCAGAGGCACCTCAACTACTGAGAATGAGGGGGCTGCACCCCCCCCCCCCCCCCCGGCTCCTCCTCCTTCACCCAACTATCTCCCCATCCTTCCGTCCCTTCTCCCAACTACCTCCCCATCCATTCACCCCTTCATTAATCCTTTCAAATTCAGGTCAACACCGAGCAGGTGAAAGGGGAAGAAGAGTCCCCCCTTCTCTCTCTCTCTTCCCTCCACCAATCTGCTCGTCCATCTATCTATAAAAAACGAACACATTCGTACATCGTAGCGTCTCCATGTTGGCGAATCAACCTCCAATCTGGAAGTGGATGTGATGGGGATGTCTATCTCTCGAACTCCTATTTAGAATCAATGCCGTAGGTCACTTTAACGCAACTGCAGGTTCACCATCCCCATGGCAACCTGAAGAGACTGGTTCAATCCGACTGTACACCTGTGGCTATGGGATGTCATAGAGTACAAGAGTCACGGAGTGCTTGTGTGCTGTCGTATAATGATTGTGTGGCATGATAGTGTTTGTGTGTTGCCAGCCTCTCGCAGTGTGGTTGTGTGATGTCGCGGTTATATCATAGTGAGTGGTTGTGCGCTTTTGTAGAGTTCTGATGTCTGAACTTTGTTATTTAAAATAACATCCGTGTCCGTGTCCCCCCCCCAATAAGTTACACACCACAATGGCCTCTCATTTTCCTGGGACAGAGAGCATATTTTGACAAACTAAAGGAAAAACTGAACGATGAAAATGAATTTGTTTTGACTTTGGAATGACTTCACGGATCGCAACAACTTACTCTTTGATATCAGCAATCCCACCTCCCATAGCTATGGGTGAACTTGCCTTTGACTTTGTAATTCAGTACTTCTACAATATTTTTCAAGAAAATTACGTTGATATACTGGGTTGAATATCACTAAACGCCTTGTTTTAATGGTAGAAGTAATTAAATAAATGTATTAAAAAAAAAGTCCAAAATATTTTTGAAAAGTAAAAAACATATATTACATATCAGTATGAAGTTATGTGCGTATGTTATCTTGTGTAGGGATGTTTGTAAGCAAAGGCTTAACTATATGATAGTGTGTGATTTGTTGCATGTTTGTACTATTGTCGTAGTGTCAAGATGGTGAAAAAGAAAATTGGAAAAAAAGTTTTGGTTGTTTTGGTATCTTGTTATATTATGTTTGTTCTAAATCTGCAGTCTTTCTCTCAGGGTCATAACCAATCACCTTTACACTTTACTAAAATGCAGATTACTTGATGACTGTCTTTGTGCATACTGGAGACCTTCCAAATTTGTTGACAAGTGCTTTGTGGAACTGTTTGCAATCCATGATTGATAGAATAATGACTGAAATGAAAAATTGCTTTTTAACAATTGTCCTAGGACTGTGAAAATGAATTCTTACTCTCTCAATCGACAAGTCAACGCCCACATCGATGGAGTTAAACTGTTTAGTCTTTTTTCAAATTTGTTGATTTTATTTGTTTTCTCTGTACTTTCCATGGCTGCGAGTATTGTTTGTTTGACACCCAGTAGCTATTTTGTTTTAACCTACTTACACATAACTTAGTAATATACAAGTATTAGCAATACTTGTATTAATTATCAGAATATTTAAACCAAAAAGTAGCAGCAATCTCTTAACTTTGCAGTAGCTAATATTACGGATGTTTCTTCTCTTTTCTTCATAGTTTTTACCGTCTTTTAAATGGAGACTGTACTGAAATGTCAGTTTGTGAATCCAGGAATGTGTGCCAGCAAAGTGAACACAACTCCTGAGAACACACACACGTATTTATGACTCTTTCATGGAACAACTGTTCCTTACTCAGTCATTTATATATGACTCAGTTTGCATACTATTCTTTGTACTCTGTGGTTAAAATTAGAGGGATAAAATACTCTGGTAGACTCGGATGTTTTCAGTATGATGGCTTAGATAGATAACTATTGATTGTCATGCATCCAGAAAGCACTAACATTTGTTTAGTTTTTTTCTTGTAATTTGTTTTCCTTTTCTTGTATTATAATTTGTTTTGGGTGTTAATGCCTCGTTGTGTACATAGTTTGAAATTGAAACGTAAAGTGAATTAAGAGTAGCTTTTGTATTTGGTTTATCTGATGT
Organism: Protosalanx chinensis; assembly: GCA_030340685.1. Taxonomy (NCBI): domain Eukaryota; kingdom Metazoa; phylum Chordata; class Actinopteri; order Osmeriformes; family Salangidae; genus Protosalanx; species Protosalanx chinensis. Next base: position 15,114,509 of record CM059322.1, on the reverse strand, counting down.
TAATTTTCTCAGTTTGAAAATATCTCAGCTAGCAAAATAGCTCCTGTTCAGCAAGTTAGATGTTTTTTTTTGTCTTCATTGTTGTGACTCGGGCAATAGGACGAAGGGAAGGGAGAACACGGTCTTCTCAATAACAATACATGAAAGCTGGATGGAGCCATTTTGTTTCCAGGCCTTGGCTGTCTGTCTCAGTTTATGATGATGATTATGATAATAACAGGGATTTGTGTATTTTTTTGTTTGAATGTTTGCCTTGAATTTGTTGTGGATCACGTGCCTTCCAGGTTAAACATTACAATGACAATGCATTGATGAAGAACTTGAACTATTGTCCAAGAGGACAAATTAACAAAAGCAAATCAACTATGCATCTCTGGAGGCAGCTTCTAATCTCTCTGTGAACCACCCATGTACAACTTTTATACACAGATGTAGCAAACCCGTTTTATTTTCCACTCTCTTTTTTTGTTGTTGAGTAAATTGGAAGAATGATTGATGGCATTTTTTTTCACTAAGTGTTAGATTTTGCTTTTATTTTAGTTTACTGGAGTAATACAGCACTTTGCCAAAAAGTGTAGAAATTGTTTGGTTTAACTATTATTTATCGACGAAACAGACTTCCTTACTGTTTGTATTTTGGACACATGACAGATCTTTTCACACTGTTGTTATGCTCAAAACAAATTGATGACCAGAAGCTGGTTGTCTATTTAAAAACTGTAATACTTGTATACTTCAAGCATAATCTGTTATAATGATGATGTGCCCCACAATAAATGTTTTCATACGCTCACACTGTCTGTCTGTTGTAACTGGTTGGTCAAAGATGGTTAGTCAAAGTGGTGTGTCCAAACATAACATACATTTGAGAATATGTTCCCTTTAACAGAAATAATATTGAAATTTAATTATTTTGATTCTGATCAGAGCCCAGCAGAGGGCAGCAGTGAGTCAGGCTGGAGGACTGGTGGACAGGCTGGAGCAGGAGATAGCTCAGCTGATGAGGAGACATGCTCAGCTGGAGCAGCTCTCACACACAGAGGACAACATCCACTTCCTCCAGGTACAGTAACTCACCTTCCATATTCCTAACAGGAAGATGGTTTATAGGAAGGGACAAAGTGACCCCAAGTTAAGCAAAAAGAGACTATCATTACCAACAACTACCATTTTGTTACACAACCCGGGGTTGAAGAATAAATAATTGAAAATTGTACCTTAAAATCAATGTATTCTAATAGCGTAAAAGCACAATCTACAGTAGTTGGACTCTAATCTATAGTGGACTGATTAATGGTTTTCAGTATACACTGACCCCTGGTGGTTCTGGTGTTAAAGACCTCTCAGAGCAGAAGTAAAAAGATTATGAGACTGAGAGAAAATAACTGTCTGATGAGATGGAGATTTAACTTTTGTGCAGAACCTCAAATGATAGGTGAACTACAGCCACTGCTCATCATCTGACTTGTATCATCCCTATGGTAAAGCTCAATGGTGGCAGCATAAAGCTAATGGAGAGGTTTTGTCTGCCAGTGGCAGGAAGTCTGGTCAGAATGGAGGGAAGAATGAATGCATCCACATACAGGGAGCAACCTCAGACTGGGGCCATGATGTCACCGACACAAAAACATACAACCAAGACATCACTGGGTACTGTTCCTAGAGTGAAACCAGGTAGACCTTCTGAGGAGGGACCTGAAAATGGTCGTTCAGATGGTTCCTATCCAATCCAACCAATGCCTGAGAGGATTTGCCAGGAGTCATTGGATGAATGGTTTAGAAAAGAAAGTGACGCAGGGAAAAAAAGACTTACAGCTGCCATTTATTTCAAATGGGATTCTAGAAAGCTCTAAAGAGTCACTGTTTGTTTTCTTGCCTCTTGTTCTCAACCCTTGAGGTCAGTCACTCCATTTGGAATGTACCCTTCTGTTTCACAATTCCAAGAAACACAAGACGAAACCGCGAAACACCATGGTTTGCTTCCTGTTTTAAACCCTGACAATTATAATAAGAAAGCTAACAGACCTCGATCTGAATTACATCACAGTAAAAGAGGCGGTGTGGATCATGGTAGCGACTGAATATCACTATTCATGTTTTTAAATGTTTTTTTTTTTATCAAAGAGGTTAAGCTGTGTTAAATTTCCTTTTTGGTTGGATGATGAACATTTGTAGAATCAAGGATTAATCCAACTGTCTTCTGGCAGTTTGACAACGGCTGTACTCTCCACCAAGGTGGAGTACATGGATGATGACGGATATGCATGACCGCATTACACAGCAACTGTTTGCACGGATTACGCACACCCCATATCCCTATTAGAGAACAACACAGCACAGTGGCCGAGGGCCGTGGGGGGATCTTTCAAACCAACATCGCAGCTGCTGAAGAGTATCAATCACATTCCTCTGGCTTTACACTGCTCTAGGAGAGCTGCATTCTTGTTTAAAGACAAGAATGTTTATTTTAAAGTATCGGGCCCTCTGTCCCCCAGACTGACCTGGGATCACAGTGCTGGTACTTTGTCTTTCCATAGTGTGTTTAACAACCTGCTGCTGTCCAAATTCACTCAAACTGACCCACTGAATGGTTCAACTGTCCATAAATAGATGACCAAACAAATCTTATCGTTGACACAATTTCCTGTCACCTTTAGCGTTTGAAAAAGCTCTGAAATAAATATTTTCATGAACTATGAATACATAATTGTATTTGTTTTACAAGTTTTTGTGGTATTTTGTTTTTGTGACAATGTCCACTGAATGTCCCCAAGCCTTCCTTCAGCTCACTGGACAGTCCAGTAATGGCACATCCCTGTGAGATTACCCTCACAGCCGCAGGACAGCCACACCACACACATACTGCAGAGCCCACAACCATTCCTGGGGAAGGGATTCATTGAAGTTTTCCTCCTAAGTTTTCTTGCCTGGATCTTTTTTTTCTGAATGGTGTTCTTCATGGGAGTTTTTCCTTGTCTTGATTGAGGGTTTTAGGTTAAGCAGAACATGTAACTAACTCTCTCAGGGCACATTGTTGTATGTAAAGACAGCGGTGAAGGTTTGAGGTATTGTCGTTGTTTATATGTTTTTGGTGAATGTGGTGGAAGTTTTAAACATAAAAAAAAGAAAACTTGCAAATTATTCAGGTAAAATCAACCAAGGCTACTTTCATGTTTGCATGTGTACAGTCTGCAATGTGCAAAACTGTATATAATGAGCAATATATACAGCATTTGTGTGAATACAATTTACAAAAATGTAAAGTAAATGTTAAAAACACAGCTCAGCATCAGGCATAGAAGAGTGGGCGGGGTTATAGAGGAGGCGGGACTAATATAACCGGCGCCACAGACCTGTCGATGTCCTCGCGACCCAGAGAGCCCAGACCCAGACAGATGTCTGCCCACGGCGTCTGGCGCTGAGAGAGACGTGTCATAATTGGCTGAGGGCCTTTCAGTCTGGAATGAAACTGGCTCAGCGATTGGCTGGATCTTTTTTTCCCCAGACAACTCACGCGGCCGATGTTTTCTCTTTCCCCTTTTGTTATTGCAAAGCCAGCAAGCGAAACACTAGAGGCGAAGGGAACTGCAGGATGTAGGAATGGACACAGAGAAGCTGATAGACTGATAACAGTCGAGACACGCCGAGAGGGAGAGACCCATTTGGAATACTTTCGAGCCTCCCCTACTTATGTGTGTTTTGGTCCTGAATTGCAGTTGATTTGTAAGTAGATTTTGTATCTGTTTTTTCTATCTCGATCTCAGCAAGCTTCTCGTCCATGGATTGATGACAAGTTTATTTTTGGAAAACAATGCTGTTATTGGCCAGACATCATGACAGTTCCAAACTCCATTTGGTTCCTCGTGTCAATCATGCCAGTGACATGGCACACATGACAATGCAGAACACATGTGGGACATGTATGTGGTAAACATACAGAAAGATCCTCTAATATGTTTTTTTAAACTATTTATATTTTACTATAGATGTTCTGTCGTTATCTCTCATCAAAAGCGGATGTTAAAAGTTTTTACCAAGTCAGTGGTTTAAATTCTGCATTTTAGAATGTGTGAACTTTTTGGGCATTTGTCTTACACATGTAGGATTGATGTTTGTAAATTAAATGCTTCCCACACATCCCAAAACCCGTTGTTTCCATAGAAAATCCAAAACATTACATGTTTATACATGTACTTATGTACATGAAAGAAAGTGAAGAAAATATCAAGCACTTGTCCCTTAAAAAATAATAAGTAAATGGTCATAGCAAAAGTGAATCTTAGTTTTAGTTGATGATACAATTTTACGAAATAAATATGAAATATTTATTCCCTGGTTTTTGTTCCCTCTATGTGCACCTACCTCCCTCACCACCACCACCACCACACCTCCACCCTCACCACCTCCACACCTCCACCCCACCCAGGGAGATGTCGATGGTGAACCCCCCCAACAGCAACGATGCCTGCCTGAGCATCGTGCACAGCCTCATGTGCCACAGGCAGGGGGGCGAGAACGAGGGCTTCGCCAAGCGCGCCATCGAGAGCCTGGTGAAGAAGCTGAAGGAGAAGAAGGACGAGCTGGACTCGCTCATCACCGCCATCACCACCAATGGAGCTCATCCCAGCAAGTGTGTGACTATCCAGAGGACCCTGGATGGTCGTCTGCAGGTACAGGAGCTCTTAGCTTGTCTTATAGGGGGGGAAGTTCCCGAAATGTTAGTCATGCGGGACCAGCTACCTACGTTCTTCCATCCCCATGGAAACACTCTTAAGAAATCAGGTGACTCAGTCGTTAAGGCGTTGGGCTCATGATGGGAAGGTTGTGAGTTCGATTCCCGGCTGTGACTACGTGACGTTGTGTCCTTGGGCAAGGCACTTCACCCTACTTGCCTCAGGGGGGAAAGTCCCTGTACTTGCTGTAAATCGCTCTGGATAAGAACCTGGAACCTTTAATTTGATCAAACCATGATCTAGATCGGTTGAAAGGGTTTATATGAAGAATTTTATAATTTCTTCTTCTGAGTGAAGGATTTGGTTGTGATCTTTAAGGGTCATCATTTTACTGGAAAAGTTAAAAAGGTGTTCTTTGACATCACATTATGAACATTACGTAATCTTTATTGTATTCTCTGCCTTATGTGAGCATCTTGTATGCTGTCGCTGGACATCTCTATGTCCACCTTTTAATTCTTGACCTGCGTTGTGACCTCACCATGAAGACCAGAATGAGTCTTAGATAAAGATGTCAAAATGCCACAACAACTCAATCTCATCATTGGCTTGAATCAACAAGTTCTGATCTGCTGGAAGTTGTCATAAGAGCCTATAATCTAGTTTTATATAACAAGTTATCATTGTGACACATCATTATAGACGCTTATAACCTATTAACAAAATAAACCTATTCTTAATGTTTAGATCCACTTGATTAGTCCTGGGCTGTTTTCAAAGCGTAGGGGTATAAAACCTAAACTAAAAAGAAGTTCACTCCAAATGACGACAACGTTGAAACACTGCAACGCTCAAAAGTAAATCCCACCAGTTTGTTACGGAGAGCAAGGGAATGAGGGAGAAGGAGACGAAGGGAGTTCCCTACCCCTCCCCCCTAGTTCCTTGAGAGGGAGAGAGCGAGGCAGAGAGGGAGGGTAGAGGGTTGTTTTGTCTGAGACACAGGAAAGGGGCAGGGTTAAGTTAAGCCTGTCTGTCTCGTGCATGTCTGTGTGTGTGAGTGTGTGTGTGTGCGTGTGTGTGTGCCTAAAAGTCTGGAAGAGGGAATAAAAAGGGTATATTTGTTTTGACTGATATTTTGCCTTGCAGTGTCTGTGGCTGGCCTCATAATGTTCAGTACCTTCATGTTGCGCTCCTGTACGAGCATGACGAATGAGTCAGTGTGAGAACGTTCTAAAATAGTTGCTTTTCAAAATCAATGGAGTGTGCGTCTGTGTTTATGTGTGTGTGTGTGAGAGAGTGTGTATGTATGTGTGTTTGCCAGTGTTCAATATAATAGGACTGGCAGTCTGCCAGCTATGGCTTTCTGCCTTTTGAAGGTCACTTGGCTGGGTGGGGGCTTTCAAGACGAAAGAATATTAGGAGAGAGAATAAAGGAAAGTTTAGAGTCTTGCTCTCTCTCTCTCTCTCTCTCTCTCTCTCTCTCCCTCTCCCCCCCTCTCTCCCCCTCTCCCTTTCTCTCCCCCTCTCTCCCTCTTTCTTTCTCTCTCTCTCTCTCCCTCTCTGTCTCTTTCCCTCTCTCTCTCCCTCTTTCTCCCTCTCTCCCTCTCTCTTTCTCTCTCTCTCTCCCTTTCTTTACGCCTCTCTCTATCTCTCTTTCTGACTCTATTCTTCTCTCTCCATATTGCTTGCTATACGGTAGCACCGAGACACACAAACACACCAAACATGCACAAACTATGAACACAACCGTTCCCTAGCGTGGTTCAGAAAAGGTGAGACATGATGTCATTCTGTAGCTTGTTTTGTCAAATTAACCCTATATCAGCTGTTTCTCTAGACATTCTCATACCACATTGCAATTCCACTTAAGTCATTTAGGACTGCATAAATCCCATCGTTCTCACTCCCCAGCACACACACACACACACACACACACAGACACACATCTGCACAAACACACCAATACACACACATACACACACACACATACAGGGTAAATGCTGTGGTGTCTGAACAGGGAATGCGCATAATTCACTGTTGACTTCATTGGTGACTCAAATTGTCTCTGTTTGCTATTCAGACTGGTCTTAAGGGGATCCTCCAAAGATATAGGATATGCTACATGATGTGCCAGAGTGTGTGGAGGAGGGAATGATAGAGTGAGACAGAGGAGAGAGAGTTTTTTTTTAACATCGATGTAAATTTCCATTCATGACCTGTTTTCCTAACCACTCCCTGCCTACCAGTTCTCTCCCTGTCTTTCTCTTCCTCTACCTCTCAGTCTCTCCCCCTTGCTCATATTCCCTCTCATCTTAATACTCAACATTCACAGTCACATGGGTTCGATCCTACAGATTAGGATGACAGACAAACAGATAGACAGGGGGACAGAGGTTTTGGGATGGGCATTTGGACGGCCAGATGGATGTACAGTACACCCCTCCCCCACACCAAATCACCTCTACCCCTTCCCCCCCCCTCGCCCCTTGTCTGTGTCCGTCTAGGTTGCAGGGAGGAAGGGTTTCCCTCACGTCATCTACGCTCGCCTCTGGCGCTGGCCGGATCTCCACAAGAACGAACTGAAGCACGTCAAGTTCTGCCAGTTCGCCTTTGACCTCAAGTACGACAACGTATGCGTCAACCCCTACCACTATGAAAGAGTGGTATCTCCCGGTATTGGTATGTCCCAGCTCCTTATGTACTTTCCCCCTGTGCCTCATTTGATGACTAATCATCAGACATGATTTGACTGGTGAATAGAACTCATCGGAGTCGTTACCAGTCCTGTCATGTTAGTCAGTGAAGAGAGAAGCATAGAGGATTCCAAGGACACCAGGCAGACACTTCCACAGTGTCTTGGATGTAAAAGTGCGGCAGCTCTCTCGGTCTCTTTGACATGATTTCATTCTTTCCTTTCGTACAAAGTGACAGACTTGTGAACGTTCACACGCAATTGTTCACTAGCAAAGACATGGGAAACAGTACACACCCTATCACTTGCCTGACATCGGCTAGGATTCAAATTCATTCCTACGCTTTCCCACGGAAATTCAAGATATAGTCAAAGATATGAAAGTAAATATGCATATTTATTTATTGAAGTAGCCATTGTTTAAAGTATGCTAGCCAGTTGTATATATAGTATTGACTAAACTGTTTAGTCTGGCCAAAACCTCCATGTTGTCATGAGGAACGCAGCTTAACCACCTTTTCTTCTGTCTTCCATCCTTGTCGTGAACCCAAAGTTGGTCTCAGCATTCAGAATGCAGGTGCGTATTTTGCTTTTGGTGTTTTTGTCTTTAGCGGAAATGTAGAAGTAAAAAATATGCCAGTTATTATACATAAAGGGTACTTTGTCGTCATAAAATGGTCTCTTTCGTTCTCCCCTGTCCTCCCTGCCCTGGTCCCCCTACCCACCCTCCTTTCCAGGCCCCCCAGGACGGCTGATAAAAGAGGAGTACATCCAGGACTGTATCCAGATGGACCTGCCCCCCAGGATGCCTCCCCAGCCAGAACGCTACAGCCAGCCCCTGCCACCCCTTCAGATGCCCCCGGAACCACCCCGTGCCCCCCTGCCCATCACCCTGTACCCCAACATGCCCCTCTCTCCACCAGGTGAGACTCTCAGGGCTCACCCCCTTAACAGTGAGGTAGACGAAGGAGGAGAAGGATAATGGGAAGGAGGAAACATCCAAAACATGCAGGACAGTGGGTCCTGAGGACCAGGGTTGGGGACCACTGTCTTACAACATTCGCCTTTGCTCCGCCCCTCCAGTCAGCAGTTCCATGATGGGCGGGCCCATGTCCGTGGGTGGGCACGGAGGAGGAGGGGAGGGCTTGCTTCAGATCGCTTCCCCTCAAAGTCAGGGCGCCACCTCGCCCCCCACCACCCCCACGCACGGACCTCCGCCGCCCTCCCGGACACCGCACACCCCCCACCCGCCTCAGCCCCCTACCCCGCACACCCAGCAGAGCGACTTCGCAGGGGGGCCCCAGCACACCCATGGCTCCTACCACAGTGAGTGTCCATTTTCAGGGATCTGTGATCATTGTTAGGGATACAATTTTACATATCCCTCTTTACTTCTGACCCAACAGCATCCTGGACAGGCACCAGTACAGCCTCCTACACACCAGTAGGACCCCAGCATAACGGCCGGAGCCACCAGCAACCGCCACTCCACCACCCCAACCGCTTCTGTATGTCCACTGGCTTTAGGAAAACAAACTAACTCAACCAAAGTATTGGGATGTTCTTGGGAAATGTAGTCCTTTCTAAATTCTCTCAGAAACATGACCGTCTGCTTTCAGCTAACAGCGTGTGATGTTTTTTTGTCAAAGGGTCTCAGCAGCATCACTCATCTCCTGCCTTTCCCCAGCCTGTCTCCAACCATCCAGGTAACACACACACACACACAGACTTGAAAGCACACATGAACACTCGCTAAACTTGGTCAAGATATGGAAGTAAGATGATCTGACGGCTCCTCTCCGGTCCTCATCCACCCACGCTATTCCTTCAGGGCCGGAGTTCTGGTGCTCCATCTCCTACTTTGAGATGGACATCCAGGTGGGGGAGATGTTTAAGGTGCTGGCCAACTGCCCCGTGGTGACGGTGGACGGCTATGTAGACCCTTCCGGAGGGGACCGCTTCTGCCTGGGCCAACTGAGCAACGTGCACCGCACCGACTCCAGCGAGAGGGCCAGGTCAGGGAGCCAATCAGACACGCTCACAATACCTGACAACAGCAGGATAATGTTTCTGTTAGAAATGGATGTGAAATGACTCGAATCAGTGATCAACACTTATGGTAGTTTTCATGGAAAGCTATCTATATTTTCACATTATATTTGACATTTTATATGTACTGTATATCTCCCTGTATATGAAATGTAAACTGTGTTATGTACCAAATACTCTTTAAAGCCACATCCTTTGTGTCTTTTTGTGTTGACCTCCAGGCTCCACATAGGGAAGGGGGTCCAGCTGGAGTGTCGCGGTGAGGGGGACGTTTGGATGCGTTGCCTTAGCGACCATGCCGTTTTTGTCCAGAGCTACTACCTGGACAGGGAGGCGGGGCGAGCGCCGGGCGACGCCGTGCACAAGATCTACCCCGGGGCGTACATCAAGGTCAGTAGGGAGGAGGGGAAGAGAAGATAAGGATGGGGTTAACTATGGGGGATGAGTCATGGATTCCACCTGAACTGATGAAAGTGGCAATGGTTACATGCTAAGCCTGCTTAACATGCTCCTTGTTCCCTCTCACCCCCCCCCCCCCTCCCTCTTGTGCTCCGCCCCTTCGCAGGTGTTCGACCTGCGTCAGTGTCACCGGCAGATGCAGCAGCAGGCAGCCACGGCCCAGGCTGCGGCTGCAGCTCAGGCGGCTGCGGTCGCAGGGAACATCCCGGGGCCGGGGAGCGTGGGCGGGATCGCACCGGCAGTTAGTGAGTCATGCCTGTCTGTCTCTCTGTCTGTCTGTCTCTCTCTGTCTGTCTGTCTCTGTCTGTCAGTCTTTCTCTGTCTGTCTGTCTGTCTCTCTCTGTCTGTCTGTCTCTGTCTGTCTCTGTCTGTCAGTCTGTCTCTGTCTGTCTGTCTGTCTCTCTCTGTCTGTCTGTCTCTGTCTGTCTCTGTCTCTCTCTTTCTGTCTCTCTCTGTCTTTCTGTTTATCTCTCTGTCTGTCTCTCTGTCTGTCTGTCTCTCTCTGTCTGTCTGTCTCTGTCTGTCTGTCTCTCTCTGTCTCTCTCTATCTGTATTTCTCTCTGTCTGTCTCTCTCTGTCTTTCTCTGCTTCTCATCTGCATCTTTTCTTCATGCCTCCTTTGTCATCCCTGCTTGTGGACGTCTCACACAGTCTCTGGGCGGATGGCTTCTCTTTTCACTTTGACTTCCTCTGTTTGTTTTTGCCGTCTCAGGTCCTGTTTCTGCGTCGTCATGTCACAACACATCCTTTCCTCATCTCCCTCTCACGCTCGCTCTCCCCTCTTCTCCCCCCACCAGGCCTCTCGGCGGCGGCGGGGATCGGGGTGGACGACCTCAGGCGTCTGTGCATCCTGCGGCTGAGCTTCGTGAAGGGCTGGGGCCCCGACTACCCCCGGCAGAGCATCAAACACACCCCCTGCTGGGTGGAGGTCCACCTGCACCGCGCCCTGCAGCTCCTGGACGAGGTGCTCCACACCATGCCGCTAGCAGACCACGGCCAGATCAACTGAGGAGCGTTTGGCGTGTGTGGGCGAGGGGACGTGGCGTCTGTGACATGAAAACGAAGGGGGGAAGAGAACTGTCCCGCAAAGCATCCACTTTACTTTCCTCCACAAAACTCTTCTGTATGCGGTTACAAAGATGATCTATTTTTTTTATGAGTCTCTCCTCTGGCAGAGAAATATCCAGCAGCTTTGATATCTGGAATGAGGACCAACCCTGTTCAGGGAGACTAAAGGATAAGTGATGTGTTCAGAGCTGTGATGCTGTTGTGATTATAGTGCCACAGAGCCTAACTGGTTTTTAGTGTCAAAGGAATGATGCTGACCTGGATCTTCCATCAGATCCGGTCTGTGACAACACTCTGTCGTTGCTGTGACAACAGGGATGATGATGATAACTGGTGCGGTCATGGAATTAATTTGATATGGCACTTCTCCATCTCGAGCTGAATGGGCTGAAAATCGTTTGTACGGATAAACAATTCGAATCACCTTCACACACAAAACGAATCTCAACAGGCTGGTTTATGAGTCTGTGAAAAGAAAGGGCCCTGTGTTTTACTCAATCTCTGATTCACTCCAAAGCGCAGTACAGTTTCTGGCCCAGGGTATTTTATGTCTAAGTGTATAATCTATATCTGCCTGTGTTAGTACTCCAGATGTCACCTCCAGCCCATAGTTGTACAAATTCAGACATGGATTTATTTAAGCCATTTTGCAATTTATCAAAAGATATATCTTATAAATAGAATAAAGATATGGAGACTATATAGTGTGAACGTCCAAAGATAGCCTGAAGACCCTAACTGTTTGTGCTGTTCTCCAAACAAATAACACATTGCTAAAACCAAAGGCAACCAATTATTCAAGTCAGGTTGTATTTGACAATCACATGTCAGAGGGGCGACATCTAGTGTGGAAGTTGAGAATGACTAATTTGCGTTGGAAACGGTATGTGAGAAAATCGATAGCACCATCTTCTTGCTCTTTCAATTTAAAGCCCAAAGGTTTGTTGACAAAATGTACCATTTGTACTGTTTGTATCTCATTTAGCTTGACTTGCCTTCAGAAATGTTGCCTTATGTAATGTAATGTGGGAAATAGTTCAGAATGTAAGCATTTATACTGTACGTGCCTTGAAGTTATTTATTTGTCATGTTAGACTGTTATTTTAGTGCAGCTGCTTACTTATTGCCTTTACATGGTACACATGTGTAGTGTGGTTCTTGTAAATCAGATAATAAATATAGCAAATGATAATAAAAAGTGTATCATCAGCTGAAATACCAGCGGGGAAAGTCAGTTGTCTTATTGATTGTAATTCGTTTAGCTTAATTTATAATATAGTGTGCTTCTAAAAATGTCCATTGATTTGTAAACGGTGTCTGCACCTCATAACGCTGACTGGTTATTAAAATGTAAACTTTTCAATAATAGTTGACAGAGCTTCTCATTATGTCTTAAATTGAGGATGACATTTTGACGTTAAAATGTGGGTTTGTCCAATATCGTTAAGGACTGCGTCTCGCTCGCAGAAATTATCATTATAAAAACGCACTTCAGAAATGGTCCGAAGGAGAAATATGAATATAATGTTTACACTTCCGGTGTAGAGATTTTTACTCTTGACACAAGATTACTACATAACTTCGAATACACACATTACAAATATATAACGTCAGAAAGAGAAATAAGTACATAGGTGAACAGGCTCATTGACATTATCCAACCACACATTTAAATACGTCAAATTCCTACGCAACAAGGGGCGGGGCGGGGCTAAAAGCTCTGCTGTCATGGTGAGGACCAGCCTCCAGTACCAGCCTCCCCCAGCCTCCAGCCCCACGCAGCCTCCAGCCCCACGCAGCCTCCCTCGCATCATCCGAGACAGAGCATCACTGCGCTTTGGGGCTGGGATCGACGAGTAGTCTAGTGAAAGACAGGCCTATAGGTTCAATATTCATATAGGAGCTGGTTTATGGAAATATTTGTGTTTATGTCGACGATTTAATAATCGTTGCTGGTTCTCTATGGATGTTAAATAGGCCCTTGGAAGCCTTTTATTCTGGTTAATCTGTTCCTTTGATCCGGAGCTGTCTCAAAATGGCTGAGATTACTGAATTACGACCCACATATGGTGAGTACAAGGCCTTATTCTGTTTTATTTGACAAAATGGTTTTATTGTATTGGATATATATTTGATGTTTGTGAAGATTTTGAAGATGAATGTGTATGTGTAGTTTTTTACGTCTTGCTGGAAATGTTATGGCTCTCTAGAGCTTCATAACAGATGTGTTTTTTTCTTCAGGATTATTGCAATGTTATAAAAAAATATCTTGTCAGTAATTTGTGTTTTGGTCCTCGTTTACTTTATTATAAATGAATCATCTTTGGCGGAGGCATGGAAAAATGCATCGTATCCAAGTTATTGACATGATCAGCTAAATTGAATATTTTCTCCGTTTAATTACACGTTTAGCCCTATGGGAAATACATTCCAATAAGAAAAGAAAGTGATAAAAAAAAAGGCGAACATGGCCTGTTTATGAGCGCTTTTCTACCATGGCCTCCAGTGTGATAGAGGGACGGGCTGGATCAGTATGACGTGATGTCTATTCCCCATCAGCTCCTACTCCTACCTTTGTTTTTGTCTAAGAAAACACCCACATTTCTCTTGGTTAACCACTTACATAACCTGCTCGATCCCCTTACGTCAAACTGATGCGAATCATTGAGTCGTTCAGTTGAATAAAACGGTGACAGGTTGAACAAACAGACTCTACCTTTGGTATCAGTCACACAGGTAGTCCTTGATCAGTGTTGTTCGAATCTGCCTGGTCTGTCTAGTTGATTCAGTTCATTTTGGTGAGAAGAGGTGTGGCATGACAGAGAGGTATTTCCAGCTGCCTGTGTGACCTGAGTAGGACCATATCAACACCAGAATCAATGTATTAGAACCTGTGTTACATATCATATCGTGGAAATGAATGTAGGAACCGTACATGAGAAGAGAATCCCCTTCCAAGAGAATCACCTTCCAGGCAGAGGACTCCTCTCTGGGATCTAGAGATAAACCTTCCCCAGATCAAGGTTTATTTTGTTCACACCCACCGCACCTGCATTTGACAAACATTCCTGTCCACGGTGCCGGCAAGCTGAGAGCAGGACCTGTGGTGACCAGGCCAGGGTTTATTATGCAGAACAGGTTGCAGGTCGCCAATATATGCACTCACATGTTGCCTGGCCGGGCTTGATTACAATTTAATGTGCATCTGGACCTTGAACTATCTGACGACCTCATTACCAAAAAAGACTCATTTCAAACAGGCTCAATAGAGGCTGTTTGATAATTGTAAAATTGATTGATTGATGAAGTGCGGCTGTACAAACATGTTGGTTGTGTCTCTGCAGTTCTGTTCACAGTGGTGACGTCTCCCTCCACTGTTCCTTAAGTTCCCCTTCCATATTTGGGTAAACGAAGGTTGACCTTATATTGCTATTAATCCACATTCACTCAAGCAATGAATCCCGTTATTAATCACTAAGCAATTAAGCATCTTCAATGGCAATAATGCAACGTAACTAAAGTACAGCATCTAAATGGAGTTTCATGTTAGCTTCCAGTGTTTAAATCAAATTAAGTGTATAGCGTGGCTCGCCCCACCATGGAAGTTATTAAAAGTCTCGTAAGCGGAAGTTCAACCCAGCTTACAGTCCCAATATCTCCTCTTAGTCGCCTCTCCAAATCGAAGATTAAAGCAACTGATTAAGTCACATCTGGTCCACACTGGATCTGTGTCGTGCAAATCACCAGCGTCTCCTGCACTCAGCATCAAGATGGAGCCCAACTGCCAGTGCAGACAGACTGTCTCTCAGTGATTCGGTGCCCCGCTGTGTGGATGCCATTCCAGCCTGGCATGGCTCTAGTTCCCAGACTGACATGGTGCAGTGTGAATGGGATTTATGCAGTGCCGGCTAGTGCCAGGAAGACATAGGCTAGCTACAGTCAGGGTGACTGAGTGAATATATAGTGTGTCTGTGTTCAATCTACTCAATTTCTTGAACAGGTGCAGAATGAGTGATTTAGCTCACCCGTAATGATTATACAACATTTTTTGATTTAAAGAGACGGTTTCTCCACTTTGTCTTGCAGAGTGGATTTAAATGGAACTGTTGTTTTTTCTTTAGCCATCTGTCGTGCTGATTCCTCCACCACGAGAAGGAATTGCTAACCGTGGTATCAAATGAGCGGGGGAACACTGACAACATCTAATTAAAAGGGTGGACCCATCCTTTAAACACAATCCCTGGGCTTGGCCAGCAGCCAATCAAGGCTGATCCATCTGATCAGAGAAACCACTCGGATGATTCCGGAAGCTCTTACTGCCTGGTTGAATGTCTACAAAATTCATACCCCCCCGCCCCCAACACACACACACACACAGGATTAGCGTATCCGCGTTCTCTTTCCGTAGTTATTTACAGTACTTCCATTTTTATCTGACCATACCCACCTTCCAACTGTTCACGGTGTAAGACCACTTCAGTAGGCGGCAGCATGACATAATCAAACGCTTAAGAAGGAAGGAGTGATCCTCCCCCACCCCCCCCCCCTCCCTTCCCCAGCAGTTCACATTACAGAGGGCCTGACTAATCTGCAAGAACACACAAACCCTGAATTGTAGATTTACCTAAGATTGCCCTCCAGCCATTGTGAAATGAGACTTCCAAGCAGAATTTTTTCATGGGGCTTTTTACCATTAGATTTGCTTCCATTTCGACTGAAGTCATCCATGACGGCGCATATTGTTTTGTGCTGTGGTACAGTAGGTTTGCATATTTATGTAAATTAACCATTTCACAGACTCTTCTGAACTCTCTCATCTCGTCCAAAGCCTCCGAAATACCCTTGAGAATTTGTGACGCACACATTCTTTTGGTACACCTTTACTATGTGACTGTGAGGTTGGATCTAAAACAGTGTTATCCATATTATGCAACAGAGGGCGATACATTTCACACACGTTTTTGCATTTAAATCCCTGTTTCCTGGATTTAAATGAGGAAATGAGGAAGATTCTGTATCATAAGCAGAATATATCTGCCTTAGCTGGTTTAATAAAAACACAGATACACATATCCAGAATTAAGATCTGGATTCAAATTTGTAATCATGCATTGTACATTTATTTCAACATATTCTATCTTCAAAGGATGGACCATCCCTTTTACCCCTTTGAGAATATTCAGAGTTCAGCCCAGTTCGATGTTGATTTCATGGGACATTGAGCGAGTGGGAGACACCAGGGTACAGCCATTCGCCCCAAGGGTGCGTTTCTAAGCAACGGGCTCAGCTGGCTTTTTAGCTACCTCAAAAGTCTGACATCATCCTTCTGGTATTTCTACCCAGAATGCCAGTGGCCAGTAACAGGAAGAAAGGGCACAATCCTTTGTTTGAAGACAGACAGTTGAAAGAGGGAGAGGGGAAAGCGGCAGATAAAAAAGACGGCTAAAGAGCTAAGAGAGAGAGGGCAGGAGAGAGAGGGCAGGAGAGAGAGGGCAGGAGAGAGAAAGATGCTGTGTGTGTAAAGTAGTCTTATGTGTATTTTGTGTGCCGCTGTGTGTGTAGTCGGATACACAACTGTAGCCATGGTGCATTTGTGTGTGTGTGTGTGCCAGCCAGCATGGGCACAGATAGTGACATGCTCAGACGGCCTTGACCCCAGGGTGCTGTGCATGGCAACAATGCATCTCTTTATCCGTGCTTGCCCAAACAAAAGAACCTCTCCTTCACTCTCTTTCTCACTGCGATTTCACTCCCTCTCTCCCCCCTCTCTCCCCCCTCTCTCTCCCTCTCTCCCCCCTCTCTCTCCCTCTCTCCCCCCTCTCTCCCCCCTCTCTTCCCCCTCTCTCCCCCCTCTCTCTCCCTCTCTCCCCCCTCTCTCCCCCCTCTCTCCCCCCTCTCTCTCCCTCTCTCCCCCCTCTCTCTCCCTCTCTCCCCCCTCTCTCTCCCTCTCCTCTCTCTCTCCGTCTTTCCCGTTCGTTTTCATTCGACCTCCCTATTTCTCTCTTTCCTCCCCCCACTTGCTTTTCTCTCTCCGTTACTCTCTCTCTCTCTGTCTCTCTCTCTCTCCATCTCTCCCACTCCCTCCCCCACTCTCTTCCTGCGCTCCCTCCCCCGGCCTGGCGCAGTCTTCGTGAGACTGGGCGGCTGGGTCCCATTACAGCTGGGATCAGCACAGTGAAACCTCCCCCTCGGGGGGGCGAAGAGCACCTCTGCACACGTGCTGCTGGTTGAACTGCACAGGCACTTAGGTACACACAAATGCATTATGACCACTGAAGATGCCCGGCTGTATCGACTGCAGTGTCATTACTTCCCATTATTGATCCATGAGAATGTGGGGGGTGTGTTCAGTCTATCAGAGCGTGCAGGCTCTAAGGTAAGCCATTACACTAAACCAGGGCGTGTCTCACTGAACACAGAGTCTGGGAAAGCCTGGTGGGTGTTTGTGTGTGTGGTGGTGGTGGGGGGGATGGTTGAGGTCTGTATGTGTGTGTGTGTGTGTGGGGGGGGGGGGGACTGTGCCAGGTGTGTGTGTGCGGCCAGGTCTGTGTGTGTGTGTGTGCGGCCAGGTCTGTGTGTGTGTGTGTGGCTCCGTCTCACTCTGATTGGTATGCTGCCCAGCTGTGTGCTCACCTCCTTATTACCCTCAGAGAAAGAGCCGCACGGCCATATTGGCTTTCCAGACAGATACTTTGTCCTCCTTTAACTGCCTCATCAGTCAAGAAATAACCAGACTCAGTCTCCTTCCCATTAGCACGAGAAGGCATGTCAGAACCAGTTTATCTTTCATTGTCAGTTACAATAAACTAGACAAAATGGAGGTTAAAAGGTAGTAATCCTATCATGGCTAAATTGGGCTGAAGCAGCCATATTCAGACACAACAACCACGAGCAGTTTCACAGTTTCCCAAACACCGCCTCGCTTGGAACGCCATCTGCACGCCGCCGCGGAGGCGTGGAGTAGCGGTGTACGACTGTCGTCTTCCAGGCTTACGTCTGCTGCTCAGTGTGATGCCGTGCCGGCCGCGCGTCAAGCTGCAGTGTCGATGATGAGTCACCGCAGAGTCACGCTTAATGAGCCTGAAACTCTCCTAATGAACACTCGAGGGGGACGGAATGACATCAGTGTGTTGTGGTTCACACTAAGCGTGTCGCTGCTCCCTGCAAACAGTACATTCTCATCATGTACCGGTGATTGTGCGATTGCATTTTGATGCGCTGTCGCTGATGGTATTTTGACACTCCATCTTTGGTTATTTGGTGAAGTCATCAATAACATGGTGTCTGATGATTGGCTGGTGTTTTGCGCGATTGATTGTGCTTTAGATGATATCACCAAGGTTAATTTCTCTCTCTCTCTCTCTTTCTGTTCTTCGTTTCTGTCGTCTCTCTCCACTCCCAGACATGTCGCCGGTGCTGGCCGGCTTCATCGGAGCCGGGGTTCTGGTCGTCGCTGTGGTGATGCTGGTCCTTTTGTGGACCTTCTGCCAGCGCCGCTATCTTCGGGCGTCGGGCCGCTACAAGCTCCACGGCGACCGCTACTGCGACTCGGCCGAGGACCCTCCCTACAAGTTCATTCACATGCTGAAGGGCATCAGCATCTACCCAGAATCCCTCAGCAGCAGCAAGAGGATTGTCCGAGTGGCGCGGCGGGCCGGGTGGCAAGGGGAGCGTGACCGGGAGAGGGGGGCCGGCGGGCGCGGGATGGTCCTGGTGGACGCTGAGAACAACGTCCTGGACGCCCCAGCCCAGCTTCAGATGAGCCACCTGGTGCCCCCTGCTGGCCAGCCCATGGTGGAGCGAGCGCTGCCCGTCCGCGCCGACTACTGCTGCCTGGAGAGCAGCTCAGCCAGCAGCAGCGAGAACAGCAGCAAGACCGTGTCTCCGTTCACCCCCGCAGCCGCCGAACCAGAGCCCGAGGTCAACCTGGGCACGCTCAGTCTGGCCGTGGACTACAACTTCCCCAAGAAGGCGCTGGTGGTGACCATCGTGGGGGCGCAGGGCCTCCCCGCGGTGGACGAGCAGGCCGGGAGCTCCGACCCGTACGTAAAGATGACCATCATGCCGGAGAAGAAGCACCGCGTCAAGACCAGGGTGCTGAGGAAGACCCTGGAGCCCGTGTTCGACGAGACCTTCACCTTCTACGGCGTGGCCTACAGCGCCCTGCCCGAGCTCACGCTCCACTTCCTGGTGCTCAGCTTCGACCGCTTCGCCCGCGATGACGTCATCGGGGAGGCGGTGGTGCCCATGACGGGCTTGGACCCCAGCACGGGCCGGGTGCACATCACCCAGAAGATCAGCAAGAGGAATGTGCAGGTGAGTAGGGGGTGGGGCGGGGTCGGAGGGGGGTGGGGGGGTTAGAGCAGTCCAACCACCCTAACACCAGGGAGCTACCAGGAAAAGTATAAGTAGGTTAGACGGTAAAAGTCAAAGTATTGACGGAATTGCAAGGAACCTTCTAGACACCATATTCAACCATGAGTATATTCTGTGCACATTGTAGAAGAATCCATGTTCTGACCCTTTGGTGCAGTTTCTGTTCTAGACAAACCTGGGAAGTGGAAAGTGCCAGAAAGGTCCAGAAAGAGGTCAAAATGAGTCATTCAATGATGTATTTGCTCGGGGGAGATCCAGTAACGCGCTGTTCAGAGACAGAAAGGAAACGCTGACACATCTCCTGGGGTTACAATGGCAGGTCTGCTTATCTGCTGCCGTCACACTGTCCTGGATGCACTGTACGGCTGAGAGGATATCAAAGTCTCATTCACTCCCTCAGGCTCTACTGGGCGACACCCACATAAGGCCAATCATTTTCTTAAGGTCAGGCGAAAGGTCGTAGGTTATTCAAAGGCAGGGGGAGAGTCAGGTGAATTTGCATGAACAACAACCACACACGGTGGACGCATCCATTGATGCATCTGTACAAGATTTGTACACAGCTCTACACAACAACATGTACCTAAACACACACGTACACGCACACACACACACACGTGCACAAACGTGGACGCAGTGCAGCACAATGGGAGAGGCCTGATGGGAAGGTCAATGCCTGCGTATTGATTCAGGCCTCATGAAAGTCTTAACTGCAGCCAGGCCGAGGGAGACAGACATAAATCCTCCATGTTATCTCAGGCCGCAGCCAACCATCCATCAGAGAGGCAAGGCCGAGCAGCCAATCCCCCTCCCCCACCCCCCCAGAGGTGCCATGATCACTGCTCGCTTTATCATCATGGCGATGCACGTGTTTATCGTCTCGTGCGTGTGCGCGCGTGCAGCTGGGGCCCCTCCCTTGGTCTCAGCGGCGAGCGTATGTGTGGTTTTTACGACGTGACCTCGTTCATCGTTACGACAGCGCGTGTGCTCGTCCCTTGAACCGTGATCAGAAGCGATCACATGCGACGCCGCCGCCGCTCGCTGTCGTTACGAGGATGCGGTTCCACGTGACCAGCAATCGAGGATCAGCGATACCCTCCAT
This sequence comes from Protosalanx chinensis, assembly GCA_030340685.1. Taxonomy (NCBI): domain Eukaryota; kingdom Metazoa; phylum Chordata; class Actinopteri; order Osmeriformes; family Salangidae; genus Protosalanx; species Protosalanx chinensis. The sequence goes on along the minus strand of CM059322.1, from coordinate 15,094,090 downwards.
CGCTGTGTCATGCGGGTGTGATTGCCTGTTCCGTCACTGTGGACATTATTTATTTTTAACAACCCACGCTAAAAGAAACAACTTGTTCCCGCAGATGTCCTCGATCCGAACAGTATTGAAACAAAAATGTCAACCGACAGACTCCATCTGCTTGTTACATGCGACTTGTATACTGAACGCAAACTGTGTCTCTCTGCAGTGTGAGAGCCGTGGGGAGCTGCTGGTCTCTCTGTCCTACCAGCCGGTCTCTCATCGCCTCAGCGTGGTGGTCCTGAAGGCCAGACACCTGCCCAAGATGGACATCACCGGTCTCTCCGGAAGTGAGTGATCCCTTATCTTTTTACATTCTTGCATGCGTATCCTGCAACACTTTCAGTTGCATTGAACTGTAATGAAATACGTCTTGATCGAGCTACGATCGCCGTTAGCGACGAGCTCCATCAGACTACGCCCTCGTTTGACCTTGTCCTCGTTTGACTCCGCCTTCCCTTAGACCCCTACGTCAAAGTCAACGTGTTCTACGGGCGCAAGCGCATCGCCAAGAAGAAGACGCACGTCAAGAAGTGCACCCTCAACCCCGTCTTCAACGAGTCCTTCATCTACGACGTGCCGCCGGAGCTGCTGCCCGAGATCTCCGTGGAGTTCGTGGTGGTCGACTTCGACCGCACCACCAAGAACGAGGTGCTGGGCCACCTGCCCCTGGGCCTGCACAGCCCATGCTCCTCCGGGGCCGCCCACTGGCGAGAGGTCTGCGAAAACCCCCGCAGGCAGATCTCCAAGTGGCACAACCTCAGCGAATACTAGTGTCGTCGTCCGCCCCCCCCCCCCCCCCACTCCCCTCCTCCCCTCCTCCCGTCCTCCCCCTGTTCACACTCCACATGCGCCTGTTAACCAGCGGTGGTACCTGTGCTCACGTAGGGGGGGAGGGGAGGGGGGGGGGGGAGGGGGGGGGGAGGAGGGTGAAAACAGGGACATGTTTGCTGAGAGCTCCCCCTCCTGCTTACATGTTCTCCCCTCTGTAAAAACACACGGCAAAACGTTTGAAAAACATTCCTCGTGGGACTTGTACAGCGGACTTTCCAGTGGTAACGATGAGCGAGGTCCATAATAGGATTTGAGTCGAAAATAACAAACGTATTGATTTACGCTCACACGCACATACACATGGCGGAAAGGGCCAACGAAAGGTGCGCAAATTTACACAGCTAATGAAAGTAATAATTAAAAAAATAATAATAATGGTTATAGACCAAAATAAGATCGTAATTACACACTCAAGACTGTTATGAATTCTAAATTGTTGTTGAGAGGCGGAGAGTGCAACCTACGCAGATTGAAAAAAAAGAAAAAAATAGGTTTTCCATCCTACCGTTGCAATTGTTGTCCAGCGCATGTGTGTCTGAAAAAAGAAACTAATATCACCAAATCAACTGAAGGAACTCGAGGTAGCTGGCATTCATCCTCAAGTCCTCATTTCTTTTCTTTACAAAAAGGAAGATGTTTTTTTCAACGACTTCCTACGCTTTCCCGCTTTCAGTACGGACCAAAAGGGACAGATATAAATTCCTCGCCAGTGAGTCATTTGAAGTAACGCCAAACCCATGTCATCCTGTCTCCGAGGAGAATTGGAAATGTACCACAGTGGATGACATTTACATAATGTACCTGGCATGCTCCCCACCTTACATGTGAATCCTTTAAATCCATTGGGCTGCTTCAAGAAAAAAGATTGATTAATTCACAGCTAAGAATGCTCATGCAAAATGAAATAGTGTTTTTTGGATTGAAAATTATACTGTAACTCACAACATTAGATACATGAACAGTTAAACCATGACAGGCACACGTACATGAAATATGATACCTTGCCCATTCCAAGACATTGATATCTAAGTGCATTTAACTGTTTATTGTGGCAGCGGTAAATAACTACAGTATCCCTCAGCAACAGATTTCTTAAATTTCCATAATGCTAATTAGCAGCTTGTAGTGGCAGGAACTATTTCAGGAAAGTCACTGATATTAATGTAAAATATTGTTTCGACATGAGCAATTGTGAGGGGTTGTCTATAGTTACTGTACACAATTGTAGCCTTTGCTGATTGCATTTCTTATTCGATGTCATATGTTTTGGATTATGATGACAAGGCACAAACTGTAATATACCATTAGTATAACGTAACTATAATATTGGAGGTAAAAGTTTTCTCTCTCTGCTCTCTCTTTACCAAATAATGTACATATCTGATTTCTTGTAAGGAAAATTGATGTATTTCAATGTTCTCTACTCTGACTAAACCGATGAAAAGAAAAATGGAATAGAAGATGGTACTATATCGGCACGATCAATGTTGCAATCTGTTATTCTAAAACCACTTAACTTGAGTGTTAGTCGCTGTTGCTACTTGGGTTCATTCTAATAATATAGGCTGCTGTACATAGGACATGGACAAGATTTTACATTACCTGCTGAAAACCCCTCACTGAATGCTGGTCAGGAGGTCTGTTGTGCAACGGTTCACAGTTATTTCTGCTGTTTGTTATGATATCAGTGTCGACCCATTGTGGATGTCAGTAGAACAATAGAGGGAAGCCAGACAGATTAGGTACAGTGTGATGCTGTTGAGTGATGCACAATATGAGTGTGTGGGATTAAAGGCCGGTGTTTAGAATAGTGAGTGTTACGTGCTGTAGCAGTGATAGGGACAGGTTCTGGACAGCAGGGGGGGGGTGGGTGGGGGGGGGGGGGGGGGGGGGGGGGGGGGGGGGGGTGGGGGGCGCTTGGCCTTGCTCAGAAGCAGAAGGAAAAGACACAGGGGGGCAAAACACCACCTACCTGAGTGATGGAGAGTCAGTCTACAGCCTAAGCAAACGCCCATTGAAACTTTTCCAGGAAAGGCTCTTTTTTTTCTCTCCATATGAGCATCGATATTTCACTAACTCCTCCTCTCCCCTTCTTGTGGTTGTTTAAATGTGTTTCCTTTCATCACCCTATTTGAACTCTCACTCTGAGAAACAAAAAAATGTCAGATGGCTAAAATTGCCCAGACATGTTCAACACAGTTTGATTGATTTTTGCGCTTCGACTTTGTAACTGGGGTGCCATAAATGTCACAAAGGCCAGCGGAGCTGGGCTGGGCTGTTAGCCTGCTGCAGCTCCCGGCTAAAGCATTTACTGCAGTGCAGCGGGAAAGGGTTAGCTGGCAGAAACTGGAAGGAATGTAGTGAACATCCTAAAAAGCTGACACTAGGTGGCAGAAGGCCATCCTGTTGAGGTTATATAAACACCATCCTGTTGGACAGTTTTTGACACTGTTTGATGGACAATTCTTGCCGTGGCTTCCAGCTTTTTTGAATCCACTCCTTTTTCTCAGCTTAATCTATCGGGATCAATCTTATGTTTAACACAGGGCCATATTTCAAATGACGAGTAAGTACAGAAACATCTCGAAGCAAACGAAACGTGTGACTGTTGTTTTAAAAAGTTATTTTACAGCATCTTCTTTCCAAGTATGAAGGTCTACTATGTAATGAAACCATGTCAATAACTCAAACTGCTGTGTAAACTGTCATGACCTATATGCTGAGTATAGTACACAGATGCTAACTTGTGTGTTGGTTTCGTTAACACTCATTGAACGTGAAATAAAAAGATAGACACCAACTTCTGCTTTTACTGTTTTCTTGGAGGTTGAACTGCAGACTTACAGATTTCTCTGTCTTCAACAGAAACATGTGAAGTGATCATGTATGATATGCTTCATTAGTTTGCAAAGACTAAGCTAATAACATTCTCATTCTGGAAGATTCTTTCTGATGACCTCAGAAGAATTACATCTAATTCATACTTCTGTGACAATTCCAACATATTAGATGATGTCCTTTAGCCAACTGACCACTTTTTCCAGTTAACCAAAATAGGCTAAGATAACATTTTATTCAAGTATCTACATGACTCTGCTGCCTTTGTCTGAACATGGAAATTCAATTCAGGCCTATTACTTAATTGGAAAGAGATATGTTTCTCGGAAGTATAATAAAGTACATTTTACTTGGTGAAAAAGTAAAGGATATTAGGTGACCTATTAGAACTTAAGAAATAAGAACACTGGACTTGGACAGATAAGACAGTATATTTAAAAAAGTTCATTAATAAATGAACAAAATCACATCATATTTCAAAATTAAATTCAATAGTTTGCAGATGGCACCATGTATCCCAATGTAGATTGTAAAATGTATATTATAATATTTTTAAGAATCTAGAAGTTGATGAAGTTGATGAAGATTAAGTGTGTTTCGAGCGTGTTGAAGAGAGGGGAATCCGTGTTTGGGTTTACTGTGTATGTTTGTGTGTTACCAAATACAACCACAAGGTGGTGCACATGCTCTGTCTTAAACATTGCCCTCCAAGGATTGGTGGCTGCATGGTGAATATTTAACATTTTAATTGTGTTTGGTTGAATACTGTTAATGCATTTTATAATTGTACAGACAAAGGGGAATACGTTCTTGTACATACATTCAGTGAGCATATTTTAAAGAAGAATATATGACAGAGAAAACTGATATACGTCTTATGATAAGACAAATGCACATACACCTTAATTATTCAGCTGTGGGTTATTCCAATTGTCATGACAACTCTTGTTGTGACCAGTCCAACTAGGAGGCTGTAGTAATGACGTAAGGGTTGTCGTGGTAACACGGCCGTCTTAGATCTCGCCCTCGCCTTGACTCACTTCCTCATTTGAATACGGTTAATTCAACTGGACCCCACACGCTTATTAACTCAATACATTCAGTGTCGCTTTCATGATGGCGTCTTTGTTTCCTGCTGATCAGTGTGTGAGGCCGATGAAAGTGTGTGACCGAGTGTGTGTCATGACGTCGCCCCCGTGTGTGCGTTGAAAAGACGGAGAGGGAGGTGATAAGATATCTGGGTGAATGAAACCTGCCACCTCAGAAGAGTTGTGTTGATGTTTCGAGGCCTCTTGCTGCGTTCGGTCTACCGAATGTATCCTGCAGTTTGTATCCATCAATCTTATCTGTACTGAATGCAGAGATCAATCAGATTTCATCTAAAGATCAATAGGACTGGGCACAGGTCCAAGCCTTGACCCTTTCAGTTGACAATGATCAAATATTGGGGTTTTCAAGGGACAAAATGTCACTAAACCCTAGACAAGGTCAGGCAAAGTTAATAAAATGTTGTTGCATGAGTGTGATGACAATAAAGGTAAAATGAGGTCAAAGTCTGGAGCACATTGCTTTCAATGTCTGCAAGTTCGAGAGGTAACGTCTTTCTGAGTATCACACAATGAGAATGCCCTCACTCCGAAGGTCATTCTTCTGGCTCCTTCTCCGTCTTACGCAATCACTCCTCTACACCGCCCACGGCTGCTGCCCCCCCCCCCCCCCCCCCCCCCCCCCACCACCACCACCCCCCTCCCCACCGTGTTCTTGCACGTCTCCCTTCCCAAACGCTTCCCTCGCACATCCATCTGTCCCTCCGTTCACCCGGACCTTATTACCGATGTCTGTCATCAAATCTTGCCGATCGCTCAGCAGCCTGTTGTCCTCTTGTTTTCAAGGCCTTCGATCATCAAATAGACGCTTTGCGCCCACGTTTTAACTGCAACCTTGTACCATTTGCCTCAACGCAAATTCAGTCCATCGCGTTTATTGAAACAGCATCATCCTATCATCCATATCGTTTCTTGTCATGCCAGGATAAGCTGAACACCCATGTATAACGATGTATAACTGTGACTGAACCCAAATGGCCTTCCAATAGTCTCGAAACATACATTCCAAGTACGTGCGCAGGGCAACATCACAGAAATCTCTACTTGTCATCCAAACCATTAAACAAACTAGACTGGTCCAGCCTGGCAGTAGCTCTCAGGGGGGCTGTAGGCTGACCACAAACATTCCCTCATTTTCAAGTCTTTCTAAATCGAGTCGGGGAGATAATATAGCGGTGCTACGTGCCCAGCAACATGGCCGACGCTCTATGTGTGGGCCCTCCAGGCACATTCCCCTCATTTCCTGTCCATGTCGGTCAAGAGAGAGGCAGGCTGGGTTTTGTTGTGTTGTCAAGGGGAAACGCTACGGCAACGTTAGGGCATGGCTAAGATTCCAAGATGGAGACTGGGATAGAGGCAACGTTGTTTATGCATCTTTCAATATGCCACTAGACAGAAACGCTGTCCGAGGAACTACTTTAACACTGTCTAAGTACCTCATTCGATAAATGTGAGACAATTTCTTGAATAAATTAATTTGCTCATTTTAAATTAGGGTACAACATGTTGTTTCATATGAAACAATTGGATTCAGGTATGGTATGACTGAGTCCTTTTGCCGACGATGCTCATCTTCTACTTTCTAATATATTTGAGAAGCCCGCTGAGATCAGACTAGCAGAGGGGGAACATATTGGGGAAAGGACATCCAATTTCATCCCCCAAAATGACATCAGCGGGCACGAATCTGGATCAGAGGCATCATGTCGACAAAGGTTCTATTGCCATCAAAAAGGGACACATGAAAGGCCAAAACAAGCACAGATGTCCCTGTGGAACATGGCCTACGTGAGGTTTAGAGGCTGCCACACACACACACACACTTTCACACACACACACACACACACACACACGTTTAGACAGAAATACACAGAAAGCCAGACACAGATAAGGGTGGAGAAGAGAAGCTGATCAGATAAGACTCTTCCCGTAAACAAACACAGCCCCAGTGCAGGCGAAGGCTTAGGCAACCCAGAACAATGTTTACATTTCATTTTCATGTTTCAGAGGCTGCATCTGTCAATCTGGAGCGGGAGCGGACAGCCTTTTTCACACAGATAAGAACGGACTGAATTGGACTTAGATGTGAATAATTGGTTACCATCTGTTCTGAAAATGTGGAAAATGTTGGTCTTTGTTACTGTATCTGTTGACAGTTCACAGCTGACATGAAGGTAAAAAACGTTTTTTAAACAGCCAAATAAGATCAATACAAACCCAAACACTAGAGAAAGAGAAACGTTTGATGCCATGTCTGAATTGTTAGATAAAACTAAAAGGTTCTAGAACAGGGGTGGGCCATTCTGGCTCTCGAGGGCCGGTGCCCTGAAGGTTCTAGAACAGGGGTGGGCCATTCTGGCTCTCGAGGGCCGGTGCCCTGAAGGTTCTAGATGTTTCCCTGCTCCAGCACACCTGATTCAAATGAACGGGTCGTTACCAAGCTCTGTGGAAGCCTGATAGTGACTCTTCATCATAATCAGGTGTGCTGGAGCAGGGAAACATTTAAAACCTTCAGGACAGCGGCCCTTGAGGACCGGAATTGCCCACCCCTGTTCTAAAGGGTTCTTCTGGTTTATAGTGTGCTGATTCAAAAGGTAAGGGAGTGTGCTTGTTTTTGCGTGTGAAGGAGCAGAGTAATGGACCAAAATGTGGCTGACTGTACAATATACAGTGTGTGTATGTGTGTGGCTGCTCTAGAACATGAGTTTGCACTGACCTCAAAAAATTATCATTGATGCAAGTGACCCTTCAGTCACGTTTGCCTCGGGTTTGTCCCCAAGCTGAGCCAAGTTGGCCCCGGACGTTGGTACAGTGTCCATTCACAAGAAACACTGGTTTGTTTTTCCGCAGTAGGGGGTTGGTGTGGACTAGGGTGACGGTCAATTGGCTGACCCAAATATCTCAGACACCCCAATCTGTAGTCTGGCCTGGGCAGACCTCATGGACATTGTGCAAAAACGTGCCTCCCTATCTCGGGTCTGGTTCTCACCATATTGCGCCAGTCCTCACGACCTCACGTGGCTCAGAAGGTCGTGATTGGATCTTGATCTGCTTCCTGGTCCACGTGAAAACACAGATAGCTTCCAGCTATTTTTTGTGGACTGCCTTGTGTGTTTCAAGAACATGTGGTGTATCTCACTAACCTGTCTCCCTACATCGACGCTTCAAAAGTGTAATGCAGACTGCTTTTCCATTGTATGGAAGAAAAAAAGATTAATTTAAATGGAAACTATCTTAAAGGTCTCAGTTTTCTATTCAATTCAGTTCAAGGGCCGTTCCAATCTGTCGTTACAGGCCCCAGGTTAACATTGTCTCCTATATTTCTTTCAAATGAAGTTTTAACTCTGCCTTGTAATCAAATATCACTGGTGTTAGCGATTTCCGACAATGGTCACTGTCAGGTCTGTTCCAGGTCAAATTTCCTCGCTTTGGCAATAGCTGTGGATATATGGTTTTCTATGGGGTTTCTGATTCTGTTTCTCAAGGGCTGCGAGATCTCGTTAGCATACTTAGTTTCGGCTCCATCTAATTTGGGGGTCAGCCGTGATGGCCAAACGCCAAGTCCAACTACACAGTGTGAAATATAATGCACCCGTGATTGGCAGGGGCCCCTGGGACAGTGGAGGCACCTGGCAAAGCCAATAATAACACGAGAGTGAACATGTGGGAAAAGAGCAAGAGTTGGAGTAACGGTGCATATGGCTTCATTTGGGGCAGCCAAGCAATGAAGAGCGACTTGCCTCTCGCTGCCTTTGTGTTCTTAATTAGACTTAATGAACGGAGTCACTCCATAATTTTTTTTTTTTTTCAGGATCTCTTGTTTGTTTTCTAATTGCAAATACAAATAATTTTTCACTGATGCTTTTTGTAGCCATCAGTGTAAACCAGTCTGGGGATCAATCTAAAGACCAAATGAAAACCAACATGGTGTTCATCTAAGTATCACTCCTTGGCGGGGGTTATTATGAAGGTCACAAGAATAGCCACTTTTGAGATGAGAGTCAACAGATGCTCATTGTCATGTTCAAATCTTAGCTTGACCAAGATCAACCATCCCCCTCCTCACCCTGTGTCCTCCCCCCTCTCCATGGGCCTCCCTAGTGGGCCCTGAGCAGGGTGCTGGACCTGATGGGTCTGGTTCTGCAGCGTCTTCATGTCATTCAATGTCTTTAAGCAGAACTAACAAAACAATATTTACTTACTTACTACTTTTTTTACAATATTTACGACCTACCGCCTACCACCTTTCTATTTGAGGAAAATGGATTGAGTACATGAGATGTTGTATGGTTGAGTGAGTACCAAGTATGAATACGCTGTTCACTGTCACTTCAAATGAAGTTATATTAAAACTAAACAAAACTCAATTCATAATTTTTATTTGGGTAAAAAATAAAATGGACGATCACTTCCACATCACCTGACTGAATTTTGTCTTTTCTAGAAATCTAACAAATTATTTATTACAGCTCATTATAAAGCATCTAGGCCTAACTGGAGTCAGTCATATCAGTAACAATCATTTGAAATATAACGTTAATAATATATTTCTTATGCATGTTCACCATCAAGCAATATATACAGCAAAATTGTGCACAATCACAATAATATATACATCAGTGTGTTGGGTGGCAGTGGTTAATATTACATACTTGACCAATGGCTGCAATATATATACACAGTATATATTTTGTTGTTGTTGAACAAATAGCAAATTGTAAGTGAACTACAGTCTACTGCAACTGCACATTGACTCACACAGACTGTAGGCTATACAACTAAACCTATGCTTTAGGTCTTATTTATGATAGGCCTACTAACCCGCTGTTTGTATTAGACTATCGACAGTTCAATAGATCTACCTCGTTCTTTTGTATAAGGCTAAAGATAGTGTACACTGAAACTTACTTTAAGCCTACTTCCACACCTAAGAACCCCCAATGTCTCCTCTCTGAAGGCATCCAGGCCCAGCTGAGTCCCACACCTGCTGCTGATGGACAGCTTCTCTATTTCAACCTGCCATTATCCATCTTTTTGTACTTTTCCAGTCCCATTTCAAGCCGAAGGCTTCATTCTGACGCGTGCCATCACTGCACACTTCTACTGCTAAATGTGTGACGGGTTACCAAGCTCTCAGCTTGGGGGAATAAACATTTACAACTACTCGGTAGCACGTTTCTTTAGGAAAACAGCCGACATGCTCCTCACTATACTCTTAATCCCAGCTGCACCTTTCCGCAGCGCTCTGGACTCTCTGATAAGGTCAATCAGTCCATGAAACACCAGCAGCACACCGTGGTAGGTCTCGGCTGCAGATATCTCGAAGAACACGCAGTCTTCCGAGAGGGCGAGAAGTCGACCTTCCTCGCTGGAAACTGTCCGCCGGTGCTGCAAGTCGCGTTTATTCCCCACGATGATGATGGGTGCCGGGGAGGCGGACACGTTCCTGGTGTGACGGAGGCTCCGCACCTGCTGCCTCGCCACTTCGAAGCTGGAGCGGTCACAGATGCTGTAGACCAGGATCACACCGTCAGCCCACTGGAGCTGCTTGTCACTGATGATGGTCTCAGTTGTCTCACACCCCTAAAAACAAACACACACAAAACATGTTATTAATAACGTCATATGAGTTTATAATAATAATAATACATTGTATTTATATAGCACTTTTCAAGGTACTCAAAGTCGCTTTACAGACACTAAAATCATCAAAGTGTCACATCAAAAACATAGTAAACATTGACATGGTACATTCATCACATATTAAATAATTTGACAGGTGTATGCAGAATAACTTGAAAGCTTAGGCCTATCCTACACTTACCTGTGGGTAAAGTGAGTCCCAGATATTGAAAGATATTTCTCGACCACCAATCTTGTCAATATGACTGTAGATCGATTCTGTAGAAGAAATTACATGTAAACTAAAGGCTTATAGTTATCTACAGCACGATTAAGTGAGACTGAATCACGCCCAACATGTGCGCAGGCTTTGTAACTTACCTATATCTCCATATTCACCAATAAATCTCCTTGTCAGAAATCGTACGGTGAGAGCTGCAAAATACAAAGACAATTAATGACTAATAGCAAACATATCTACATGTGCTAGAGGCAAATATTACTTCCATAATTTGACTCTCAGATGTGCAATTTTTGGACTGACTTGAGTGGTTCTAGGTGGTTCTACATGACAAAAACTCACCAGATTTTCCGACATTTTCTGCACCAAGAAGTAAGATATTCGCTTCTACTTTCTGCAGACTGCCCTCTGTGACCTTGCCGCATTGCGCGTTGGGTTTGACTTGAACAACCATTTCGCTGGAAAGTAGAAAGCCCTAGTGTTGTCCTTAAAGATGAATGTTTTTATTTTCTTGTATATTACCCTGTTGCTTATGATGAAGAAGTTTGGTCGACCACAGGATGAATCAAGAAATAAATACAGCTCGGGGCGGAGACATTGAAGAGGAGGAGTCAACGATGAACCAATCACAGCTCCGTGCGTCTGTCTGCTGTGTGGGGTTCATTCACAAGCACAGCCTGTCTGAGTCATTGGATAGCACTGACTCAAGTATGTGTTGATGAGATAATTACAACTAATTCAACCAGGTTGACTCATGAGAGCAGGATGTTATCATGTTGCATTTTACGTGATATAATGAGTTAATCAGTAGTCGGCACTGTCTGGATTCACTGGAGCAATGTGTCAAATTATAGTGCCATCAAGGCCAAGGTCAGCCAGGCACTACACCAACTAATTTCACTAACGAGTATCTCTACTTAGTGAAAACAGCTGGTGTAGTGGCTTGGTTGACACGAAAACCTGCACTCTCTTAGCCCCTCGATGGCACAAGTCTGACACCGCTGCACTAGAGCAATATCCAGTCGCTCCTTTTGAGAATCTATTGAATGTGTACAAATACTCCAATTACATCATTCTACTATCTTAGCAACACAATATTACACAAATCAGCCGGTTACTCAAATATCAGCTCTTTTATAACCGTGTAGCTTACGAGATCAATAACACATGATATAAATTCCTAAAGCAGGAGCACTTAGCTGTGACATGTTGAGCTTGAGCGCCACCTGGAGACATATGCTCACTTGAAACAAAGTGAGTTCTATACAATATACTGATCACATCATTGATGAATGAAAGCGTATCAACTTTATTTTTTGATGAAACCACACACAGCCAGAGATGTTTAATTACCATTGATATCTGATAGATTCTCACAATTATCCCAAGTATATTCTCCAATTCGGTAACATACATTTTATTCCATTCAAGTGTTTCATAATCAGAATCAGAATCACGTCTTTATTGTTTTGGACGTACCGTTCACTATAAGCAACCCATAAATACGAGGACAAAATACATAGAAAAATGGCTCCCATTTTAAAGCACTCTCCCAAAACCAAGTCAACAAACTACTAACTTAGAAATCAAGCTGATAAAAGCCCACCATCACAAAAACAAGAGTCACAGTGCCCTCGACTTCAGTCTCCTTAGAGCGGGTATGACGTCGTCTAGATGCTGAACATCTGAAAGGGGAAAAAAGAACACAATTTTCTTTCCAGCATCCTTGTCAATCTGACACACCAACGCGTTTTTAATGTAGCAACTCAGGTACTAATGGGATGTCAAAGTGCACGTAGACCTACTCTGCAGGAAAATTAGACTGTTTCTAATTAGATTAAGTCGTGCCAGTGTGTAGTGCGGGAGAGACTGATAGATTTCCTATTAGTCTCTAACACAATGAGCAGCACAGGTCATACTGTCCTTGCATAATCAAAAGTGAATTCTTACTATAAGTGAGTTAGAAATAGACTATTTTCCTAGAAATGGGTTGATGATTGCAAAGAAAAGAGAATTGACTAGAGCATGACCTGTACTACAGACTGTAATTAGCAGATAAACGGTAAAACTTGTATGTACCTAGGGTCTGCAGAAGCTCCATCACCAGAGAGTAGAAAGCAGGAAAGAACTCTTCATGCTCCTTAACCTTGGAAATAATGCTGGCAAAACACACAAACAAAAAACACTTCAGTGATAAGGCGAGTCTGTTTCTGTCTATATGTGGTTCCAGAAGTTAGCCTGGTTCTGTCTATACGTGGTTCCTGGAGTTAGCCTGGTTCTGTCTAAGTGGTTCCAGGAGTTAGTTTGGTTCTGTATATACGTAGTTCCAGGAGTTAGCCTGGTTCTGTCTATACGTGGTTCCTGGAGTTAGCCTGGTTCTGTCTAAGTGGTTCCTGTAATTAGCCTGGTTCTGTCTATACGTAGTTCCAGGAGTTAGCCTGGTTCTGTCTACATGTGGTTCTACCTCCAGCCTGGTCCCCTACCTTTCAATGTCGCTGCTTCCCAGGAGGTTGTGAAGCTGGCTGTCAGTAGAGCCCTCTGGAGAGGACACCATTCTGGCCACCTGGTTCACTACCTCACTAGGGGGCGCTCTGTCATCTGGAACAAGGCACAACATCCAAACAATACAATTATTACTTTATAGGTGATGAAAAACGGTTTAGTGGGGTTACAGGGTTTATTGTACTACCCATGACTATCTGATTACACAGTAGTTGTAATAGTGTGTTGTTTTTCGTGTTGTGTCTTTCACTACCTAGAGCTAGGACCTCCCTCATGTTCCTCATGGCATTGGTCATCTCCCCCAGGCGGGTGTAGACCTCATTCATGCGAGGGTAGACTCCGCTGAGGGAGGGCGCATCAAACAGCTTCTGAAAGTGGGCCACGATGGACTGGAGGGTGTTCTTAGTGGGGCTACGGAGAACCTTCCAGAAGCCATTACAACCATGAGGCACGTCAGTATCAAAATGAAAAGAAAAAAGCTTTTTATTTAAAGTTTCGATTTTGCACTGTTCCTCATTAGAATACTTTGAAAATATGGCGTACAGAGGAGCTAGCCTTACCTGTTCCTCGTTCCCAGTCTCCTGCAGTAAGGTTTCCACCAGTGACATCAAGTCCTCCACCCTCACACTTTCCGAGGGATCCCAGTCGTTCCTGCTAGCAGACTGCCATGGCTGCAGTCTCTGTATCAGTTTGGAAAGTCCGCGGTGCAAGTCCTAATCAAACATGCACAGACCCAAAACACAAATAGGGTAACCAAAACAGAAGAGAAAGCATTTATATTTCAACCTTGCAGTCTGAGGCTCCCCACACGACCCCAACCAGTGCTCACCCTCAACGAGCCCAGCTGCTCCGCCCACATCTGCAGCGTTGGGAGGAGCCTGTTGAGGGCGAGCGTCTCTGAGCTCTCGTTAGGCCTCTGTCTGAGCAACCTCAGGGGGGCCCCGGGGCCCGACACCACCTCGCTGATGTCCAGCAGCATCTGATCAGGAACGCCAATCACAGTTAATCTCCAGTGGTATCAACACATGAATTCGTGGCTGGCGTACAAGGACCTCCAGAGATGAGTGGGGGGACTCTACAGATACCTTGAGGTTTCTACGAGCCGCACTGGCTTCTGAGGCTTGGGTGGTCGACCCCTCCAAGATGTCGGGGTCGTCCTGGTCCTTAACTCCCTCAGCTGACCTTCACCACACAGAGCAGGAAGAACAAGAATGAGGACCAGTGCATCGACGCTACTGTTTATTAATACTATTAATGGTATGGAGTTAGGTGGCTGAGCGGTGAGGGTTTGAAGCCCGGCTGTGCCAACATTACGTTGTGTCCTTGTGCAAGGCACCAGGAGTGTCCCTGTAAACTGCTGTATGTCGCTCTGGATAAGACAGTTTTTTTCTAAATGTAAATATTAATTCTGCAAGAGACTTACTTCAAGATGAAACAAGGATGTAAAAGGCTTCAAAGGCTGGACAGAGTTTTGGAATATTTCCTTGCTAGACAAGGACACTAGACATGTATCAGTGTGTTTTGTTACCTGGTGTTGTTCTGCTTGATGATCCTGTCCATACGACGCAGCTGATGTTTATAGGCCTTCAGCTCCTTCATCGTGGGCCTGGGAAACAGATGCAAAGCAAGCAAATTGTATTTATCGATGAAGGGACTGACCTACAAGGATCAACAAGGATCTATAGCTAGGGATGGCCTGATCCAACTAATAAGGGGGGGACAGCTAAATCTACTGTTATCTGCAACCGACTGTACCTCGATTCCAAGTCTTGTTTCAGCTGCTGAATTTGGTTCTTTAGCTCCTCCCTCTGTGTTCTCATCTCCTTCAGCTGCTCCTGGTAAGACTGTGAAGGGAAGGACAAAATGACCATGAACAGGCTTCTTTTACAAGCTTCAAGTTATTGTGAGCTGTTCCCACTGCAAAGTCACCTTTATTACTGATTTGTGGTTGGACAAGGAGACCACTGGAGTGTCATTCCTGCTCTGTGATTGGTCAGATGACGGCAAACTGTCATCTGAATCCCCTTTGAAGGCCCTGTGGAATGTGATGAGAGATGAGAGAAATAAGATTAGCATACACTTGAAGCAAGAAATGTGGCGCCATATTATTCTAAACTCTTCTAAACTCTTCAGGTTTTACCTGAGTTCATCACGTAGCTGTTGCATCTGAGCTTCATAAACGTCAATCACATCCAATAACCTGTGAGAAACAAGAGCGAGACAATGAAGGGTGACAATATCCTATGGCTGTGATTATTGCAGATCCTGATACAAGTTTGCAGACGCAGTGGAGGATCTTACTGCTGGTCCACTGGGGAGTGTGGCTGAGCAGGCCTGTCGTGGATCTGCTGGAAGACCTGGTTCTGCCTCGCTATCCGTCCCTCCTCCTCTTTGACAACAAAGTAGAGCTTCCTCTGCAGTTCAGAGGCGACAGCTTTTTCCTCTGACAGCTTGTGTTCCAGGGCTTGGTGTTGCTTCTGGAAAGAGGCAAAGTCTCAGGAATATTATTGGTCGATTGGAGAATTCTGAATGGAGGAAGCAGTAGATTATTCTGATCACTCTGATCATTTTAGACAGAATGACGCAAGCATTTGACGAGCAAATGACAACCATCCTTTACGAATTCCAGGTTAACGAATAGTCTCAAATTATTATTTCAGAGATCTCTGGATGCTCTCATGGCACCTGAATATCCTTCTTGTCCTGCTGCAGCTGGTGCACGAGGCTGTGCTGCTGGGCAGCCTTGCTGATGTAGCTGTCCTCCAGGTGCTGCACCTTGCCCTTCACCCCGGCCAGGACCCCCTCCAGCTCGGCCGCCCGCTGGGACTGGCGGGAAGCTCGGCTCAGGTGCTGCTGGGCGTCATCTCTGGAGACCGTTCAAAAGGTGCATGTGAGGGGATGCTAGTTTCTAGTTATCGTCAAGGGCCCATGCTAGTTTCTAGTTATCGTCAAGGGCCCATGCTAGTTTCTAGTTATCTTCAAGCCTAACAGCCTAACTTAGCTTACTAGGCTCATCTAAAATGGACAATGCATGGGTATACACTATGAATGTGCTAGAATGTGACGATATGTTCTCTGCTGTGATGGTGATGGATGAGGATGGCAGGTGTGGTCCCGGCATCACGCCCCAGTAGACAGCTGAGAGAGCGGGCCGGGTGAAACCCGGCCTGGCTGGGAGAGGCCATCCCTGGAGGTCTTACCATACCGCCACTCAACCTACACCACAGCAGGACAGCAGGTGGTCGGCACAACATAGATCCTACATTATTAAGCAAGTGGATCCGCCCCATGCACCTGAGCTGGCAATCGATATTTAAGAATTTGTTTATTTATTCATTTGAATTAATATATTAATAAATTCTTCTTCTTTGATTTAGAAGTCTTATATAATATAATGGGTTGAATAATGTGTTTTAAATTTTTTTTATCATATCCTTATACTGTATATAAGAAATTCCCATTTGTTTAGGCTCCTTACTTGAGTTGGTTATTAGACTGGATGAGTTCCTGAATCAGGGCTTGTCTTCTCTCAGAGTCGGTCAGCATGGTCCTCAGCATGGTCCGGACCTCACCAGCAGACCTCTTCTCCAGCAGAACCAAATCTGCCACGTTGAGTCACAGATATTTAGTACCAAATGTGCTCAGCCAGACAGCTAATCCACAGCAATGGTAAAGGAAACACGAGAACATGTGGAAGACAGGCATTGTAAGGCTCCTTAAGGCCAGGCTAATTACACAGAGTGGACAGGGTGAACGCTCACTTAAAAAAATACAATGCACATTGAGGGCCAATGCATTACACAGGTGATGCATAGAGATGTTTTTCACTGTTTGTGTTGTTGGCCTATACACCATAAATTCCTTCATTAAAACACTGAATGGAAACGAATCTGTTTATTCAATTTGCATGGCGATTGTGTATCAAGTGACAGACTTTTGCCATTGTGAGGGAATGAAACGGGAATGAGTAAACTACACTAATAGAAAAGCATGCAGTGGTGCACAATAGGCACAATTGTGTCGTTCCATTACAATGAGTCTGCAAAAGCTCAAATCAGCTTAAGGTGACATCCTACCTGACAGATTCTTATTCTCAGTGGGATCAGCAAAGTGGACCGGCTTAAATCCATGATGCTGAAGAAGTTTGTTCACAGAATCCCACTCAGTTTGCTCCATCTGCACAGAGCAAGAGAAAACAGAATAACACAACACAGCCTCATCCCACAATCCTTGAAAACACACAGCAGAAGACAACCTTCAGATGAACAGTCGGTCTTTAAGGATCCTTGAAATCTACCTGAAACTGGCTGTAGGTCCATAAATACACATAGGTCTTGTCTCTTGGCTGAAACGCAGCATTAGTACTATTCTGGTCCATCTTCCTTCTTTCTAGTGACATTTCCTAAGCATACTTTGTCCTGATGATAGAACAATTGAGTGCTGAAGGTGTTAGATTTGCTGTATGGCTCAAGTCAAATCATACTGTAAGCCAGTGTCAGTCTTTACTTTCAGTGCTGTCAGTCCCCCACGATGAGCCACAGCCACAGCTCAAATTACTACCTTACTAGCCTAGGCTATGCTGTCATGCAACTTAGATCGAAAACACACAAGTTATCATTGAATCTACCTCTCCTGCCAACGTTATCGGAAGACTTAATATGGCTCATCGACAGTTCATCCACTCTGTCTTACTCATATAAACACACACTTACCTTGTCCATCTCTGTCCAGGATGGATAAATAACACTGTTTTGCCAGCTCTACTGAACACAAGCCTCTCTTGGATGTCAACTTGCAGAAATCTCCAGAATAAAGACGGTTTCTCGGACCAGATCCAGATCTTCTAGCCTTTAATCAAGTCCAGCAGACCTCTGAGGGTCTTCATGTGATGTCGGTGTGATCAGGAAGGGTTATTGTGTTCTCTGGAAACTATGAACCAAGCTAGCAATCTGAACAAATGAACCTGAAAATAGGAGAATGCAAATGCGCAGGTTGTTTTCCTAGCTTGTTTGCGTTCGAGTTTACTAGGCAGACTAGTGGTGGGCGTTCATTGCGGTAGTGGTTAGCCTAGCATAGCTAACAAAGCGATATCGATATTTTTTTACACAAAATTATTACATATCTTCGAATACAAATATTACATTAAACAACAAACGTACACTAGGGAGTACTAGCTGATAATTTGCATAGCGATATCTAACTTCATGTTGTTGTTTCCTTCAGTTGTCACATTTCAAATGCGCCGCTGCTTCTGTTCCTTCTTCAGCTATAACTGGAGATGAATCATAATAGAGTCATTACTGCCACCTACCGGTGAGGGCTGGAAATGACACGCTGAGCTACCTTTGAGAAATCAAAATGTGTATAGTACTTAAACAAATACCATCAAAACTACAGTGTATCTGGTAATTCAAGGAAGTGTATTGGTTACATTTTATATTTGAATTAACATTATAGGATAGGATAGGATATACCTGCCCTCCCGAGATGAACAGAGCTGTAGTATTAATGCATACAGTGGGTCAGTAGGCCAGTTTGGTGGCAATTAAATGGTAGCGTTTAACTCAAGAAAGCAAAACAAGCAGTTAAACAAATTCAAAAGTTTTATTCAAGTACTGTAATATAATACCAATTTGATGCACATGATATTCTTTGCTTTCGTCAGGTGTTACAATGTTGAGTAAAAACACTGTAACTGTGTATAAAGTATTAAAGAAAACATATATATGGTACCATCAGACGTTAATGTTTTTATATCAGTGGTTAGGCAGTGGCTTATAACTTTCTGATTACATGTGCTTGGTGTAAATAGAAACAAGGCATCATGTTAGTAACTGGGAACCATAGCAACAGTGGGAGCAATAACGTCCCAACTGAACACCCTAAAGGGAACCTCCTCCTTCCCCTCCCTCTCTGATCTGACACAAGTAGAGTAGTGAGACGAGCACAGATTTTCATCTATCTAATATTCGATGACAGAATACCTCAAGGACAGGGGAAGCAGGAAGTATTTTACTATTCAGAATGGACTTTGAGATTTGGCTGCATGGTTTGGGGGCAAAAATGCGAATGGTATTCTACAGTTGGAACGTCTCCGAATAGGATGGTTTTCCATAGTCATGTTCCAGCTACGTCTTATTCAAAGTAGCAGGCAGTTGCATTTAACAGTCTTCTCTGGTTTTCTCTCGCCAAACAGGGAGGTGGCCGTTGACTGGACCAGGTTCCAGAAGTTCTCAAAGGAGATGTTCTGGCCGTTCTCCACCCCCATCTGCTGTAGGATCGGACTCAAACCTTGTTCATTGCCCGTCTAAAAAAGAGTGTACAAGAGATGGCTTGTTTAATGTGCTGTTCTTTCAGTAGTTAACTCACTTATTTGAATACATTTTATATACATGCTAAATTTGATAAGCTACTATTACAATGCTTTTCTAAATGTATCCATTTAATCTCAGTCGCCAGTCGGTTGACCGCATATACAAGCATACATTGAACTGCTCTGAGAAGATTATGTAATCTTAAACAAATACAGTATAGGCTCCAAGCCAGAAGGGCGAGGTATTATTGAGGTCTTCTTGATTTCAAAACCAAACCTTGACTAAGTTAGGCAGCTGTGTGGAGACCAGGGTTTGAAACTCCTCCGTGTTTAGTGTGGGTTCTTTATTAGCAGAAGCATCGTGGAACTTTGTCACCAGGTTATATAGCGCTGACTCCAGATCTGAGTACTGAGAGAGTTAGAGAGAATTAAACATGCAATGTCACTATATGTTTTACAGGTGCATTTACAATATGCATCACACGGTCGTCAATGCTGACAAGTTAATCATTGGCGCAAACACATGACCTTTTGCAGTATTTGTTAAGTCAAGTCATAAAAGTGTCTGATATTAGTGGAAAGTGTATGATATTACACAATGTCCATAGAACAATAACTTTATATGGCCACACCCTTAAACACAGACTTTTTGAGTGCTTTATCCTATTCAGAAGTTGATTGAATTTATGTCTCATTACTTCACACACACAGGCCAAGATAGCATTTTCTGAAAAAGTGTGACCAGTAAGGCCTCTGGGCCTATTTTTTTCGACTTAAATTGTTACACCCAACAAAGAAAGATCTCACATACTTATCTTTGATGGAGGTAAAATGCAACATTAAGGAAACAGGATTCATAAAAAAAACCAAACGTCAAATCACAGGAGAGAACACCTGAGATAGGCCCAATAGCATTTCAGAAACCCCTGTCAGAACTTGTGGGAGGCACCTGTGTGTGTCAGTTACGCTAATGTTGACACAATGGCACCTTCTATATTGACTATCTGGGTGTTGGCCTTTTGCCTTACAAACAACGCCTTCCTCTTTCTTCCCCTGAAGACTTATAGTTCACATGAAAAGTGATCCACATGTTTGTTCTGATTCAAAACTGAACAGGTAGACAGGTTATAACGCATGAACGTAACTATTATCAATGCATGACCTGGTATAATAAGAATCCCCCATTCGTTTTCTTGACATTATTATGTTTATATGTAATAATTTATATGCAATTATTATTGATTATATGTAAATAGGTGCTCTATATGGACACACTATTCTCTTTTCCATGACAGGGGCACATTCCGGCCCTGGCCAGCATGGAATGCGCGCTGATTGATTCCCCGTGCTTTCCATTAAAGTGCGCTTTACTCTGGAAATTCTTCAAATCTAGATTTAATACCCGAGATTTGACTACAGAAAACCACAGTTCTGCCATGTCATTATCTTGGTAGTACAGACGTAGTCCGAATACTTGTAAAAACAAAAAAAGAACTAGTTATTTGGCGAAATCTTTTTTTTTTTTTTTTTTACTAAAGTCTCTGCAACACGTCAAATGGAATTTAATCTACGTTACGTTTTACTAACTGTAAAAACCGATTGCAAATAGTTTAAAACTGGAGCAAAAGACGGGGAGTTGCTTTCTCACCAACACCTTTCGCGTAAAAATCGCAGAACAATGCGCAACAGTTTGGATGAGCCAAACCCAAAGACGCCCTTTCCTATCTTGTTTCTGTTGAGGGATTGTGGATCTCACATTACCGTGACATAAAAAATGCAATGTACTTTTTTTTACCGAGCAAAAGAACGATCATCATTCTAACGTACAAAAAAAGACATCGTTTTAAAAAGTTCCATACCTTTTCCGCCATTTGGAGATCTTTAGTGTCACCAGTTTTTTGAGGAAACAAACGGGAGTAGATGAGTTGTGATGAAACTTTTCTTCCTCAACCTTCCATGGCTCTCCTGGCAGCAAAGTCGTATCCTCCCACTCAGGGAAAAAAAACACAACTGATTCCACCTTCCGTGTTAGACAAGGTTTGGGGAGGCGATATGCAAGTTAAAAAAATAAAAAGAGGGAAAAAAAGTGTTGAAATTCAATGCTTGGAATGCAAGCGTACATCAGTGTGGCAGAGGAGGCGGAGACGTGGCTACAGTTGTGTTGCAGTTGTGGTCTTTGGTGTATTTTTGTATATTTGTTATCAATTTTCACAGTTTTACATACCAACACTCTTTTGTGTGTGTGCGGGGATGGGATTGTCTTCATACGCAAGCTGAATTAGTATATTTTGCTTCTGGAAAAGTTTTCTCCTGCCAGAAACTCCATCAACCATGAGATTAAAGCTTACCAGCTCTGTAGATAGTGAAGGCATTGATCTGCAGAACTGTCATTGTGGGTATTACAAGCCCCCTGCTGAAGATTCATACTCCACATTCCAACCACACCAGAGAGGAAATGGAACGGACCTTTAATCAAACTGCCGTCTTGTCAGACGCCCATTCAGTTGATGTTGACAAGAGCGTCTTAGGAATTGGACAAGACACACTTAGTGCCTGCTTCACTGGAAAATTCCTGCTTTAATGATGACATTTACAACGTGTGTTGACTAATGCAGAGTAGCAGAATGCTGCCACACCAGTTTGAAGGTCCTGTAACCCCTTTACGTCTTTCACTGGATAGAATGACTGGTCTTGATCATCTGTTAGACTAGGGCACGGTCGGGGTCATGGTCGAACTGTGGACTGTGACCATCTGCAGCGGTTCATCTCCGGAGTGGTCACTGGGATCGGAAGAGAAGGACTGAAACGTAACGCTGTCTGAGGAGTCACTTTCTGAAGTCTGATGACTGAGTCCTCCAGAGACGCAGACGTCCGAGGAAGTGGCTGGGATAGAGTTGTGGACGTGTTCGATTCTGGGGTCACAGTTCCTGGGGTCAGAGTCTTCAGAGCCAGAGCGATCCTGGTAACTCATATCTGGCTCACTACAGGGTGACAGGGTACAGTCGACCGTATGCCAATGGTCTTGTTAGTTTTCAGGGTTGTGAGACATGGTGAAGATGGTGACAATAATGTCGTAGATCCACATTTTACCTGAAGTCGTTTGATGGACTGATGTGACGGCTGCTTTCACTGTGCCCCTCGTGTCCTGGTGTCATGGCGCTCCCTGTCCTCTGGTACTGCACCCCGCTCTCCCCAGGGACTGGGGCCAATCTCGGCATCTCCGCCCACGACCGGCGGCGCATCTCCATGGAGATGGTCCTCTTCATCAGCCTGCGCGCACGCCGCTCGGTGATGTGGGGCGAGGCCAGGGCGGCGGTCCAGAGGCTCACGCGCTCGTCGTCGCTGGAATCCCTGCAACAGCACGCCACGACAGTGGACTGTTATTAGGATTGGAAGATTCGGTTTGCGATTGAATTAGGAACGCCCGTACAGCAGGGCTGATGGTTAGGAGCGTGTTTAAGACGTACAGCTCCTCTTCACAGCCTTCCTGGAAGGTCAGAGGGCTCATGCACACTGCACAGATGTTCTTCATGCTCTGGAAACACTGCTTACAGTACAAACCTGTTGCACATTGAAAGGGAGGGTTCAGAGTTCAACAGGATGAACGTTTGGTTGAACAGTTTTGCAATAAATAAATAGCATAATACAGTAAATGCTGTGTGAATGGCAACGAAACATGCAGTCACAGACTGAACAGAATGGATGACTTGAGAGCTTTTTTCCAAATACAATATTTGGCACTGGTTGTCAAATATGGTGCAAAACTTCAGAAAGTGATGGAAAACTAAAGAAAAAAAACAGAACGAAACTTGGAAGAGTGGCATTGTCATAACCCTTAACTCCATGAAGTGTGAGACTAGAAAACATGAAAAGCTCTCCTCCAGGTCAGACTGCTATCTACCTGCTGAGTCAACATTTGTCAGACGGAAACTCCCCAAATATACACAGTCTCAACCTGCCCCTCGAACACATTTACACGAGACACGAGACAAACAGTTAACGAGTGTTCTACAACATTTAAAAAAACATCGACAAGTGGGGCATCTGCGTCTCCATTCTACGCTGCCAACTTCTCCGCCTGTTTTTCTCTAGACACAAATAGGTCTCGATATTTAAATGAATCCCCCCTCCTGTGGGAGAAAGGTGCAGACTAGACTGGTCTAGTCTCTAACCTGCCACTCCAGTTTCTGAGTGCCTGATTTAGAGGAACAGCCCGCGCTTACACAGAAAATGGCGTGTTTAGGCAACGTTCCCTTCTACGAGAGCTACCCAAGAACTGGGCAGCAATTCCTCCAGTTGTGCATTTCACAACCATGTCCTAATAGAAGGGGTTCAATTGTCTGGTTGACTCATGTCCTCTTTGACGTTGAGTCATGACAACCATGTGACCTACCTTTGCACTGTGGGGTGGAGCAGGTGACCATGTGGGAGTCGTCCCTCCCCGACCCTCCCCTGCCACATGCCATGCAGGAGACAGACGACACACCCAGGAGCTCAGCCAGGAAGGATCCTCCAGGAAACCTAGATTAGACAGCCACCCCCACACAGTTTACATCAGAGGGGCTGGGCTGATTCAGGTCCCTTTATACTATACAAATATTCACACACAGTATGGCAGGGATGGATTCTACTAAACATGATCTACAGCACACGTTATGGAAAATGGAGCACTTAAAACTGCTTCTTGTGTGTTCGCAGTCCAGGATCCTCACTCACTCATAATGAAGGCTAGCAGTTTTAAGTGCTCCATTTTTCTCTACGTCCCCCCCCCCCCCCCCCCCCCTTCTCCCCACCAGCCCCTGTGTACCGTAGCATGAGTGTGTGCAGGAGACCGGCCCCGGCCCCGCTCCCATCTGCCTTGCTCCGGGCCACAGAGCTCAGGAGAGCTTTACACAGGGACGCACGCTGACTCAAGATACGACTGTGGAGGAGGCGTATTCTCTCCTGGAAACACAGACGACAGGGAGAGCCTTTAGGCCTGAGAGGTAGAGGTAGAGGTTACATAGCGTGGCCTTGTTTACATTGATTGTTGAAAAAAAGGGTTGTGTTTTACTTGTGTGAGATTGAGATCAGATTTATAGATCTGAGGAGAAATGAGACACACTGACAGATAAATGCAGGCTGACGCACACACCCTGCAGTGCATTGCCAGAGGGTTCTCAACTCCTGACTGGTTTAAGCTAAGTGTCATTTACATGAAGGTTACGGCAAACAAAACGTTTTGAATAACTTTGGTTTCACCCGCACGTCAAAACGCTACAGGCAAAAATGGATTTCCGCAGCGCAAACTGAGGAAGCTAAAACATGCATTTTGGTCAAGGAAGTTTCAGTGTAACTTCACATTCCGCGCATAGTTTGTGGGGTTCTTGTTGTTCTGAGTGAGATTTTGCAACAAGGGATCGGGCAATGTTGGTACAGATCTTTCCCTTGACAGCTACATGATGCATACTTTGTCACCAAGCAGACCGTGCCTCCACATGTAGTCAAATGATTTGGAAATCAAGAGCATGTCAACTTGCATGTAAAAAAATAAATACTGGATAAACCGGAACCGTTTTCATTTGATCGAAACTGCGCACCCCTAGTGGTTCAGTATGCTGTACTTATTCTACCGAACGTTCCCTCATTCCACTGGGACACACTCAAATACTTGTGTCTCCCGCTCAAATGTTTCCAACTAAATAAAGCACACAGCGCTAGTTTGTCTCAAACGGCCCCGGTTAAAGAAAAACCGCATTCCCCTCTCAGCGTTTGTGTTCCAGGATCCCGTCCACGACACATCTGGACAGCAGAGAAGTGCAGACTTGTCTGCTTCCGTACAGAATCCTGGAACAGATGCCATTCTAAACATGGTTGGAATTCCGGCTCCTTCAACAGAGCACACACAGCTTCCACTGGCAACCTGAGGCAGAAGGTGTTCTTTTGTGCATTGTGGAGGAGCCATTGTGAAATATTTACTTAAGGGCCGTCTAGGCTACCTGTGAGTCTTAGCATTCCTGTGGTCGTTGTGAATGTGAACGCGATAGGGAGAGTCATGTGAAATCGGATCCATGTCTTCCGTTCTCTAGAAAGCAGAAACGTTTTGGACTCAAATGTATTTGCTTCTGCAAATCAACTTGTCCAGGAACGAAAGCCAGCATCTATTACTGTGTCAGCCTGAACTGTCTGCCCAGTGCCCACCCATACAAAGCCAGTCCCTCAACAATAAGCATCAACGTAAGGCATACATTAAGAAGGATGGCTGATTCGTATCCAAACATACAGCTCAATTAAGGCTAGCCAGTGTGTTTGGATGAACCCTGTTCCATAATGAGCGCAGGCCTTTGTATCTGTTCCCAGCAGCAGATGCACGGCTCTGCTGATTGGCTGCTGGCATCTTACCCGCTCTCGTCTGGGGTGGTACCTGGCACACACCAGGCTCCTAAGACGCCTCACATAGCTGCCAGCCAAAACACTGAACAGGGTGAGGCCATAAAGTAATCCTAAAATAAGGAAGAATCAGATTTATACATGTTATTTTCTCGTACAGATATAAGGTACACTAAATACAACAGAATGTACACTTGTGTCCACGTTGAAAAAGACATTCTGCCATGGTTCATTGACAATAATAAATATGCTCTTGATAGTCTCAACCACTAGAGGTCAGTATTTAACAACAAACGTCAATAATCACTGTAACATGAGATGGACAGCTTACCTATGAGGATGTATTTAGAATAGTCAGGCTCCGAGGGTTGCATCATGCACTTCTTGCTGAGGACGGTAATGTTTCCCTTCTGCAGGACATCAAAAGAAGACACAATGTCCTTTAAGATGTCGGAGGCGTAGCCCGTTCCGTTGATTTGGACCGCGACAAGGACAGGGGCTGGAAAAAAAACAAAACATCCATTCAGGAGTTGTAGATGTTTTCCGGAACCCCTGGGAGTGGACCTCCATTCCTCTCCGGTACCTCTGGTGACAATGTCTCCCTGGGTTTGGTGGTGCACCAAGTCGAACATCCAGTAGACCAGCAGGTCAAGTGCCACCACCACCAAGTCCAGGACCAGATGGCGAAGGACCGAGATGGTCCCAACGACCGCCACTCGTTTCTCCCTGAATGTTAGGTACATGGCACCTGAGAGAAGACAGAAAAGTAGATATTCTGCCTCTAGTCTGAGCTGGTATTTCTCATCCTTTCACTGGTCAATATTTTATGCAGACAATATCTTGAGGGGGGGGGAACCATATAACGAGGGAACATCCGATTCTATGAGAGATATTCTGGCTTGAGTCGCAGAACCAAGAATTCACCTGTACCTGTTCTTGACCACCACCACCCCCTGCCCTCCACACGCACACACCCACACACAGACGCCCGCACACCAGTTTTGATGTAGATGTGGGCCTCTCTCTGGCTGAGGGGGAGGACCGTTGGCTTCCCCTCGCGGCCCATCTTCAGGTCCAGCTCTTCAAACTGCTTAGAGATGTAATGGTTGTCAAAGTTGTCCTGGTGCAGGTACTTGTGTTTGTAGAGCACAGCCCTATAGACACACACACACACACACACCCCTTAAAGGTAGGTTCACACACAAGCTCTCACACTTTCCAACACCTGTTTCAAACCCCCTGACCCCAACACCTGCCTCCCTGCAACACACACACACAAACACTTATTGGACAAGTGAGTGGGGGAGAAGACCATTTACCAGAGGTACATGAGGGCCATGAGGAGAAGGCCCACATAAGACAGCAGTCCCACAGCTTCCTGGACGAGGCCCAGGTTCGACGACACTTCCTTCAGGATATTCTGGGACGCCTGCTGCACGGACTGGCTGCTGTTCACGCTCAGGTCAAAGTGCACGGAGGCCGAGATGTTGAACGCAAACTCCTGCTTGATCCTGTCAAGGGCAGCGACTGTCGCTGGAACGGACAACAGCTGAAGTTATGAGATATTTGAAACGGCCGCCTGTACTAACCTACGCAAACAACACAACACATTCGCTAAGTTCTGCGCCATAAAGGACAGCAAGATCAGATGTCCAGACAGCGTGTAGCTGAGAAACTTACGAGCCTGCAGTCTCTCCTTCAGGTGGCTGCCGATGTAGGAGGGGATGATGCAGAACAACTGGCCCGCTGTAGTGACAAATTATGAAAGATAGACATACCCGCTGAAACAGAAGGGATGTGAACTGAATCCCTTAACCACAAACCAATCAAACCGTCATTCTTTTCAATACTAAGGGACATACAAGCTCACAAAGATACATTTACATTTAGCAGACGCTCTCATCCAGAGCGATTTACAGTAAGTACAGGGACATTCCTGCCCAAGGACACAACATCATGTAGCCACAGCCGGGAATCAAAGTCACAACCTTCTAATCATGAGCCCAACGCCTTAACCGCTGAGCCACCTGACTCCCCAGATAGAGGGATGACTAGAAGAGATTTCGTTAGGGCCAACAAGCATACTTGGAGCCAAGAGGGCAGTGAGTTGGCTTAACTATAGACATGAAAAAAAACATTATGACAAGGCAGGTAAGAGCCATGTATCAAGTCAGCCAAACCAAAGCCAAATGTCTGATATATGAGCTACAATTCAAACAGAGGGAATTTAGCCAGCCTATTATCTGCTTACAGCAGTGTTCTGCTTTGGCCCAAAGGGTGAGGAAATGGGGTTTTATCTTTGCTTTCTCTAACTTCCTCTCCTCCCTTCGTTTTCCTATCTCCAGCCCTGCACTGGGGTCATGTTTGGATTAGAAAGTCAGCAGTCCCCGGCTGGCTAGCCAGCGAGCCCGGAGGATATGAAACAATAATTCATTTGAATAAAGAATGTGAGGAGCAAGGAGAAGGGGGGGAGGGGGGGGGGGGGGGGGGGGGGGCTGACTCATAGCTACACCTGTCTGTGGGGGATTGCGAGAGGAAACCAGAGAGTGGGATGTGCAGCAGCCTTCGGCCTTTTGGCCCCGAGCACACCCCAAAACGAAGTGTGAGGTCAGGTTTCTATTGCAGTTTATGTCTCTGCCTCGGAATGCTTGACACACTCGTGTGCGCAGACCTGACTGTCTAGTGGCGTGTTGGGAACCTATCCGGGCATCCCTAACCTCCCCATCCTCCCCTGGTTCTGTTGACACAGCTGTATGTATGCATAATCAGCCCAGGGTCAAGGTCTTCCTGGCCATGCGCTATTCCAGTCAAGGCTACTTGAGATTGAAACGTTAAGTCAACATCATCATCATTTTCTACCTCCACTAGGCTGAGCAGCTATGCAAACTCTGATGCTAAAAGCTGAGGAGCAGAGGGCCTGTCTTTTACACAAACGGCCCCTACTGCCACAATAGAGCTTTTGTGCTGCTGTTGAGGGAAATGTTTGCTGCAGTGCAATGCCAACCACAACACGCACGGACATGTCAGGGGATTTTACAGGAATTGTTCTGAAATAATACCTACGACCTGTTGAGGGACAATCATGAAAACCAACCGCGAGAGACTCCACACAGGGGGCGGAACCCGTCCACCAGGTCACACAGGAAGTTGAAAATAGACAGAAGGTTCATGCAGTCGTCCCGGGCATCGTCAAACAGCTGGTTGCACTTCTTGTACGGTGTGCCCATCTTGTCGTTGCACACCTCGCCGATGCCAGCCAGGAAGTGAAGCACGTTTCGAAGAGTGCGAGCTGAGAGGAGTCAAAGAGTAAACCATGTGTATCCATGTCTACTTTAAAGTCAAACATGGATACACACACACACTCACTCAATCACTCACATTCTCCTGCTTAACAAAAGAGCTCTTGAAACTAATCTCCAACTCACCAACATGCTGGACCGAGTCAGTCAAAGCCTGGATGAATTTCTGAACCCTGCCGGCCACTGAATAGGCGTTCCTGGAGATGTCTTTAATCTTGTCCAACACAGCTGTCAGAGGGCAACAAAGACGTCCGCACATCAATGAGAAGACCGACAAACAGGCGTCCTCTCATGCTTAAAGGGAAATCTGGGCTGATTCAAGCATTTTCCAATAGTATCAAGCCTCATCTTAGACCTGCTGAGCCACAGTTAAGTCATTAGTTCAAGGAGACATTTGCAATAAGCGACACAGGTTATAAACAGAACGAGAATCGGGAATCTGAGCTGGATGGCAGCAGACACAACTCACGGTAAAGTGGCGTGGCTGCTCTCTGCATCAGCTCCTGGGTCTGGTTCATGGTCAGCTCAGCACCACACACCACGCTTTCTGCCGCTCGGCCAAAGTTCTTCAGGGTGTTGGTCATTGGACCCTGGATCACCATGGAGAAGATGAGGAAGAGGAGGAGGTTCTTGCCGTTATCTGAGAGTGGGGAAAAAAAGGTATAACAAGAAAGGTGTAAGGTCACTTATATTTATTTAAGGTCACTGTAAGGTTATTCATTACAGTGCTGGGGGGGCACCCAAATAGCTAGCTGTGGCACTAATTCCTAAGACTAAACACTACACAGTAATGTTGCAATACTACTGTAATTGGATGAAATTT
Organism: Protosalanx chinensis; assembly: GCA_030340685.1. Taxonomy (NCBI): domain Eukaryota; kingdom Metazoa; phylum Chordata; class Actinopteri; order Osmeriformes; family Salangidae; genus Protosalanx; species Protosalanx chinensis. The sequence continues at coordinate 15,064,113 of CM059322.1, read as the reverse complement.
AGTAGTGTATTTAATATTTTAAGCTGCCTTAACCGTGAAATCCTAGGCCTACTTTACCCGAACACAGCATTGGCATCATGAGCATGACATTTGCCCGCACTCGAACCGAAAGGCCCATGCCAAACCCTGCTGTGAAGGCGATGGCGACAGTGGAGCAGACGCAGAACCACAGATCCAGATGTTGGAGGAAGAGCGCGGTAACACCGTAAGCAGAGGCCAGGAACAAGCCGAAGATGAACCCGTAAAAACTATGAGCAACATCTTGAAACCATGGTTTCCTTCGCAGTCCGGTTTTCCGTCGACGCCCCTGTCCTTGATTTGTTGACACCCTGTTTGATAGTCAGATGCCATTTTTTAAACGTTCGTTCGGTTACTTTAAAGAGGATCAATTTGTACTAATAGTTTCTGCAGTAAATTGGTATAATAGAAATAAATTGCGCTATGTTGGACATGTTGGACACTGTTTTTTACCCTGTCAGCAAGTCTTTCTGAGACTCCATCGCTCCACAAGATCACCTTCTGTGTTCTCCACTTTACATTTATCACAGGAAAGTATTCTATATATTTTTGTTTTGTTTGCCCAGTTGTATATTTACGAATCCAAAAGTTGTTTACAAAACGAGATGTAGCAAAAGGGTCCGGATCACAAGTCACATATTTGAATTGATAGGATGGACTATAGAACCAACTGAATTCTAAATTAAGTATTTACACGTTTGAAAGTGCTTCACAACAATAAACACCAAGACGTGAAGCAAATAAATAAAGGAAATACTGTAAATAAGAGTTGGTGGCAATGGCAGCAAGAAAGATTCAACTACAAAACCTTAAAAGCCTTAAACCACCACATTCAGGTTAGTGGGGACAGTTTTAGATTAAAATATAATAAATAGATCATAGATTTTAAAAGGTACATTTAATGTGTCATTTTAGAGGAAGTAGCTAACTTATCTCCATCCCCCGCAGTCTTGGAAAGGATCAGTAAAAGGATCCTGCCTGAATCTGCCCACCTGTTTCTTTTCAGTCAGCCTGATGAATTTCCTACAGCTCGTTTCTTTATGGGGGCTCTTTTCGGTGCTGTGAGTGGTGCCGGTAAAGCTTCATCATTATACCTGAAGAGGCTATTTTGGCCATTTCACACCCCTTTAAATGTATAAATCAAAATGTGCCTTTATGTTTTTTTTCTTCTTCTTTTTCCCCCTAGGGTTATTTCTAGGTCTTTTTCACAACCTTAAAATGACCACTGTACAAATGGCTGTGGCAGGATATGCTTTTGTAGGTGAGCAGAGAGAGAGCTGTCCTTTGAGCTGAATATTTAACATGAATTTGTTCAAAATACTTAAAAGTTAGTCTGAAAGTATGAAAACAGCACAGAACCTCTGTGTGTGTCCCATATAAGTCTGAGGTGTGTCCTTGGCAGCTGTGTGCATTGTAGGTGGAGCATTCTCCTCCTCCTTCCGCTGCTCGGCCCTTCTGATGTTTCCCAGCATCCTTGGCTCTCGTGGGAGGGCCTACCTCATGCTGTTCGTTCTTTTTGGCCTGTACAATGGTAACATAGACTAATAATATCCATGCTGTGCTGCTGGGAGGGGGGGAGGGGGGGGGGAATTATACACAAATATCTTTTATGGTATTACAGTTGCTAGAATAGCCTTGATCCATTAATGACTTTTCCAACTAGCTGCTGTACATATGAACTTTCTGGGCCAGCAGTTTCCTTTAGATTTTAGATTTACAGAGACTGCACATCTGAAAAGGCATCCCTGAGTATGTCTGCAGTGTGCGTCTGTGTGTCTTCACCTCCCAGGCCCCATCAGCAACATCCAGCGAAACATCCAGGATGTGGCCTTCTCCATGGGCTGCAATATCGAGCTGCAGATCAAACACAGCAAGGTGATGTGGAAGGTGGTGATGGACCCATTCATGCAGGTGATGGAAGAGATTATGGTAAGTGAGCAGGCAAGGAGGCCACAGGTAGCAAAGTCACTGGCACAAACAATGCCTGATTTGGACATTGCGGCCATAGAGATGGCCAACCTTGTTGCACCTTGTTGCACAGTACAATGATATGTGATTTCTGACATTCCTCCATTTTGTTTAGGATGACAATAAGGAGTTTCTGGAGGAAGCCAAGAATGTAAGCAAGAGATTCCAAAATATCCGAGACGAGGTTGTGGGCCAGTACGGCTACGACAACACCAAACCAGAGCCAGTTGCTGCTGGCAACAGCTCCCAAGACATGTACACAGCCAAGACGATGATGCGATGTGACTGTGAGTGTCCACAGCTGTGTTATTGGTCAATCCACCGCCCTGTCTTTAAGAAAGTTCCATTGAGGAGATGATGACTTTATCCATATGCCCCTCGTGACCCAGACGTGGTGGAGGAAGGGATTGATCGCTGTCAAAAGTGGTTCGACGTCAAGTGGCAGGAGTGCATGGACGCCATCCAGGCCCCAATCATCAACCAGATCCTGTGTGTTTCCATGAAGTTCCACTTCCTGTGTGATGCCATGAGAGGTAGAAAGTTGCAAGCGGAAAACAATTGAAGCCGATGGAATTGGGAAAGTGAGTCAAAGTCGCAGGTTTCTGTGAGTTGTTGTTGTTTTCGTTTCCTGTCAGTCATGACTCCTTGGTGTCGGGATCAGATTCCTATTGAGAAGAACTTTGGGCGGACGTTTGACACGCTGAACTTCTCCATTGACGAGCTGTCTAGAGAGTTCAGCACCAAAGTGGTCCTCAAGGTAAACACAGCTGTCCCATGTCAAATAAACATCCTCTGCAGTTTGAACTCTCCGACTAATGTGCCGTGTGTGTGTGTGTGTGAGTCTGTTGTAGAACACAGTGCAGGGGGCTGTGTTTGGAGTGTCGGTTCTCCAGGAGAACTTCACAGAGAGTCTGCGTCAGTCGTTCGAGGACACCAGGATAGTCCTGGATCAACTGCTGGGGATCGTTCAGCTCCTCCTCTCCTTCACCTTTCTCACCATCTTCACCTCGTGAGACAAACACACACGCACGCACAGACACACATATGGAAATACACTTTCTCACACACACGTAGTGTGTAGAATAGGATACTTCTGCACATACTCAACATGTACAGTACTAATGATGGGTTTTATTGTGGTGAGTTTTATGGTGGGTTGAAAAATATAATAGTTGTCCTCCTCGTTGTCTCTACAGGGCATTTAGATATGCCGGTCAGTACACCCAGGACATTCGCTTTGACAACATTTACATCACCACCTACTTCAGGCAGATCGATGCCCGCAGGAAGACAGCAGTAGGTCACATTAAAAGTCCCTTTAAGCCGCTCTGAGAGGTCCCATTTCTCAGGAACGAATATTGGACTTGGGCTTTTAACGGCTCATGATGACCAATAAAGTGTCTGAGCATTCATCCTTGAAATTCATCCTTTGAATTGTACTCGATTTTAGGGCAAACGCTACCTTTTGCCTTTGAAGAGAGCTGAGCGAGTGGATTTCATCAACCCCCTGAGCCCGGCCATACACTCCAGCGAACTGAAACAAATGGTGCATTTCCCCTCCCCTCCTCTCCCTCCAGGGGGGAGTCTAACCTCATTTCATCCAGATTATAACCTTGGAAAATGCCCCCATGGGGGCCTTAGGCACGAGCTGGAGAATGTGTTAGTTTCCTAGTCCCTCTCCCTGTGTTGTCCAGGCGGTGGGCCTGCTGCAGGTTCTGTCCTTAGCTGTGTTTGTGGTTGTGCTGCTTGCCGTGGACCTGATGCTCTACAACATCTTCGACATCATCCGCAGACACACCCTTACAGAGTTCTCCCTCACTAGTGAGTTGCACAGAGAGAGCCCTATGCACACACATGCCTTGACCTTATGACCTTGGCCTCTCCAAAGATTTCAGTTGAAGAATAATGCTGGCACTTGTTGTATTGTCTCCTCCCATTGTCTAAGCCACTGGTGTCGAACTCGTGCCATCGAGGGCCAAGAGGGTGCAGGTCTTCACTGCAACCAAGCACTACACCAGCTGATTTGACTAAGCAGAGAAACTCGTTAGGGAAATCAGCTGGTGAAGGGCTTGGTTAATACAAAAACCTGCACAATCTTGGCCCTCAATGGCACAAGTTCGACATCACTGGTCTAAGCAATCTTCCAGCACTGCTTTCCCAATGAACACATTCATAATGCTACTTCTTCAGGTAGTCACCATATAGACATCAAGGTGGATGGACAGTCCATGATGGCTAAGCTTCTGAGGAGGTCTATTGGAGCCTTTAACACCTCCTCCAATGTAAACATGCAGTCTACTAACAAACGTAAGTGACATCGCAGCAGTTCAGTGTCCAGGACCTAATTGTCATCTCTTAACATGTGTTTGATTGTGGGCGTGTGTGTTTGTCTGTCTGTGTTTCCCAGTCTGTGTGTGTGTTTGTGTGTTGGTTTCTCCCTAATGCACACAGTGGCCTGCTAACTCTGTCCAGTTCATGGCCTGTGTTGTCTGGCTGTGTGGCTAATCTGATCAGGGCTCTCTGATCTGTCTCTTAAAACGTATCTGGACAGCCTGGCCTGGACGATGTCCAGATACGTCTCATCTCTTCCAGACACATGCACACACATGCACACACACAGTCACACGTCTCAGCCATGCACAAGTAGACTAGCGTATTACTGGCCTCATCATTGCCACAGCAGTCAGTAGCAGAATAAAAGTAATACGTTCACTAAATGCTTTTCACAAGAGTAGTGAACGATCCGAGGGTAAATGTGGTTCGACGCACGCTTCATTGTCCCCTACGTTGTACTGGTAGGATGAGGTGGGTAGTAATCCCTCTCCATGCCCCCAGACTGCCTGCCCCAGCCCAGATCCCTGACAGCAGAGGACTACCTGTGGAGTACCGTGCCTCTCCTGATGATGGCGCTCATGTGCTGCCTGCAGGTGTACACCAACCGCCTGCGTAGGGTCATCGCTGCCTTCTACTTCCCCAAGGTGAGAGCACACGCACACACTATCAACCAGTTCCTGGCAGGAAGAGCCAATATGCCCATCACTTTTGTACATTCCATGCTGGGTAAATAATTGATAATCCAGTACTTTGGTTTAAGCATACGTGCATGGCAGGTAGAACACATTCTCTGTGTTCTGTGGTAATCTACTGTAGTTCTTATGTTAATACGTAGTTACATACCTATATACTGTACCTAATCATGTAATCAATGCTGTTAAATCTAAGTACAGATTATGTAGGATTATGCTACATACAAAACGTGCACTGTTATATTCCTCTCCGGTTTCAAAGGTGTTAATTAGAGAAACATGTGTCATTGCTGGTGCACTAATCCAGTATGAACTCCACTGTGAACTTTGTTTTATTTTTACTCCTAACGCAACTGGAGTTTCTTCTCACTTCAAGCTTACAGAATTGTGATATTTTGCTCACGTTCGATAAAATAGTGGCATTCGAATTCAGAAAGGTGTTCATGCTGACGCTTTCATTAGAATAGGATTCCGAAGTGATACAGTGTTAACGGATTTAACAGGGTGTAAATCTTTCCAACCCAAAAACAAAACATTTATACAGCATCACGCTTTATGTAAACGTATCACGTCTTGTTTTTGGAGACCTATTGTGATACAAGCACAATACTTTCTCATTATAACTCCTGTACCATGTACTCAACGTGCAGACGGACATGGTTCCGGTCAACTCATTTAGATAGCCAGGCTCTCCAAACATTGCTTGGTTATTTTTCTTTAACTTTTTCTAGCCTCCGTGGAATTGGCGCAGGAAGGTTTGAGCAAACATCACCGGGGTCCAGGCTGTCGAAACCCCCCCCCCCCGTCCAAATAAACACACCATACAATGTGGCGGGGTGGAGAAAAAAATATCTGTGTTCTATTTCTGATATTTACCATATAGGTCTGGAAATCACAAACAAATGCTGGGTTTTCCCTTTGGTTCTCACAGATAGTTTTATTGTGGAGGGGAATTTGGACAGGCTAACAAGAAAAACGCGTTTCTCTATCCCGGCAAATGCTTTTTGTGTGGAATTTGACACTTAATCCTTTTGTGGCATCCAGATCGGTTGTTTGCTAGTACATGTTGGGCCGTTATTTCACTTAATTGCCCCCAATTAAGCAACAGGAGGTTTAATGAAATTAACACCACGATCTGCACCAGAATGTTCCTGTTTCCAGGGTCACATTTTGTTTTAAAGAAACGTGGGTTGTGCAAAGTAAACACACAAAAAAAACTGCAAAGCATGTAATTCCACAGATTGAAGCACGTGTCAGATCCAAAGTGACGTTGGGTATATTTCACTGTGTTGGAGAGGCTTAGTAGAATGTGTACACAAAGGTACACATGGAACTTCTATTTCCCTCCCTTTCTCAGAAGAAATCCTCAGGCTCTTGTGCTGGGTATTGCAGGGCAGAGCTAAAAGGGGATTAGTGTAATAGCATTAGACACTGTATTCTGGAGGCGTACAGCCTCACAGCCTACTCACTGTATTGTATTGAGGAGAGTGTACAGATGAGAATTAAGGGGGTCTTTGTCAGGGTTTGAATTTTGTCATGACTTAGGGGGCTCCCCAAGGTGTGTGGTGGGTGGGATGGGGGGGTGGGGTGGGTGGGTGGGCGGGCTTAACGCTCAGTGCATCCTAACAACCAAGCACGTGTGCTGCCTCCCATTACTCTTGACGGAGTGGGGAGAGGAGGAGAGAGGATGATTGTGGGGTTAAGGTGGAATGAAGGGCTGGAAGATAAACCAACTAAAAATAGGGGATCGATAGAAGGATGAGGAAAGTGAGAAAGATAATCAAAGTATATATTCAGTGGGGGTAAAGGAGAATTAGGAAGCGAGGGAGGGAGGGCAGATATGGAAATAAATCCAGCAACGGTTCGAGAGAGGGAAAGAAGTGGAAGGGAGAAAGAGAGGAAGGAGGAACGGAGATGAGGTAAAGCATGGAGAGAACATAGGGAGGGAGGGAGAACATGATGGATTACTCTTTTTATTCGTGCTCCGCTTGAATCAGCTGAAGCGGCAGTGCAGTTATGAGATCCCTCCCTCCTCCGCTGGAGTCTGAGGGGGATTTGTTTTGCCGATGGAGCAAAACGAAGCCGCCGCCGGTGCTAATTCAGCGTGTGAGAGAGAACAGCGATGTCATGAAAGTGGAGCAGTGTTTCGGTCATCATCAGGTCCAGCAAAATGCAGCCTGTGGTTCCAAATTGGGATGAATTGGACCAGTACAGCCCAGTCCTGTGTTCCATCTGGATGGCTGGTGGTCTGAGTGATTCTGGTCCCTCACTCTGGAACTTAACATGCAACTGTTTCAAGCCTCTTTTCCTTTTGCCAGAAGCACTATCTCCTGAACATAATTATCCTCATACTCATCCATGGGTGACACATTAATATACAATGAGAAGCTGGCCAAACATATATTATATATACAACACAAAAAGTATGAAGTATTATATACAATCATAAAGTCAAGTCATAAAGCTCTTTAAGTGAGTTTAACCCTCCCCTTCTGTCTCTACTTGTCTCTTGCTGTCAGCGGGAGAAGAGACGGGCTCTGTTTCTCTACAACCTGCAGATCCAGAGGCGCCTGTCATACACAGACCGCCAGCGCAGGAGACTCGCGAGGCTCGGACAGTCACAGAAATCGGTACGTTACAAAAATCATTCCAGAGGGTTCACTTCCCCGCAAACCATCTTGTTACCTCATCTTGTAAACCAACCGACTGACGCTTAGTTGAAGGCGTCAGTGACAGTTTGTGTTTTGCATTTATTTACATTTCTTCATTCAGCAGACGCTGTTTATCCAAAGCAGTTACATTATTGAAAATCCTCTCGTTCAATGAGTGTTCGTCTTGGAAACCCCCTCTCTTTTTCTTAACACAATTGCTGACAAGTCGACTTTTGGATGAACCCAGTCTCATGGACAACGACAGGCTCTCATTGCGTGTCTAAATGGCTGACACTCTCCCAGGGTGACCACCAAGCCCAACCAAAACAAACATCGCTCCCTTCCTCCCCCCCCACTGTCCCCTGCACTGGCCAGGCCCTTCCTGCTGTGTTTACTGACTGGAGGATTCTTTTCTCCTCTGCTCTAATGAAAGCCTGTTTCAGTCCATGTCCTGTGACCCATTGAGGAAACTTTCACAGAATAGCAATGAAATGGAACCCAACAGTACCCGCTCCTCTCTCTTCCTATTTCCCTTCCTCCCTCGTTCTCTCTTCCTCCCCCCTTTCTCAGCCAATACGGGCGTGCCAAACTGCGTCTAAACGTCACAAACACTCGTACTGCTGAATGGTGACATCTGGAATGGTAATGGTTTGGACATGACCCTTCCTTCCCTAACCCCTCCCCTCCCACCCCCCCACTACCCTCCCAACCCCATCCTTCCCCATTCAGATGTTTCCTGGTCTTCTCTCCTGGCTGGAAAGGCTTGGCGTCCGGCTGCGTGTGAGGTGCTGGGTGTGTCAGGAGAGCCAGAGGGCCGGCAGGGCCGTGGAGTGTCCATCGCCTGGCTGCCTGGCCGTCTACTGCCCAGGGTGCTGGAGAGACATGGACATGTTCTGTTATGCCTGCACCCCTGTCACCCTCAACCAACCGGAGGAGAGCTGCTCAGACAGCGATGTTCAATATGTCGGCTAGTTGACCAGCCATTTATGCACACATACTAAATAAAATTGTTGATGCTACTGAAATGCATCTATGTGAAAGTATGCAGGTAGATAAAGCATAATGTTTATTATTAGTTCTGGTTTTTAAAACATGTACAATCACAATGGCATTGCATCCTCTCATTGTAGTATTGTAAAGAAAAGACAGCAAGTCTTACTGGCTTCATGTCCTTACATCAACTAGTTCCTGCCTAAGGTTTAGTATCCTGTATATTGCTCATTCATATCCACACAAGATGCATCTGCCAGGCCAGATGTCTTTCAGAGTTCAAAACCATAACTGATGTCAGTGTGATGCAACTAAAAATAAGCACCTGATCTTCTTTATAAAAATTATAGTCAAGTCTATTTTTTTTGTGGACCCTTAAATAATAGCTGATATTATAATTCATGCGTTTTTTAAATATATATTGTTTTATTTATATATATTTTTTATTCATTTCATTCATAGCAACATAAAAAATCTATACAAATAAAAACATCTTGAACATATAAAGATTTATTATATATATAATGTATTCTATGTAGACGGGTGTCAGGCATGGGCAGGCAGTAAAGAGTTAAAAACCCAGGAGGAAATCCCGCCTGTGTGACTCTGCTGGGTGAAATGCGATTACAACATCGCTGTAAACACTCAGTGATCGGCTGGTCCAGACGGTACAAGCTCGTCTTCCCCTCTTCCATGTCTTAGTTTCTGTATTGAAATAATAACGATACCAGTAGGAAAGCCTGTGCACATAGTCCTGGGTTGAACCCGATCAAGTTTAACGGTCATTTCGGACGATGCAAGAACTGCGGTAACCTGAGCACCATTCCTGTATTGGGACTTTGTAGTGGGACAGGTGGAATATAAGACGCATGATCGTATCTGATACCAGTCTTATAAACATTTATTTTATAGACTGGTAGATATTTCTACGCTTGTCTGGACACACTGGATCTACGATGGATTTTCCCTTGAAATGTCCCAGCCCAGTTGACCCAGTGAGGCAGCCACAGTAAACCTGATCCAACCTGTTGCCTTATTCTGGGTCCATCTGAATCCATTATAAGGCTGTTTTTTGTTGCTTTTCAAGTCGCAACAATGTTTGTTTCTCAGATGCTGGAAAGATTGTTGTTCCTTCAAACTCTAGTAGTTTGTGTAACATTTTCGAAAACATTGACGTTGGCAAGTAACAGTGATACTGGAGTGCTGGACAACCTTGACTCGCAGGAATTCATCCTGGATGAAAATTATTCCAAGTCCAGTAAAACTGGAATTGAGATTCCTCAAGAAGACGAATCTAGCAGGAACACACCTACAGAAGCATCTTCTCATCCTTTACATTTAAGTAAGTATGATGAAGGAAGACTAACCATCCATACATGTCCCTTGAATTAAGTCTGCCTGACTTTAAAAGTGCAGTGCAGTAGATATTGACAGTTTCAGAGAGTGTAAAAAGAAAAAATATCCTGCATTTTTTAGTTGAAGAGGATAGGAATGATCACATCAATATATCATGGGTATAGGCATCACATGGCTCTGTTCTTTACAAAGTGATAAAAGCCATTGTCCTCCAGTGGCATGAGCAAGCACAGGACTTGGCACAGACCGGGACCTTTGGCAAGCATTGCCATGGTTGTCCTGTCAAATTGGAGGTGTTATATTAAATTGTCCAGACTGGCATTTGCTACGTGGTGCCTGACACTAACATTAACCACCGGATGCAGTATGAAGCACCGTTCACTATAGGACCACAGAAAATCCCCAACTATATAAAAGTCAGTGTATTTGTTGGAAGCAGTGTTGTGTGTGGGTATTCTGTCTGCCTGGCTCTGGGTGTAATGCTCTGGTAATCCTAGCTCAACAGCTGCCTGCCAGGAGCAAACTACTCTGCTGCTGGAGACACACACACACACAGGGTTTTTGTATTGCATTAGTTGTAAGGCATGCATGCATCTGTGAGTGTGTGGGTGTGTGTGTGTGTGCTTGAGAGAGACAGACAGACACAGAAAGTGAGAGAGAGACCACGAAACAGAACAAACAGCTTTCAAAATAACAAACAACAGATTTTTTGGTATCAATAATGAGTCAATACTCAGTTTGGAAAATGATCTTTTGCCACTGTACCATACTGAAGCTATTATATGAAAAAAATAAACAATGCTTCCTGCATTTCCTCGTTAGTGCTTACCGTCATTATAAAAACTTGAAAGCTGTCCTTTGGGATGTGGTTGAGTTGATCCTAGCATTAGCACAGTCCCATGGGGAGGCTAGCTAAACACTGGGTAATGGCTTGTTGTGAGTCAGGCTTTTAGCATTAGCATCCCTCGCTCTATTAACAATAGAGCAAGTGTTTCTGGACTGCTCTGACGTCAGAATCGCACACTGATCTTCATGACAAAGCACCAGGACGCAGTCTCCTGAACCCTGCCCAGGTCTAGCGAGGACTCTCAGCATTTGATAAAGATAGTATGGCCACTGCTATAATCAGAATCAGAATGGGGTTTATTTGCTATGCAAGATAAACATATAACACATAAACATATAATTCACTGTGGCAGAAATGAGCAGACATAGAATGTCTTGTATAATATACACAACACACATAATACGTGATGAAGCCTACTTTCATTGTTATCCTGTTCAAAATGTATTCGACCAATTCTTCATAATCCTCCGCATGAATCAGTATGTCCTACTCGTCATTTGAAAGATGCTTTCCCCCATGGCCAAACGTTCTAAACACCGTTTTGTGTGATCGTAGCGTTGGGCATGAAGGGTGGGATTACTGCTGGGTGGGACCACACGAACAGTGGGGACCACTGAAGGTGAAGCATGCAGACATCCTGGGACTGAACCCTCCGTGGCGTTGTCTGTCTTCCTGTCCACAGACCCAGAGCATCAGCGTGGGAGACAGGGGCCTCCGCTGGAAAGGACCCGGCTCTTCGTGGTGGTGGACGGTCACCAGAAGACCCTGAATGAAGCCTTGCAGGTGACTAACATGAATCAGAATCAGAATTAGACTTTAATCGCCATGCAAGATACACTAACACGGAATTTAACACGGACACGGAAAGAGCAAACGTAGAACATATATGGAACATAAGATAGATAAAATACACAATATAAAATACAAATAAGATGACAGGTGGGCTCTAGCTGTACAGATGGGGGGCGTATAACTATAGCAAGAGGAGAATGGATATACAGTACTTGGTACAGGGGGAGGGAGAGGGGTATATACACAGTAGTGCAAATCACAGAGGTAAGTTTTTAGAGGTCTAGTAAATGCTATACTTATACTGTATACACAGCGCTTTGTATAAATACATCATATGAGTTCTCCAAGTCGAGCCAGGTGGTATTGTGCCACGTTGGCTGGCAACTAACAGTATTGCTGTAAATCTAATCTGAGTACAACGGTGCACTAATCAAGGTATCTAGATTGACTGGACAGACTTGGGATGTTCCACATGAAAGGTGTGGTTGGATGTGGTTGGATGTGGTTGGATGTGGTTGGATGTGGTTGGATGTGGCCGGGTACTGAAGGAGGGTTAGCATTCATTTAGAACAGGAGTTACGGGTTCACCACAGTGTCACCGCTTTGCCCGAAATGCCCTCGATTTCAGGACGTCCAGTCGATGGACTTCCACCCTGACCAACTGACTTTGCCGTGCAGTGGAAGGTCTTAGGTGAAGCGCACCCTGAGGTTTTCATGATGGAAAACTGACTGAGCTGTTTACTCCATAGGTGATGTCTTAAACGCTCTCCACCTACTCCCCTGTATCAATGTCGATCTCATGCTGTTTTTCCATTCTGAGGTCACTTGATGCTCAGCTTCGCTGTGAGCAAAGCAGGGGGAATTCTCCAGGATATGATTTCAGACCTCCTGTCAGCTGCATAGGAAGTGTCCGTCCCCTTAAAGTGGCCCCCTCCACCCTCCCCCTCCACCCTCTGCCTCTACCCTCTGCCTCTACACTCTCCCTCCACCCTCTCCCTCCGCCCTCTGCCTCCGCTCTCTGCCTCCACGCTCTGCCTCCACCCTCTCCCCTCCACTCTCTGCCTCCACCCTCCCCCTCCACCCTCTGCCTCTACCCTCTGCCTCTACACTCTCCCTCCACCCTCTCCCTCCGCCCTCTGCCTCCGCTCTCTGCCTCCACGCTCTGCCTCCACCCTCTCCCCTCCACCCTCTGCCTCCACCCTCCCCCTCCACCCTCTGCCTCTACCCTCTGCCTCTACACTCTCCCTCCACCCTCTCCCTCCGCCCTCTGCCTCCGCTGTCTGCCTCCACGCTCTGCCTCCACCCTCTCCCCTCCACCCTCTGCCTCCACAATCTCCCTTCACTCTCCTCCTCCACTCTCTGCCTCCACCCTCTGCCTCCACCCTCCCCCCTCTTCCTCCACCCTCTGCCTCCACCCCCCCCTCCCCCCTCCCCCCTCTTCCTCCACCCTCTCCCTCCACCCTCCCCCTCCACCCTCTGCCTCCACCCTCTGCCTCCACCCTCTCCCTCTACCCTCCCCCTCCACCCTCTGCCTCCACCCTCTCCCTCCACTCTCTGCCTCCCCCTCCACCCTCTGCCTCCACCCTCTGCCTCCACCCTCTCCCTCCACCCTCCCCCTCCACCCTCTGCCTCCACCCTCTGCCTCCACCCTCCCCCTCCACCCTCCACCCTCTGCCTCCACCCTCTGCCTCCACCCTCCCCCTCCACCCTCTGCCTCCACCCTCTCCCTCTACCCTCCACCCTCTGCCTCCACCCTCTCCCTCCACCCTCCCCCTCCACCCTCTGCCTCCACCCTCTCCCTCTACCCTCCACCCTCCACCCTCTCCTTCCATCCTCTCCCTCCCTTTAAACACACCTCTTCAGATCACAGTGTTCATGCAGGAAGCTCCCTCTAAAATATGTCAACGTGCCTGCTTCCTTCCTCTGTTATATTGGCGCAACAAGGGAAGCCAGATTTCATTCGCCTTCCTTTCCCTTCCAACACACACACACACACACACAAATACAATACACACACACACACACATACTATATATATACACACAGAAAATTAAGAAAGTTCACATAAGTTAGAATACTGAATACAGAATTACTTAAAATATATGTTAGAATTCAGTAAATTTGTAAATATTCTCACAATTATAATTCAGAATTACTTTCAGTCCCACCAAAGCTCACAGATGCTTGTTCATGTGGGTTGAATTCAAACCAAGCCCTCCCCTGTTCCTCATCAGAAACAGACATGGTTTGTGACTCGCTGGCAAGTCACTGTCCGCTGTGTGAGCTTGACTGGGTGATTTGTACGCTGATCTCTCCTCCAGTTGTTGGTAAATACTGCAAGTCGTTTCTTACTTTTAATATAGTAAGAAACTCCAATACACATTCACAGCTGTCTTACAGAGTGAGTCTTACAGGCCCACTAAAGCTGAGGTGTGAATCACTTGGAACGGAGGGAGAAACCATGGCAACAAGGACCCGTTTATAGATTGTTTTCCAAATGTGAGAGGAAAGGTGGGGATCGCTGTCTCATGGGTGGGGTGGGTGTGGAGCCTGTGAGCGCGCTCAGATATGCAGACTTTTACCCATATCCAACACCCATCCACAGAACAATGTCTTTCCTTTGGATTGCACAGTCCAGCTATTCAACTGATACGAATCATGCCAAACTTGACCCACCGTGACCTACCATGACCTCTGAATGCACTTCCCTGAATGAAACATTTGAAATCGTCATTCACGATTTAGTTAGTTTACTTGAAAGCAATAAAAAAATTAGCAAGTAGGCTACAGACCGATAAGCACTGTAGACTAAATATTTGCGCGGCGGAAACCAGGGAATTGGTTTGGAATCAAATGTTAGTTCTACATCACTGCTTCAAATGGGTCCTCAGAGACACTCATCATGTTCGCATCGGTTCTCTTTGATCTAAACACAAGGCTACTGCACTGAACTCCCAGGCCAAAGGGGAGCAAAGTAAATTTGGGGGAGTCTGAATATTAGTGATAAGAAATGTGCTCTAGTGAACTGTGCCTCTGGGAAGGACAAATTACCCCTTTCAACATGAATCAAATTAAGCGTGTTAAAAAAATAATTCTGGCAAGTGGTTTTGGGGTCTAGCCATTAAAAATAAACTTTTTTGTTTACTTCTTATTATTAATGTAAAAAATATTGGGGGGGAGGGTGGTTATTAGCAGATTCTATATTTTAAATCCACAATGACGGCTTTAGATATAAATAACATGAGGCAGATATTTCAGAAGCATATTAACCCATGCAGTTGAGTTTTGAGCCTGTATTTAGAGTAAGCCTTTTGGGTTGAGACACAGTGCTCATGTCCTCACAGTACTATGAATAGAGACCATGTTGGGGGGGATGTTTGACTACAAGCCTAAGCTTGGCTCTAGTGTCTAAGACACACACATACACATACACACACACACACACACACACATACACATGTGGGTGTGTAAGTGTCTCCAAATAGCCAATTTGCACACTTTAGTAGCTACAACCATGCACAACAATAGACAAAACACTCTGATTACAACTCCTATTGCTTTGGTCACACACACACACACACACACGTACACACACACACACACACACACACGTACACACACACACACACTTCCATTCTCAGCAGGTTCACCGGTGCAGTGTAGGAAGCTGCAGGGAGCTTCCCTTTAATATGGCTTAGGAAGGTTATCTCTTGTAATTGTGGGACTGATCGCTCTGTTGAACGTGAGCATATCTAGTCACCTCCCCCCACCCCTCTTCCCCCGGGCACAGGAACAGCTATGTGTGTGAATGAATGGGGGCTGGAGGGGGTGAGGGATTTAACAGGGAAGCCTGATAGCAGATTTCCTTTACACACACACACACACACACACACACACGATGATAGGGCTAAATCTAGGTATGTTCATTGTCTGGGGGGGATGGCGTGTGTGTGAGGGGTAGGCTTAACAGGGGGTGTCTCTCTTATCTTAAGTATGAAGGGAAAGTGTGTGTGTGTGTGTGTGTGTGTGTGACGTGGTGCGTTGAGCTGGGTTAAGTGTAGCTTGGTTCTAAGCCCACCACAGGGGTCTGATGGGATAACCAGATCACACTGATTCTGGGGGTTATTTACTGGGCAAAAGCGTCGTGGCGGTCAACGTCACATTATTAATTTCCGTTTTTACAGCTTCAGTGTGTTCACTCAGTAAATGCGTTTCAAGGCTTCATGTTGCGATTTAAATTTCATGTCAATGTTTCAGCGTGCCGACTTGCTTCGTGTCACGGTTTGAGTGAATGTTAAACTCCTAATTCAGAGCAGAACCCTCCTTCGCTTCACATCATTTCCTTGGATATTCGGTTGGATTAAATGCTTTGAGGTTTATTTGAGATTTTACATAAATAAGAAAAGAAATCCACACGGCTAGATATGTTATCACTTGTTGTAGTTGAAATTGATTATCATCAAATTTCTAATTCTAGATCTTCCTAGACTAGATAGTCTCTAGTTCGTTGACCTTAGTATGTGACAGGGGTCATTTACATTACATTTATTCATTTAGCAGAAGCTTTTATCCAAAGCGACTTACAGTAAGTACAGGGACATTCTCCCTGAGACAAGTAGGGTAAAGTGCCTTGCCCAAGGACACAACATCATGTAGCCACAGCCGGGGCTTGATCTCACAAACCTTCTGATCATGAGGCCAACGCCTTAACCACTGAGCCATCTGACTCCCCAACTAGATAGTCTCATTCCAGATGTCATTCGTAGCTATGTTCAGTGGCAGTGCCACCTGCTTAGCGTTCCCTGCCTTCACACAAGCACCTGTTCCATATCTGGAAACTCTGGGGTGTTTAATCCAGCCTGTCGGCACCATTTATCCACCATCTTCCCTGCAGGGAGGGGATGGTAACAGCGAACAAAACCAGCAGCGCCTGGATGTGAGAGCTGGAGAATGAGCAAGCACTTCCTACTTGGGCAACATTCTGGAGCTTTTTCTTCAGCGTTCAGAGGATCAAACGAGGGGAACAAGCCTGTGTCTCAGTCCTCACTTGATCCATGAACAGGTTTCCGGAAAAGTCTCCTAGACCAAATAAAGAGAGTGAGACCTAAAAGAGACATGGGGAAGTTACTGTAGAAGAACGTCCCAGTTCCGCTTTTGATTGTCTTTCCGTCCCTGTTTTGTATTTTTTTGTATCCTTTTCCTTTTTTTTTTCTTGAGCTGGAATGGAATCACGGCTCGCCCTTTCCCTTCCTTTCTCCCTTCCAGTTACACCCCCCCTCCCTCCCCCTCTTCCCCCTCCTCCCTCGCTTCTTTCTTCTTGAGTCATGGTCTCAGGCAGCTCCCCCTGAATGACCCCGCCCAGCGTTCATGTGGTGAGCTCATGTCATTACTGGCTAAAGATCACGGCCTGCGACATTACCTCACGAACAGAGCGGAGGGCAGAAGGAGGCAGGGGGCGAGAAAGACACAGAGAATGTAGAGGACCGGAGAGAATGGGAGGAAGAAGAGAAAGAGGAGGGGAGAATGGAGGAGCGTTGACGCTTGACCTAGCCTGACGGAGGACAGGAAAGTGGTCACAGGAGGGTGGAGTCAGATGGGAAGCATGAAATGAGATACCAGACTAGACTGAACACACAGAGAGAGAGAGGGAGAGAGTAGGGGAGGATGGGATCCAAGAGATAATGATGCTAAAGTGAAAGTAATGAACCCGGGAGTTGAAAGAGGTGTAGAAAGAGGAGGGAGAGACAGAGCGTGAAACAGAGCTCCGAGGAGGGGTGGGGTCTTCACTGGCAGAGTTCCAGACGTCTGGGTGTGAGCCCCCATTAAAACCTCCACCAGATGTGGCCATGGAAGCAAGCCATGTTACTACTGCGACCTCTGACCCCCTGCAATCAGAAGCTGGTGACTAATGGCTTCCCTTGGTCTTCGTCTCAGTCGTTTGGGCTTGCCTCCTCTCCTTTCCTCTTAGGAAACTGGTTCTGGCAGGGCTTGACGGGGGGAGCCAGGGTGACGGATTGTCATTCAGCATCTTTTTCAATGGCACTAGGTGGATAGGAGGCACAGGAGGATTTCATTTTGAGGTGTTTCCACCATGACACAGTACCCAAACTTCCTCTCTCTCTCTCTCTCTCTCTCTCTCTGTCATTTTCTCACTCCTATGGGTGATTAACTGCTTGGTTTGGTTTCGTCGCTGAGTCAAAACTCCACCCGACGAGCATGAGGTCTTTGTTGGCTACCCGCTGGACTTTTGGCCTGGCATCACAAAGAACACAGACCCTCCTAGCATAGCTTAATCTCACTCCTTTTACATATGGTGAATGACCTCACCCATCTCTCTGATTATTATAAACACTATAGTGGCTGGAAATAGACCTGCCGCGTTTTGTTCTGCCTCGTAAAAGCTTAACAACGTCATGGATTCTCATGTCAAGAACGGTTCCCAAACTAGGTTGAAGATTGTCCAACAAATAGGCTGTCAAATGTGAACAGAAGAAAGCCATTTCCTTGTAACAAATGTCCTTTCTTCCCATAGAACGCAATGTTACAAGTCTGTACAGACTCACTGCGAACACCGTACAGTTGGTTAACCACGACTACAGGATGTTCTGCATGGCAGTTTCTCTAGAATGCCAACGCATGCTCATTACACAGCTTACATTGATTCAAGTAATCCACATTTAATTAGCTATGACTGAAACCAGGCACCAGCACACAATACTGCAAGTCTGTCCTCAACGGGGCTAAGCTCTTATTACGTTATCTCTAACAAGAGATTGAACAGTGCTCCCTGGCAGACCTCCCATCCCGTTCCTTTCCCCCGAGCTTCCGTCTGGGCTGCCAGCGCCGCTCCCTCCACGGTTCCTGCGCCCGTCTGCCCTGGCCCGGCCGGCCGGCCGTTCGGAGAAAGCGAGGAAGCAGCCCGCGGTCTGGCGCTCTCTCAGCAGGAAGCGCTTCGCTCGCGCCCCTCTTCAAAGGTGGAGTGGCTAAAACGGGCCGCAGCAAAGCAGCAGAATGGCAGGAAGAGGTGTTGAGAGAGTGGGGTGTGGGGGGGGGGGGGGGGGGGGGGTGGACATCCCTCAGTGTGTGTGGGGTGGGTGGGGGGAGGGGCGGGAGGCGACAACCCCAGTGTTGGGAAAAGGAAGCAGCGTTAGGAGGCTCGGCCGCTCCAGAGAGAGAAAGGAGAGGATGCGTTTGTCAATATCTGTGTGTTGTGTGTGTTTGTGTGTGTGTGGTGGAAGGGAAGTGAAGTCCATTTAGAACCTGCCCCCTCTTCCTTACCCATGGAGGGGGAAGGGGAGGGTGTGTGTAAAGGGGAAGGGGGGGGGGGGCGCTAGTAGTCAGCAACCTCAGTCACCCACCCCCCCCCCCCAGCCACTTTCATGCCCAGTAATGTGCTTAACAGTGGCAATCAAGGACTGACTGTACGCATTAGCAGACAGTAGAATTAGTGGACAGCGTCTAAGCGTTTGTACCGGCCGAATCAGCGAAAAGGACAGCTTGTGGCCCCGCCTGGGGTCTCTAGGTTGCGATATGCATTCAGCAGTTAAAACTGTGAGGTGTGTGTGGGGTTTTCAGACTGACGACTGGACAGTTTTGTCGATACAAGCATTACAGATACACACCCTGAACACTGCAGTGACAGGACACGTGTTGTGGCCTGTTGTAGACTGACCTGCTCTGTGAATAAGACAGCTACAGCTCTGGTGTGGCACACGCTTTTCCCTACAAAAAGACGGCTGTTGCCACTGAGCAGTTGCACTCTTTTGGACTGGAAAGGGTCCAATGTATGATTAGTTGAGGGTTTAAGAGATGAGGATTGATCGGATGAAGAGGTTTATGGTATATCCAGTTAGGCGTTGTGTAACAAGGGGCCTGCATGGTCAAATGGTTTGAGGTAGACAGGAGCTTAGACTCTGTCCCCCCATTGACTGTCTTGGGATGGTTTAGCCGTCTAGGGTTATCACTTCTCCAATGTGGTCATAAGAAAATACCTGAAGGTGACGTGCTGCTTGCTTGAGTCCTGCTGTATTCACATATACAATAGCTGGATTAGCATATTATTGCATTGGATTTAATACAAAGGTATCCACATTTCTGACTGTTTATTAATTCCGAGTTTGAAGTGTCACTTTGAAACTGTAAGAAACAATAGCTTACGGTGTCCTCAGTATTAGAAAATGAGTACCCAACAGCCCAATCTTGTTTACAATCATGGCTAATCGGCTGTTGTTTTTGCAGTTCTTACCTGCTGTTGTGCTACAGTGCATTACTGCAGTTTCAGTGGAAAACATCAAAGGTCCACTTTGTTTCCCAAGATCTGCTTTCAACACACAGCGTACACATGCGTACATCCTTCCAAAAACATTTGTTAAACTAGGAAGAAAATAAATGAATATATGGAAATACAGTGTGCTGGAAGAAATATTCGGGGGGGGGGTGCTAATACCTTGCCACAGCTCATGGTGTTCATGGTGTTACCAGTGTAAATAACTCTTCATAGTAGCCTAATTCTGTTATTTTGAGAATCTCTGAGGGTGCAGCATGCATGTTGTTTCACTACTGGATATTGTGTTCTTAATTACAGAACGGTCACCCAGAAAAACTGCAGTTTGGCTTTCATATCGGGGACATCCTCTATTTCATAGACCTGCAAAAGAACCAGTAAGTTGGATTGGGAAGTTCACAATGTCTTCTAGTCTGTCAGAAAACCCACCGAAGGAAATACCGTGCATTATTTCCGCTGCTCTACTTAAAGTAGGAGGACTGAGAGGAGGTCACTGTGAAACCCCCCCCCCCCCCCCCCCCCTCATCGTGTTTAAACTGAGCAATAAACCTTCAGACAGGAAGTGAACTGAGTGAACTTTGTGTCCTTCCTGTAGTGATCTCCTTCCCAAGCCTCCGAACGTCTTCTACTATCTTCCCAACGGCACCGGGGTGTCCGTGGAGGTCGACCATGTGGTGCGTACAGGGAAATGGAGGTTTACATTACATTTACATTTATTCATTTAGCAGACGCTTTTATCCAAAGCGACTTACAAGAGTGAGCTTTTACAAAGAGCATCAGTCATTGAGCATAGCAACGTGATAGACCCCGAACACAGTGGGTTTTTTAGATCGTGAATCATACATCATGAGAACCAATAAGTGCCAAGGGAAGAACTATAAATGCATAACACAACGATTGTGAACATAAAGCAAGAGATACAACAACAATACTGGCAAGTCACCATATGGGGACCAACAAATAGTTTACAGTTAAGAGTAAAGTACCTTGGTTGAGTTACGGGAAGATATTGTGATGCATTCTGCTAAAATGTGGCTCTGAGGGCTAATATCGTAAAGTGGAAAAAAACAAATTCATAAAACAGTGCTCTGTTTCTGGATTGTGTTTTCTGTCTTGTAGACACACTGCTACTACCATGGCACAGTGAGAGGGTTCTCTCAGTCCAGAGTGGCGGTCAGCACTTGCTCTGGACTCAGGTAAGACACCTATAGAGATTTTTACAAGATGTTTTGTAGACGTTGTACGCTTGTTTGAGCACTACAGATTCACACCGCTCTCTTCGGGTCAAGCTTTGGTAAAGCTTTGGCTCATCCACTCACCTCATCCACGGACTTCGAGCTGTTTAATCCATACACGATGGTCGTTAGAACAACCTTACTGATCTTTAAGGTCACCACAAAGAACTATGCATATGTTTTTAATTCCCTGTGGTAACAGTTAACACGGTGTGGACATACTTACTACAGATGCAAGCTTTATCCTTCTTAATCACTCCAGCAGGGGGTAAATAGCATTCATACACTTGGTTGAGTGTTATTTAAAGGTCCATTTTTAAGAATCCGCCAGTGTTTTAATGCGGTGTCCTTTTTATTGGGCTAATGAGGGGATATGTTAAAGAAGGTTTGTTGTTTGGTGTTGACTCCCTGTAATCTCAGGTGTAATATTGGACCTTGTTAAAAAATGCCTAGCTATACAAAAAAAAACAATTAATATCAGGAAAGTTATCCTCCACAAAATACCACTGACCGAGCAGAGAAAGATTGTGTTTACTTTCACTGCTTGTGTCCTCACATGCAACATTACTCACTTATTTTTCCTTTTGCGTTGCTGCATCTTTCCTCCATCCTTCAGGGGTGTGGTGGCCATCAACTCCACGCTGAGCTTCGAGCTTCACCCAGAGGAGGAGCAGGAGGCTGAGGAGAGCGGGGAGCAGAGCGGAGGAGGACCAGAGGAGGGCATGCTGCTGCTTCTCCCCACCCCCCCTCTGGAGAGCTCCGGTCTGGGTGGCTGTGGGGTTTCCCACACCCCTGTACCCCCCATACACATCGTACCGCACGTACACAGGGTGAGAGAGGACGACAACCAGCAGGAAGTGTCCCTGGACAAGAACGGTCTTTGGCCGCTGTTTCTGCTCTCTTTAGATGATTGTACATATAATAGTCTAAATGTCATCCCTAAAATATTGATGGATGATGTTCTGGTTCTGAATCGTTTTGGTGTTTCTTTACAGAGTAAGAGAGACATTCTTTCTGAGACCAAGTACATCGAGCTAGTGCTTGTGGCTGACCACAAAGAGGTAATGGTAATACATGTGACAAACAGTACTGAAAATGCTATGTGTATGACTGGATTTAGACTGGATTCTCACAGACTACCGAAAACTGTTTACCCACAATCCATTGAAGGACTATGCCCCCTAGTGTCTTAAGATCAGTGAATTATCCTATAATTATCATGATTTAGTCATATTCGTTTCTAATATTTGCCTTTTCCTTATACTTTTATAGTACCAGAACTATCAAAAGAACAACAAAACCATCATTTATAGGCTGCTAGATGTTGCCAACCAAGTAGATTGGGTGAGATTACCATTCAATTATTGATGAAGATGGATATAATATATTCTTTTGCCTTCCTTGACTAAAATACATTATTTTTATTTACATCCACCACAATCTTGTATACAGTATAAAAAGTGTGCTAAATTCCTTTGCCTGGCCCCCCTCTCTCCAGTTCTACAGACCCCTGAACGTGCGTGTAGCTCTGACAGGACTAGAGATCTGGAGCGACCAGGACAAGATCCTGGTGGACAAGAGTCCCACCGAGACCCTGAACCGCTTCCTGGAGTGGCGGACCCGTGAGCTGCTTCCCCGCCTGCGCCATGACAACGCTCAACTGGTCATGTGAGTAAAGTGAAGTGGAGCCTTTTTTTCCCAGGTTATTTGAATCTCGCTCGGTAAACGGATTAGCACATTATGTGTGTGTTCATCTTCCTTCCAGGGGGGAATCGTTCGATGGAACCACAGTTGGTATGGCGTCCCAATCCTCCATGTGCTCCAAGGATCGATCAGGAGGAGTCAATGTGGTAGGGATCAATCAGCATTAGTCCCAGTCATCTTTAAAACATGCTGATAACTATTGGATGTTCATGCACAGCTAGTTCACGCACGGCTAATATAGAACCAATGGTAACATTCTGGACATTCTGACTTGACTGAATATCTTCTCCAGGATGAATCTCTTTTCGCTCTGTCTTTCACTCCGACTTTATCTTTCTGAACGGGCAGGATCACTTGGTCAGCATCCTGGGCGTGGCGTCCACTGTTGCCCACGAGCTGGGCCACAACCTGGGCATGAGCCACGACACGGCCGAGCGGAGGTGCAAGTGCCAGAACGAGCCCCGCCTGGGAGGCTGCATCATGGAGCCCTCCACTGGGTAAGCGGCTAAGAGAGTCTGCCTCAGCAGTGTCCAACCGGGGGGCGCAACACCCAGACTGTCTGCCTTGGGGCCGGTGAAAAACAAAGTGCAGTGTTTTTTCGATAGAGACCAGGCGGGAGGGAAGTTTTGTTGTGTCCTAAGGGAGACAGTTATGTTTGCGTCATTCTAGTATCTGTGTAAATAAATATTTGACCTACACTGTATATCTATAAGGAAAAAGGCAAACAAAAACTCTATAATGGGGTATGAAATGTATCGCGCTGGAAATGAGTGTGGTACCAAAATGTGTAAATACAAAATGCAGATGCAGAATATCTCACGCAGCTATTGTTTCAGAAGGGAACATCCTAAAGGCGCCAAACCAAGTGATCTATTGGCCCTCTGTTCCCCCAGGTTCATGCCAGGCCAGCTGTTCAGCAGCTGCAGTGCCCGGGACCTCTCCCTCAGCCTGCTCCACGGAGGGGGCATGTGCCTCTTCAACGTCCCCCAGCCAGATGAGCTCCTGGGCGGGCCGCGATGTGGGAACCTCTACGTGGAGAAGGGAGAGCAGTGCGACTGCGGCCTGTTGGATGTACGTGGAACTCTCCAGAGTGTTGAGGCTTAACTGTCTCGTTTGAAGGAGATGCATTTAAAGAGAACTAATGGCATTACTAATGGCATTGAGCAATGGCATTCTCAGAGGTCCAGTGTGTCGTGCGTATATAAAATCTGCCCTCTGTTTTTGGTTTGGGCAGGAGTGTGACGACCCCTGCTGCAATGCCACCACTTGCCAACTGGTTCCGGGGGCCCAGTGTTCCTCGGACGGCATCTGTTGTGATAACTGCAAGGTTGGCACATCTGTCTGAGTCCTTTCAGATGGAATACACACATTAATACACAATCGTTCCCAGTCGACTGTGAATGCATTAGGCCAAAGCGGCACCTCACGTCAGTTGTGTACATTCCCGGTCCGTGATTTCCCTGTTCCTTCCCCTGGTTGTGGGTCCTCCAGCTACGTACGGCTGGTTGGGTTTGTCGGGAGCCCCTTGGAGAGTGCGACCTCCCAGAGCACTGCACCGGCAGCTCCCCCTACTGCCCGCCCAACGTCTTCTTGCAGAACGGGGAGCCCTGCGAAGAAGGCTCCTCCTACTGCTACAGTGGCGTGTGCGCCAGCCTCAAGGGCCAGTGCCAGATGCTGTGGGGAATGAGTGAGTTCACACCTCGTAACACAGAAACTGGTATCATGTCAATGTAGGTACACAAATGTTAGTGTTTGTTTGGAACACAGTAACTGGTATTGCAGTCAATGTGAGGACATGAGTCTTGGGTATTTCTTATGATACAGTAACTGACATTGCTGTCAATGTGAGGACATGAGTGTTAGGTATTTGAGTTATGCCTTATGACACAGTAACTGACAATGCTGTCAATGTGAGGACCTTTATAAATACAGGAGACCTTGCTCAGACAAGTTAGCTGTTTTCTGGACAAGTGCTTCAATGGCTGCTATGTTCTCCTGACTCAGATTCCACCCAAGCCCCAGCCGTCTGCTTCTCCTCAGTCAACAAACAGGGCAACAAATATGGCAACTGTGGTCAGCTGGCCAACGGGTCCTACATTCCCTGTTCTAGCTCGTAAGTGCCAGGTTATTCAGCCAAGCTAGATAGCCCCAAACCTAGCATGACACTGCAAATAAAAAAAAATCAATTTCTGAGATTCATAGCCGCAGTTTCAACCAAGGTGTGTCCGCCACAGGGATGTGTTCTGTGGGAGGATTCAGTGCCAGGGAGGAAACGATCGCCCTCTGCTGGGCAGCAACGCTGAGATCCTGACCACCAAAGTCCGCCTCAACTACAGCGACTTCATCTGCAGGGGGACCTACTTCGACCTGGGGGATGATGTTTCTGACCCTGCCATGGTGGCTCAGGGCACCGCCTGTGGCACTGGCAAGGTGGGGCATCACCTTAATAAAAATAAAACCAACCTGATCACCTCAGAATGACCGTTAGATGTTGTATGTTTGTTTCATACTTTTTCTAATGAAAGCTTTTAGAAGTTGAAGTTCTTCTGTCTGCGTTCTAGGCCTGCTGGAACCAGAAGTGCCAGGATGTGTCTGTGTTCGGGGTGGAGGAGTGTCAGAGCAAGTGTAACGGACATGGGGTGAGCGGGCCAACAGTATTCTTTAGGTCTATTCTTTAATGGGCAGGATGTTGGGCAGGGTGGTTGTCTATCTAAATCTTATACAATGTTTTATACACTAGAAATTCTTAAGTTAGTACAATATAACCAACAGAAAAGTAATTCAGTAATGGACCAAGGTGTGGGTAAACTCTCAAAGATCCTCAACAGCAATTATATTAGGGATAGGGAGTCAGGGGGCTGAGTGGTTAGAGT
Source organism: Protosalanx chinensis (assembly GCA_030340685.1). Taxonomy (NCBI): domain Eukaryota; kingdom Metazoa; phylum Chordata; class Actinopteri; order Osmeriformes; family Salangidae; genus Protosalanx; species Protosalanx chinensis. The sequence goes on along the minus strand of CM059322.1, from coordinate 15,038,369 downwards.
GTTGGACTAGTGATCAGGTTGTTTGATTCCCGGCTGTGCCAACGTGACATTGTGTCCTTGGGCAAGGCACTTCACCCTACTCGCCGTGGGGGAATGTCCCTGTTCTTGCTGTAAGTTGCTTTGGATAAGAGTGTCTGCTAAAGGACTAAATGTTAATGTATATTCTGTTCTCAGGTATGCAACAGCAACAAGAACTGTCACTGTGACGTAGGCTGGGCTCCACCTGACTGTCTGTATACAGGTTATGGTGGCAGTGTGGACAGTGGCCCAGCCAGGGCCCCCAAAGGTAAGGCCTTTATAGTAAAGTAAACCTCTTATAGGTCCTTCCTTTAGCGTGAAAAGCCTATTGGAACCCTTCTTCTGATGGATGACCTCTCTTCATCTCCAGACTCGGATCCAGCTCGCGTGGCCCTGCTGGTCATTTTCCTCTTCGTCCTACCGGTGGTGCTCCTCTTCCTCGCCCTGCGCTTTCCTCGCTGTCGCCGTAGCCTCTTCTGCTTGGGGAGCAGCAGCCCCTTTCACAAGGCTGGAGGACGCCAACAGAGTCGGTAAGGACCGACTGTTGCTACTGCAGCATGAGCCTGGGGTTAAATGGGAGGGATTTTGTTCAACCATTGTTTTGAAAGACAGTACTCTGCACGTTCTGTTTACAAGTCATACTTCGGAGTACTCGTTACGTTCAAATTCTAATGTTGACTTTTCCACAGATCGTTTAAATACCAGGAAAATTCCAGGTACTGGTTAAGAATCAAGATGAATGTCTTGTCGACTTCTGCTCTATTTTGTTGATAGTTAGCTACAGAATGTGTAAAGATCACAAGCTTCGTCTTGTCTGGTGTTGTGTAGTGTAGACATACTTTGATTGTCATTCCTATATGGTCACTTCTGTCCAGGGCTGTGTTTCATTCATGTCATTTGGACTGGATTTATACCTGATCTTGAATGATTGATCACATCTCTATATACCTCGTTCCACGTGTGGCAAACGCAACCAAGTTCCTAAATGCAGTTCCAAAAGGGGGAAGTGTGAAATCGAGAATGAAACACAGAAAAGGAACCGAATACTTGTGTTATCAACCTATAAGTAACCCTACCCCTTATAAACCTCTATATATATGTGTGTGTGTGGGATGTTTCTAAATGAATGTGTGGTTTTTGTAGAACCCCTGCCACAGAGCTTGTGGATTCCCGTAATGGAGACCAGGTCCAACCGCTGAGGTACCACTGGAACCGCCAGAATGACCTGCCGTTAACCCCTCCCTGTAGCAAGGTACCGTACCACCCCCCCTGCTTCACTCTTAACATGGTTTAAGGAAGTGTGGAAACTTCAGGTTTTACATGTGATTTTATAGTTTCCATTCCGTCCCAGTTTATCGTCTCCTGGCGCACAACATATAAATTGTGTTTACGGAGCGATTTTATTCTCACACTTCCCTTGTGGTCTAATCCCACAGGTCTCTGTGATAAATGTTCCTTGTTGAGTTGAGTTATTTGCAAGGAATTCAAAGAATTTGGGAGCTTTTGCAGATTGACCGAAGGGAATTATGATCACCCAAATTGTTTTGCCTTGATAACTTTTGTAACCTTTTTCCATTAACACGTTTGACCTCTTGACTGACACTAACACTCATAACCTAACCTCAGAACATCTGTCTGGCCTGCTTGCTGTGCATGTTTCATTTAATGCCTGTCCATATATGCTTTGCTTCCTATGTTCTTCTTAGCAGGTCAATGACAGGCCTGCTCCACCTAATAAGCCACTCCCCCCTGACCCTGTCCTAAAACACTTCCAGGTAACTCTGCCTGTCAGTCCAAGGCGATGGGTAGCCTTGAGTACAAAGTGGCTGATCAGTGTTACTCTTACAGGCACACACTAACTATTCTGAAATATTCTGAGGCCACTCACTGTGTATAGCCTGTTCATTTATCATAGTTGTCAAAATTTGCCTGGTACTCGGCTATGCATTAAATGCTTCTTTTTTAAGGTAATGAAATACATTTGTCATGTGACTTTTGCATGGTTGTGTTACACTGATAGAATCAATGATTCAAGTTTGAATTATTGAGTTCAGAAACGTTTGCGGGTACCTAGAAAATGGTCCTCAACTCACTGGAAATTCCTATTTCATATGTGTAATTTCTGCTGTCTCAGCTGACTGAGCGGCCAGCCCCGCCCAACAAGCCTCTGCCCCCTGACCCCAAGCTCCCAACCAATCAGGTACTGTCAGTAGTTGCCGTTGGTGATGGAGGCCTTGTCTGTCAATAGCTGCCTTCCGTAGCAGTGGTTTCAAGAATGATCCTCGGACTCCTTGTCTAAAATATAGAATATTATGCTTTTTCCTCTAACCTAAATTAAACCTTGGGTTGAAATAATCACCAGTAGTTTGTCAATATATAACAAAAGTTTTAATTAAATTAAATTGCCAGAGGAAATGTTTGACGGTGGCTTTGTCTATAACACAGCATGTTCTTATGAACCAACTAAGATAGAACTCACCTCTCACCAAATTCTAGAAGCTTTCTCACTTAGAGACAGGAAGGAGGCATTTTCAGATGTTTTCACATCAACTTATTCTAAATTTGGCCCTTTGTTTCCGAGAGACAGTGATGCAGCATTCATGAGAGGAGAATCATGATTTGAAACCTTTTGTGTAAGACTGGTCTCCACTGTGTCTGATGTTCAGCGCAGACTGGTCTTCTGAATGTTCTTTTTTAGGAAATAGATTGTAAGGTTTTCTTAAGCTAATATGTGAAACTCTGTATTTCTGAATGTGACATGGATAAACCTGTCTAGCCTGTCATGAAGGCTCTTCATTCATACACGGTCTTAACGCTATGACCCTATCACTATGCATGTTCGTACTTATAAGATTTCAATCCATTTAGTCAGTGGTGATGCTATTTTGTTCTGATAGTCACCGAATGGACCCTAATTGTCCAGGTCTACTGTTCTAAACTCAGATTTAGAAATAGCTTTTTGCATGTTCTACCAAGGTCTTCTATAATGCATGGATCAGGTTAATGCACAATAATCATGTTCTTGTTTTAGGCATAGATGTGATGTGATTTGGGTTACATTTCATCTGTATAATACTTCAAAATGAGGCCAATTAATATCGTTTTTTCATATAAAGTCCCCGATCTTGAAAATGGCTCCTAATTATGCCTGTAACCGTTCACGAGTAAACAAATCACAAGACTATCTATGAAGGCTTATCCAAATCAAGTGGGTTCGATTAGATTCTGCATGATTAGATGTGAGTGAATAATTTCAACGTTGTGTTCACCTGTGTTTTGTTTTATTATTTTAATATGATGTACGTTAAGCAAGGATGTCCTTGGTCCCAACTGAGTTTCCTTGTACAAAATGAACGGCTCACTGTTCTTCCTGTCTATTTTTTCACTGTCTCTCATGCGCTCACCACACTAGCCATCTTCTAATCGTCCGGATCCTCCAGACAAGCCTCTGCCTCCTGACCCTGTTCACACAGGCAGCCAGGTACCAGAGTAGCATGTGCTGTAGGGCCACCTGCGTCATCACATGTGCAGTGACATGTCATTACTGTTGTTGTGGCCTTGATTTATGATACCATGGTGGCTTCTCTAATGATGATATTGATAGATGGGTTCATACGTTGATCAGTGGTGTTGATTTTCTTTCTTTATGTCTGTGTGCGTGCTGTATTGTTGGTAGGTGTAATGGATTGCTTGTTTTGGATGTGCTGATGTGATGTGGATAGTTGTGGTTATGCTGGCTGTTTTAATCAAACAAATCATGCCTTCTTTTATTAATTTTTACCGTTAATCTGCTGAAATGATCATATTATGCCAAAAAATCGATACTTTTATTTTTATTTATTTTTTACTTAGATGTTGACACAATATACAGTAGTATAGCGATATTTATTGTTGCATTCGCATATCATACTCTGTGTTTGTTTCCACTCATTCAGCATGTGGTATTTTGTATAGAGATCTTGGGAAAGTACAAAATACTGGAATTAATTTGAGTGAAACCTGCCTAATCATCTTGTCACTTACAGAGTTGATCTTTGGCTGGTCTGCTTTAAATGTGGCTGTTGTGTTTATCTTGCATCTTTGAGAAGACATCATGCAGGGAATCATGCAGCTTTAAACAGAATTTGAAGATGTGTTGATCTTCCTTTGCGGTTACAGTTACAGACCCTCGCACAACCTAAACCACCAGTTCCCAGGAAGCCTCTACCCCTGGACCCCACCTGTCCACCCTGCCACTCTGGGTCTGCATCATCAGGTGTCCAGCTGAAGCATGGAGCTGGTTTGACTCCAGCAGGTCTGACTCCAGCTCCACACAAAGCCTCTGCAGTGACAGTCCTACCATCCAGGTACTGACATTGTTTTAAAACATAATTTGTCTTGCCCGAAGTACTAAAGACCAATTATAAAATATAATTCATCTGTAATGTTCCCTTAATGATGAATTTGCCATTATTCCAGTTATTTTCTACTCATAATAATCTTTAAGAGTGTCAGACGTGGACTAATGTGTCTCCTTTATTTCTGCATTCCCTTACACACTCAGACGTGCCCCTTTACCTCCAATACGGACGTCCCAAGGTCGAACCTTCAACTCAACACCACTAGTTTGAAGTTTGGACATCTGCCAAACCACCCAAACTCTAATACAAGTTCCCACAACCGTGTCTCTACATAGGAGTCCCACTGACTGAGAGGTAGAGAGGCTCTCCAGTAGGATTTGGAAATCAAAACTCTTTCTCCCTTCAACAACTTCCTGTTCGTACTGGGAAGTGAGTCGAACGGCTTGAGGAGGTGTGGGAAGTGTTTCCGAGCCCAGTTGGGATTGGTCATTGCAAAAGTGACCTTCAAGAAACCTGAGGCATTATGGATGCTTACAAGGTACAAGGTCACGATGGATGAACGACGTGAAAATAAGAAGAATCTCCGTGTCTCTGTGGATCAGTAAAGTACTACTAAAGTGAACTGACATATCATCCAACCTCTTCAGAGATCCCAGGCCAGTACAGTGTTAAGATGGTAGTATGTGAAAGGAATACGTGGAGCACAGATATTTTGTATTTTATTCCATTTTATTCACTCCTCCCCAAAAGCTTCACCCTAGCCTACCCTTGAACACCTTTAACAGATTCTTTCCAATGCCAGCGTTCGGCAACTGCCACATCTTGTTCAGTGCAAATTGTAAGAAAATATTTTACACTCTGCTTAAAGGACTTGGTTAATGTGAACTGCAAAGGAAACAAGACCTGCCCCCTCCCCCCTTCTCCTCTCCCTCCTAGCCTAGCTTCCATATAAAAAAAAAGCCTTATCAGAAGTTGTGACTCATTTTGCTTGGATTTGCCTGAAAATAAATCAGTTAGTATCTGTCTTGAAAGGCTTTCATGTTGTGTTGGAAGACTTGAGATGACAACGGTGGCAGCCATTTTCTCACAAACACAGTGATTGATTTTTACAGTAGAATACATGATAAAATGCCAAAGAAGGGTTAGGAGAGGTGGAGTTGGTGAACTGGTCATTGAAATGTCTTGACTTTTTATATACACCTTCTTGGATCAAATGGACCAATCCATCACCAGTGGATTAATTGCCTTCTTTGTACCATTCGATGCACTGTGTGCTGCACTAATATGGTCCCCTTTAAGCTAAGTGCACTGTTAAATTGAGGACTCTTTCTTCAGATGAATGGATGAATGCACGTTCATGTTACAAGGTGAAGTGTTAACCTTGTAACCAGTGGAGAATCAATCTTTGCTCATACCAACTGAAAAGATCGAACATTTTACTGTTATATCTGACTTCATATTTTCTCCTTTGCCGGCCTGATTTGAATAGCAACAGATTGCCTTGCCTGTATGCTATGTCCTATAGTACATTTCCTAAAATATATTTTTATAGAAAAATGCTGTGCAAAAAGAAAGGCTTCTGTTAGGTGTTCATGGTCTGTCAAGGACATTAAAGTCACCAGCTTTTCTGAAATATTGGTTCTAAAAAAAACTACATTATTGTGTCTAAGACATGCAGTGTGATTTTAAGTGAAGGATTGTCTGATATTTGGAAAACATGTTGGAGTTGTGTTAAGACTGTCATGATTGTTTAATATAAGGCTTTGATATGATAGTTAGAGTAAACCTTCATGCTTCCATTTGATATAAACACTAGATGTACTTTGTAATTCTGTTGAGCAGTTGCTTGTTAATTCGTCTTTCAAATGGGATTCTGTAAAAATTGGAAAGATCTATATTTAAGATGTAAGACTATAAATATGGAGTTGATTTGAAGACAATGAGAAATAAAGTTACGTTACAAGAACAATTTGACCCTTGATACAATTGCTAGTATCCTTAGACAGGGTCATATTAACTGTTATTATGAATAAACCATGCACTCTTGAATTTAAGACACCTGCAAAAGCTTAAAAGCACACTACGTTTAGTTCTGTATGCATTTTTCTTATTGTGATTCATGTGATCTATAGCATGACCTGACTGTAATCTGTCTGACCATATCTGACTTTCAAAAGACTTTAAAAAAAAAAACTATATTGGTCAGGTCAGTAATGTTGTTGTCTTCTGAAAAGACTGCTCTGTTGTGACCACTGTCTGTAATTTTCCCACTTTCTCAATTTTTGAGAATTTTGCTGCTGGGGGAAATAAAATAGACTGACGTTGATTGACCAACTTTTGTTTTTTGGGGGGTGGGGGTTAAAAGATTTGCTGACAAAAATCTTCTATTGAACAAACCTTGTATGAGTGTGTTCACCATGTTTTATCACAACATTCTTCATATCTCACACAGAAGGAAACCAAAATGGAAGGTATGAGTGAGGTTTGAACGGTAGTGTCTTTCTGTCAGAGTTATAGATGTGCAGCATCCATCATCTCAATGGCATCATCAACACAAATAATTAATGTGTACAGGTATCATTCACAGCATCCTCGTTATTGTGTCCAAATGTGATAACTTGTAAAACAACTCTGACCGCCCGCTCCTATGTCGCATTGGACACTCATAAAGGCAGGGGACTACTTTCTGTGATGACTCACTTCTTCCTTTCCCCTTGACTTCCTTTTTGAAGCCACCACAAGTGAGAAGAAGTTCTTTAATGTATGTCTACATACAAGTTATCTTGAAGGTCTGTTTAGAAGTGCATACAAACAATTGAACGTAGCAGTCTTCGTGCAGGTGTCCTAGACTAACTCCTGCTCATGAAGAATCTCTCCATCCTTGCCATGGCATGCGGTTGCCAGATTTGGGTTCTCTTCACTGCACTGGGGCATTTCCCAGCTCTGTCCTCAGGTCTGGCAACCCCACGGAGCTCCTATCCTCTTGGTGAGTAGGTATACCTGTAATATCTAACAGGTTAGTCATTCATTATCTACCACTAATTAAAGGTGCCGCTTATTCCCATTAAGGGTTGCAGGTTTTAACCTAATGTCAACTTTTACATACTTAATACTGGATTCGTAAAACCTTTTATAGTAATAAATTAGACTGAACAACAACCCAATGCTCTATAAGGTAGGTGGGGGTAAATACCGTTTAAACATAGTCTTTATAGGCCTCTGTGTTCATGACACGTTCGTTCATCATACACTGAAATGATCCTTTTAACAAAATGTGTAAATGACAATATTGTTTTTTACTCTCTAAATATGCAATGTAACTTGAACCAAACTTGGGAAATTCTTTTCTCAACACTGTTGGGACTAGTTTCACAGCATGTTTCTTCCTGTAAATGTCAAACACCACAGAGGGGGGGTTGGGGGGGGGGGGGTGGTGGTCATAATGCACGCTCAGACACTAAAAAAGACTGGTTAGATGAGGCCCATGCAACTGATGGCGTGGTTTTTAAGCTGTGTGTACTGTGCATGAAGCCACGCCATGCTGCTGCAAGGTCAGACCACAAAGTCTATTCAGGTCTGAGAGTATCTGGGCTTCTTATAACCCAACAGCATTTAGGCATCAATAGTTGACACTCGGTCGTTATCTATAGAACTCACACTTGATATCACTCTATGCCGTTTTTAACATACTGTTCTGATACTGGTTCTAATTCTAGCTTTGCATCTCCTGGACCGCGAGGTGGCGGATGAGAAAAAGATGTGTCTGTAAACATCATACTGGTCCACACGTATTTACTGCAGATTAGAGAAAAAGACTGACAGCCATGATGTCAACGTTTCTAAGCTGAGTTAAAAGGACTGTTTTTATTGTGCAGGAAGTCCAAACCGACCCCTGCAGCACTTGGAGGACGTCAGCAACGCCATAACTTTATTGCTTAGCCAAGATGAGGCCACTCTCTTTGTGGGAGCCAGAGATGCTGTGCTGTCACTGGATGTCAGTCAGCCTGGGGTCTTTATCATGAAAACCAAGGTGGATAGTAGCTACAGACACACCCACACCAAGAATGCATCAAATACCAACACTATGACTGAACCAGGTCGTTCACTTGATTTGGTATTCTATACTTAAGACATGCACGCTTTTCCCTCGCAGATGGAATGGAAGCCGACTACTGAAGATCTTAAAACGTGTCATCAGAAGGCCAGAAATGAGGTACTTGCCATATGAAAAGTAAACTGCCAAAAATGAATAGCTACACATACTGCAATTAAAAACACAATGCTGTTCTTTCAAAAGTTGGTTTTAAAGCCATGACAAGCGCTAAGAATCTTCTTCGTTTTGTGAACCTTTCAGGAAGATTGTCAGAACCTGGTCCGGGTGTTGCAGCACATCAACACCACCCACTTGTATGCCTGTGGAAGCTATGCCTACAATCCTCACGACACATATATCGTAAGACCACATCCTTCACTCTCCCCCTTTAATATTAAACAATTGTTTTGGTGATATCTGATCCCCCTTACTGTTTACCATCAATTTCCCTGCATCTATTTATCTCTTCCTCCCTCTCTATTTTTCTCAATCATTTTTAATTTCTCCATCTTCTACTTTGTATCTTTATCAGGTTAAAGATAGTCTCACGATGGTCAAAGGCTCAGGCATTTCTAATGGTGAGGCCAAAGGACGCTGCCCTTTCAACCCCTTCCAAAGAAGCACAGCCATTACAGTTGGTGAGGCAACTAATGAAGAATATGCTGAAGTACAAAGTGCACATGTTTAAAAATGTTTCCCACATCCCATTGTGATATTAACAGCAACGGTTTGACCTCTGCCATTAATATACAGTATCAAAAATCTTTTTCGTTTCAAAACGGTTTTATTGACAGATGGTGAGCTTTTCACTGGAACCACCTCAGATTTCTGGGGTAAAAAGGCTGTCATTTCCCGCTATCTCAGTAAAGACGGTCGTCCCGATGTCAACCTGGATAAGGATACATCAGTAAACTTGTTAAACGGTGAGTGTTCTTCTGTTTGGAAACTCAGCGCCTGGCTTGGTGCCTTTGAAAAACACGCCGAATGTCATTTTGTTGATTGTCTGAAAGCATTAACGTCATCGGTCAGAGAGTCCTGAAGACACAGTATGAATGAAAAGCCTTAAATCAATATTCTCTTTGCACATTCAGTTGAATGAATTTTCTCTCACAAATGTCATCCCACTATGTAATATTTTTCAATGTGGACGTATCCTTATCAGAGAGACGTCATATCAAAAACAAAACATCCTTTCGTCATCCATTTATGTAAAAACAGAACTTCAACATTTACCCCAGTTTCTAAAATGTCAGTTTTGGTTCCTAAATTTCAGAACCGACGTTTGTCGGTGCCTCACCAGATCCTGCAGACTCAAAGGTTTACTTTTTCTTCAGCGAAGTGGGAGATGAGTATAGCTTCCCCGGGGAGCTCAGAGTCTCACGTGTGGCCCAGGTTTGCAAGGTGAGGAACTGGAGTTCCACAATTACTGAATGCTTTTCAATATTTACTATCCACAACCCAGATGCCTGTAAATTTAAAAGAGTTTGCTCTCTACAGTAGAAGACACAGACAACTTCCCTATTTGAACAAAACCGAGGTGAAGAAAGGGTTTAGTTTTCTTCTTAACATATTCCACTGCATGAAAGCATTCTTAACATGCTTCCACTGTGCTTCAGAGTTACGTAAAGTTGTATTTATTTATGAGAGTCAAGTGAATATAGCTGATTCTCAAACAAAGAGTCAGGTAGCAGAGCGGTTAGGGAATCGGGCTAGTAAACAAAAGGTTTGCCGGTCCAATTCCTGGCTGTGCGAGAGGTCATTGTGTCCTTGGGGGTAATGTCCATGTACATGCTATAATAATGTAATTTTCAAATGTATGTATTCTGCCTCTTCATCCTGTGATGAACATGATTTGTTGCATTCAAGGGTGACATTGGTGGGGTAAGAACCCTCCAAAAAAGCTGGACTTCCTTTGCGAAAGCCCAACTGCTTTGTCAACCTCCCAAAGAGCTGCCCCTCGGCCTAATCCAGGACATCGCCCGTCTCCAGCCAGCAGAGGGCGCGTCCACGCAGGAAGTGCTGTTCTACGGCCTCTTCACATCCCAGTGGTCAGATCATCATTGGAAACATCTGTCTTGAAACACTTGAAAATAGCTAAAAGCTTCAAAGGCTTTTGAGCAATTGAACGAAAAACCACATCACTCATTTTTCTTGTTGTTTTGTCAACCCACTCGCTCTAAGGTTTCCCAAAAAGTCTGCAGTGTGTGCCTATGGGATTACAAAAATAAAAGATGTGTTCAGTGGAAATTATAAAGAGTTCAACAAGAAAACCCATCAATGGAACCCTTCTGAAAAAAATTACAACCTAGGCAAGGTAGGGAAGTATATCTCAGATGACGCTGTAAAGTGATGCTTTTTTGTTTTGAGCAAGGTGTCTGATGAGTTGTAACTTCTCTATAGAGAGGTAGTCAGTGTTGTAGTATCAAAGGTGTTGCTGTGACAAAACGTATGCTCATCTAACACCTCTATAATAATGTTCAAAGCCTATATTGAGGTCACCCGAGCCAATCAGAGTCTGCTTTTTGTGTTCACAGTGTGGTTTGAGAAACGCGTCCGACTCTTCTCTGACAATGGTCAGGTTCAGATTCCTGGCCAATGAAGCTGTGTCACCTGTAGGTGGCGCTCCAGTGCTCGTCTTCCCTGACCAGCACTACAGCAGGGTCGCTGTCCTGAGGACACAGGCGGCTAATGGCAAAGACTACACAGTCCTATTCCTACTCAGTGGTATGATTCTGTGCTGCGCTACAAGTCAGGCAATTTGTTTTCTCTGTGTGATACTGGAAAAAGCTTGTTAGAGGAAGCCCTCACTTCACAGACTTTAGGTTGGCACAGGGCTTAACCAACAGCCAGAGAACTGATTCATTTGAATCCCTCTTGTGCTGCGTATTAGCAAGACAATATGCTTCAACAGGTAATCATTCGGTACCATGATGTAAGAGCTGCATTCAATATCAGAATCAGAAATACTTTATTGATCTCCTACAGGGGAAACTCTTTAACATAGGGTTGTTCTGTACATGTTGCTTTTGTAAACGTGTTCTTGTGCAGAGACTGGATGGCTCCACAAAATCGTTCTCCTGGAGGAGGGCCACCATATCATAGAGGAGATTCAAGTATTCCGACAACCACAGCCAATGGCTAACATCCTGCTTTCCACCACCAAGGTGCCCTAATTCGTTGGGAGTCTTACTTCATCCACTCGTCATTAAGTCACGTGGTTATCAGGCTTTATTTTGCATACCGAGTATCATACAGTCGGTCGTTTTTCCCCATCGCAGGGTGTCCTTTATGTGGGCACATCGGAGAGGGTGACTGAGGTGTCCGTAACCCAGTGTCCATCATATACGAGTTGTGTCCAGTGTGTTCTGGCACGGGATCCCTTCTGTGGCTGGGACCATGCCAGAGGGGTCTGTGAAAGGGTGTCCACCGGTCTTCATGTGTGAGTGGCAATTTTGGGACTCGTTATACATCTTTCACAAGCCACTGCCACCTCATATAAGAGATTTGTTTTCAATTGAACTTGAGGATTCAAAAGCCTCATTCACACTGAATTCACTGCATGGTGATGAAGGCAAAGTGTTTCAGCTTAATGCAATTGTTGGAATAAAATAGCCCGGACTGTACTTTGTTTGTTTGCAGTGCTCAGGATGTAGAGCATGGTAATGTGAGCAGAGAATGTGGAAGCTACTACAGAACTATGCCAGATCCTGGTAAATTCCCATTTGGCTACCTTATGACACAGTAATCCACAAACATTTTGAGAAAATATATGATCTAGATATTTAATTCCTCATCATTTCATTGCTAGGATTTGTCAGTAAATTTTTGGGTTGTCTTATTTTTCTGTTCCCAGCACCACTAGTGAAAAAGTATCCACCAATCAATATGCTCATACAGCTGGACTGTTCCAAACCCTCCAACCTGGCAGCCCTAATATGGAAATCCCCCAAATGGGACCATCTACCGGGGGATCTCTTCTTCCAGCCGAGGGAAGGTACTCTTGTCTTCCATGCCACCTCTGACACTGAAGGAACCTACCACTGTGTGTCTGTGGAGAGGGGCTTCCAGGAGACAATAGCGAACTATATCGTTAGCCTGAGTCCCTCTCCACGTAGCATTGCCCCCCGGCCTGTGCAAACATGGACCACTTCAAGCAGTAACATTCAAATTAAGACCTCAATTAAGAACTCAGTGAATCAGGAACATGGGAACACCAGGATGGACAATGATGAGGTTGATGAACCCGTCAGCTTGAATGAAGGGTTGAACCCCCTCCCTCCCGTCTCAACACATTTACCAGACTCAACACCCCCGGGCAAGACCCTGGACACGCAAACACACAGAAGCAGCATCGTTGAAAGTTTTAAAGAACCCCAAATAGGGAAGAGTTACCATGGCGAGCTCATTGCTGTTTCCTTCCTGCTGGCGTTGTGTGCTTGTGTGGCAGGGCTCTACATTTGGTACCAGCGCAGGACATTTAAATTGGGCGACCAGGTCAAATCTGAGGCAGAGAATCTTAGGTTCGATGTCTCTGGAGTCAAAGATACAATAGACCAGTCTGATAATGTAAGCAACGATGCAGAACAGGCTGGGCAGATGGAGGCACAATAGTTCATTCATTCAATAGTAATATATAGAATGTATTATATGGACAAAATATGTAAATACTATGAATATAAATGGAAATACAACAGAATAAAAGACTCATTTGATATTATAATTTTTTCTCTGAATTATATGTAATGTTGAAAATATGCAAACACCAGTCAAGTGTAATAATTAAGTAAGCAATAAATCTTATAATCTGTTATAACACCAAAGGAAACCACTGATCTTGTCAAGAGTTTATGTGCTGGTAAATGTACAGTTGTTTCAGCGTAATAAAATGAGTGCAAACTGCCAAAGGATTATTTGTAATCATTATTGACTTGTGACATAGTGAAGGGCAGAACCACAAAAGGTTCAGTTAAAAAAGTTACAATGACATGGCATGCATCTCGAACGGGCATTAGTGTACCTACATAAATAAATACATACATCTGATTGAGTTTGACACACCCCTACACTCACACACACACACACCTCCACGCACACACACACACACCCACACCTCAACACACACACACACACCTCAAAACACACACACACACACCTACACACACACACACCTAAAAACACACACACACACACACCTACACACACACACACCTACACACACACACTTGCAAACCAAGTATTCTTTAGTGTTGTGTGCCAAAGAGGAAGTTCGTTTAGAATTTCATTCCCGTAAAAAAACTACGAACAAGGGAAGTGGGCGTTTCCGTGTTTAACACAGTGCGACATATTGGAAAGAAGGCCTGTTTACTAATAGGTACGATCAATTTTAACAAATTTTCGCTCCTTTTTTTGGTGAATCATATATTATTTTGTTTGTTAGTTATATTGATTGTGCTGTTCGATGCAGCGGTGACGACTTTTTTGGAAAAGTTTAAGCTACTTAACGTAGAGAAACCTGAGCGCTTTGTTGATTCAGAATACTTTCTTAATCGCCATGTTGAAGCATGTTACATAAACTAAATGTGTTTTAAAAGAAAAAACTTATAACGTCAATTCTTTTTGCTGTTTTCGTGCACTATTCCTCTACCTTTAGAGTTCAAATATTTTCTTGATCGACATGTCCACCACCATCACCAACGCCAATGGATATGTGGTGGTGACTCAGGTCTTTCCTCAAAATGAAAGCGGCCAAATCTTTATCCCGGGTCAACAAGTCAAACATCAAGTCCAGCATTCAGCACCTGCAAGGTCAAGCAAGGTCTCTGAAATGACACAGATGTTCCTGCGTGGCGAGCCGCAATCCCTAGGGGTGAGACCTGCTATACCTTCCCTGTGTGTGAACCTTTTGGCCTTCCTCTCTCCCACAAAATCCCAATGCTTCTTGTTGTGGACTTGTGTTTTTCAGATTGTACAGATTTTCATTGGGATGTTGTTCGTGTTGGTGAGCCTGGCCGCAGTCATCTCTCCCACCCAGCATATCCAGGCCCCTCTTTTCCTGGGAGCTGTAGTAAGTTTTTTTATCAACTGATAAAGGGCTACTTTGACATTTTAAGACAAACATTCCATTTACTCTTAGTAGTTGACAAATGATCAGATTTTTTAGAAATCAGCAATGTCCATCCTACATCCCTAGGCATATTACTTAAGTTACTTAGTTACATAAAAAAATAGACACTAGGACCTTTCGTTCCAAACTTGGTTTCTGAACCATAGATGTGTATTTTGAAATATCTAGAGGGGACAATTCATAAATTGAGGCATATAAAGTTTATAGGATTCCAAATTAACATTAAATCCTATCAAGAAATCATCATTGCTAATCTTTCATCTCTGGCTGCTTCCTGGTAAATGTATTTTCTTTTTTACTCATCAGTTTGTCATTTCTGGATCTTTATCTGTGGCTGCTCGCGAAGGGAAAAGTCTTGGGATGGTAAGTTATTGTGTTGGACGAACCGTTTGTGAGTGATTTTGGGCTGAGAGTAACAGGTCAATGGGTTCATCCAACAGGGTGTTCAATTTTTTGGTGTTCAAATTAAGAGTGTAATTCGTAAATCACGCTATTGTTCAAATTCATGATTTGGGTTATATGTGTATATAAACTTGAGTTTTCCAGTGTACTGCAGACTGTCGAAATCTCACAAACAGACTCAAAAACTTGTTGATCATTTAAATCTCATATGGAATGGTCTCTGACAGAACAGACTCTGCTAAGTGTAGACCTATATTACCCTTTTGCTTGTGTTGATTTAAAAACCAGTAAATCTGACTAAATATTAATTTTTCTGATTTCAGATCAGAGGAACTATGGCTCTGAACATCATCAGTGCCCTTGTTAGTCTGGCTGGGATTGCATATCTCAGTGTACTGATGGTTACGACCTCCAGTGACAGAATCTGTGACATTTCACATGAAATGAGGGAACTTGACGGAAGCCATTCAAGATGGAGAGAGAAATGCATGTGGATGGCCTGGAGACTGACTGTGAGTATAGACTAACCAACAGGATACCAGGAAATCTCTAAAGGGGGGAGTCAGATGGCTCAACGGGTTAAGGCGTTGGCTTCATGAACGGAAGGTTGTGAGATTGAGCCCCCTGTGGCTATATGATGTTGTGTCCTTGGGCAAGGCACTTCACCCTACTTGCCTCAGGGAGAATGTCCCTGTACTTACTGTAAGTCGCTTTGGATAAAAGTGTCTGCTAAATGAATAAATGTAAATGTGAAAAAAATGTGGAGCCAGTAAACCAATGCATTGCATGTAAGTCACTCCTCTCTTCCCTGTGTGTGTGTGTGTGTGTGTGTGGGTTTCCAGAGCCTGCTGTATGGGATCTGGGGAGTGCTTCTTGTCCTCTCGGTGCTGGAAGTTTGTGTATCCATCACGGGCGCAGTTTTCTCTGGGAAGGCTATTCACCAGCGTGAGATGTCCACTGTGAGTTTGAGGCCCGTTTGTCACTTCTCTGATAATCTGCGTACCGCGTACACATCCTCTTCCCCCTATTTCAAACATCCATCCCCCCTCTCAGATTTATTTTGGAAGTGGAAAGAGAGAATGCGTGTCAGGAAGTCACTGCCCCACCTGGATATGTCTCTTCCTTTCCCCCTACCTCAGGTGGTGGTGGTCGAGAGCGGACACACCTCAGGGACCAGCAGTGCTTCTGTGTCTGATAGTGACGTTGCTTTACTGGACGGCTGCGATGGCGATGCTGCCCCTGCCCCTCCGGCATACCAGCCCTGAGGCACACTTGCACTGCTTCTCTACATGGTGCAGCTCACAGCACCATTTCTTGTGGCACTTCCAGCAGAACCTTACTTAGTTCAAATGTATTTACACAGCCACTGAAGCATTTATGAACTAGCACTTTCTCTCTCACTATGCATGAGGTGTTGTAGTCATATAGCCTGTTGATTAACATATTATTGAAGGCTTTTAATGAGTTAATGTAGCTAATGGTATGTTGGTCTGGTCTGTCAAACAGTTTCGTATGGATACTTAATCTGTATTCTTCTATAAACATTGTTTCATTTGATCTGTTCCATAGTTTGGATCTTTTTCTGTCACTTACTGAGTTTATTCCTAAAATACAATATTTTAGGGATACTTGAACTTAACATGTGTCTACACTTCTCATACAGATTATGTAAAGGAGTTGAAATGGTCATTTCAGCACATCTGTCTTCTCAAGAATTTGAACTCAATCATGCTTGGATTAGGGTTAGGTGTCAGAAGTTTTCGAAAACTATCAACAATTTAGGATTGTTGGAAGTTTTCATAAATTTTGCATGGCAAAGACATGTCTGATTACAAACAACTAAAATCACTTGCGATATTCTAATCTAAACTATATCCATCAGTTGGCGCTAGATGTCTCCCTCCTCCAAAGTAAGCGAGCGTCACTGTATGCGAGCGCAGCTGAGCCAGGTCGGTCTGTGTTGAATTCATGGGTCCGCGCGCCGCTTCCTCCCTGTCCGCGAGCTGCTGCTCATCATGAAGCAGTCGCCATTTTGAAACCCAAATCGTTCACAGTACACCCGCCCTGAAACCTGGAACTATGCCGCGGGGCCGGCCTCGAAAACAGAGGGATAAACCCACCAACGGAGCAGGTAATCAGTACCAAAATGTCCCGAATAAAAATACAGAGTCCAGGCTATATAAACAGGCTGGTATTGTACTGACAAGCTGCTGCGTATGTGATATAAACAGACTTGAACATAGTGGATATAGTCCCCGGATATAGTACTGCGGGCTGCTGCGTTAGAAAGGAGTGATTGAGGCGGAATGATATTAATAACATTCTGGTGGCTCTACTTATTCACTTTCAGTCCGTTTCTAACAGCTGAGGAAGCAGCGAGTCCCTTCAAGCGCAAACATATTTTAAACTATTTAGACTCTTTAAACGTGCTTTTCTGCGTCGTATGTAAGCTTGATGGCGCAAGCTAAGCTAATCATAGCTACAATTGACTTTGCACGGCTGGCTACGGTTTCTTTGTTAGCTACCCTGGCTGTTTTTATATAGAGTCTTGCTGTGTTGCTTGTCTAACTGTCAATACAGAATGGGAATCATCGCCATCCTCCATCTATGTCTACTAACTAGGCAGACAATAGGCGAAATAGCCAGCAAACCTTGTTTGGCTTGCTCTTGTATTGCAGCTGGTTATGGCTCCAAAATATGGAGTTAATTTGGTGCATATATATAGAAAAATATTGGCATGTTGTTCCTTGTTATGGTCATGTCACATGATGGCCCAGTGTAAACGTTCACATCTCACAACAACACTGATATACACCATCATGTTTACTCTCATAAGACGATGTATTAAAAGCATAATCGTGATAGACAATAAATTATTATAGCATATGGTTAAAGCTATTCAGGTGTCCATTATTCATACACTCTAATGGACTGAGCTGTTTAATTATTGAACAGAATAAGGAAGTAGTTGTTTACATAAGTGCAGTTGGGTACATCTACAAGCAACAAGATGTTAAAGCATATAAGTAGCGATCTGACGTTAACTATTGAAAAGGTATACAGGCTTGCCTTCCGTTTTAGGTTAATATATATATTTTTCATTTCATACCAAAGCACACATCTATTGTCGTCTTTTTAAGTTGTTTGCTTTCCCCATGTGGCGTCAGCAGACCCCTCTGAGCAGAAGTCTCAGAGCTCCAGTCATGGAGACACCAGGGACATCAGGTGCTCTGTGTGCTCCCAGAGCTTCAGCACTGACAGCCAGCTGCAGCGGCACCACAGAGAACACCAGGCCAACGACAAGGTCAGACCCTGCATCCCTGGGGCCCGGGACCGGGGCCGGGGGGCCAGGCTGGGGCTGGGGGCCAGGCTGGGGCCGGGGGGCCAGGCTGGGGCTGGGGGCCAGGCTGGGGCCGGGGGCCAGGTTGTGGGTTTCCGAGTGTCTCGTTCACCCTCTTCCCTCTTCCCCATGTCCTCCAGCCTCACCGCTGTGACCAGTGTTCTCAGACGTTCAACGTGGAGTTCAACCTCACCCTCCACAAGTCGACACACACCACCTCCAACCCCACCTGCCCCGTGTGTCAGAAGAGGTTCTCTCGCGTGGCCAGCCTCAAGTCCCACATCATGCTGCACGAGAAAGAGGAGGTCGGGCACCTGCGGTCCACTCAGTCATTCCACGAAACCGCCTGGTCTTGTTTGTCGATGTAGCAAAGCAAACAGCACCAGTGGTTCGGTTCTCATGTCCACCCTGACCTGTTGACACACACATCTCGACCCTCACACACTCGGTTCTTCCTCTTTTTCCTCCCTTCCAACCTCCCCACGCCCCCCCCTCCCGTCCGCTCCTCCAGAACCTGATCTGCACCGAGTGCGGGGACGAGTTCATTCTGCACAGCCAGCTGTCTCTCCACCTCGAGGAGCACCGCAAGGAGCTGGCCGGCATCAAGGTCTACTCCTGCAAGACCTGCGGCAAGGACTTCAAGATGGCCGCCCAGCTCAAGGAGCACATGAAGATCCACATCAAGATGAGGTCGGACGCCGCGACGCGCCCGCGCTGGCATTTGGGTCCACGTCCTGTCGGTTTGTTTATTTACTGTAAGCTTGTCTCCCCCCCTCCCCCCCTTCCCCCTCACCACCATCCAGGGCTTTCACATCGAACTCAAGGAACTACAAGAAGAACATAGATCGCAGTGGGTTCACTAATCGTTGTCAGCACTGCGGGAAGACCTTCAAAAAGCCCAGCCAACTGGTCCGGCACATCCGCATCCACACTGGTGAGCAGAAACACAAAGGAAGCAAGACCCAGTTTGGATCGGGGGTATATTTACACACGTTGCGTTCGATCATTGTACCGCCATTTCAGATGGTCAAAGCCTGCAAACACCTGTGTGCTCCTAATGATTATTGATCAACCTTTTGATCGTTTACATATAATTGTTTTCACACTGTGTGTGTGTTCTCCCTGCAGGCGAGAGACCCTATGTTTGCCCCAACTGTGGGAAGTCGTTCAATCAGAAGGTGGTTCTGCAGACCCACATGGTCAGGCATACAGGGGAGAAGCCACACCTCTGCATGTTTTGCCCCGCCTCCTTCTCCCAGAAGGGCAACCTGCACTCTCACGTACAGAGAGTACACTCTGAGGTAAACAATGGGTATACACGCACACACCACACACACACACACACACACACACCACACACACCACACACACACCGGACTCTTTAGGTCTCTCTCAAACATTCACACACACACATTGCAATTTAATTTGGCCTTTTCATCACGGCTAATTTGATTGATTCCAATTATAACAATAACTATACTATTTGTTACAATTTAATTTGCTCTTTAATTAGAATTAGTTGAAGTGCTGTGTGTTGTGGAACTTTGCTGCATCTTTCTCTCCTGCACTGCAGCATATTGTGTTTACTGACCTCAGTCCTGCTCCTCCACCAGCCCTGGTGCGTCTCCTAGCCCTCTTCCCCCTCACCCTAGCTTCCTCACCTCACCCCACTCCTCCCCGTCCTCACCCCAGCCCCCACCTCCTCCTTCTCACCTCACATCACCCCAGCCCACCTCCTCTCATCACATCACCCCAGCCCACCTCCTCACCTCACATCGTCCCAGCCCACCTCCTCCTCCTCCTCACCTCACATCGTCCCAGCCCTCCTCCTCCTCCTCCTCTCATCACATCACCCCAGCCCACCTCCTCCTCTGCCAGTCTCAGACATCTATTCACAAAGCAGCCCATGAATGAAAGCTAATGAGCTAGTCTCTCTGAATCTAACCGAAGCTGAACCCCAAGACCCAGATAAATAACATGTGCTAATATAATAGCATATTTTTAAACCGAACGAGCCACGATATTCAGGGTTTGCTAATTGAATAGGACTCAGTTTCTCTCAGAGAAACTGCGTGTTCCCAGTGCCTTGAGCATCACGATAAATGATAACAACATAAAGAGATGACCCCACCCACCCTCCACCCGCCCTCCAATCACACAAGGACACACAGTGTGGCAGGAAGCGGGCCTTAAGGAATGAATCTATTTTCCAAAGTCTTCCACATTTTAGCGTTTGGGGTAAACAAACCCCACATGACCTGCCAACAGTTGTGTGTCAACAATAAAAAGCATATTTCTTGTAAATATATAATTATTATCTGGCTAATATCAAGGTCTTGATCTTTTCTTTGACCATAGGCCTGTGGTTCTCCATGGCCCCTGGTAATACACACATTGCTTTGCTATTACCAACCATTGTTCCACCCAGATCAGTGGGTCTTCGTCTGGCCTGTGTAAAATCAAGCTTCGTCACAGCCTCCGGGTCACCACTCAGTTTAATTAGCCTCTAATTCAACACTTAATACTGGTCAAGGGGCTTGTTTTTATTCACATCTGAAAGTATGTTCCCATCCGGTCCATTGTGACAGCGTCCACTAGCTGATATTGGTTTACGCTCGGCTAATGGAACATGTAAATAAACGTTGGCTAGGTTGGCTCCTGCCGAGTGGCCGATCCAATTTAGTCAGTTTGGCCTTCGCTCAAATGCACATGCACTCCCTCCTGTCTCGTGTGTTTTGAACGTGAGCCGGTCCTATTAACAAGGCTTTCAAAACAGTGGGAAACAGAAAGGAAGATTATATGTTTTTTTTTTTTTTTATGTTTATGCGAGTCAGTACTAAATGCAGATGATGGGGAATTTATTGAATTAGCTGTCCCAAGTGCTGAGGCCCTGGGACATTAGAATATTGCAGTGCACTCCAAAAAATAGCAACATGCTCTCTCTCGGATGGACCTGACATTTTGAACTGTATTTATAATGTCTTTTCTTTGCTTCAAAGGAATAATTTTTGTTTAAAAAGTGCTCACTCAGCACACTGTATCTCTAAATATTGAAGTAAAATTCCAAAGTTGCAGGATAGCTTTTTTTTATTAAAAATTATTACAGAATCGAATTATCTTAAGTTAATCTCTCTTCCCTCTCTCTCCCTCTTGCTCTCCCCGTCTCTCTCTCCATCTCCCTCTCTCTGCCCTCTCTCCCGCCCTCTCTTTTCTCTCTCTCTCCATCTCCCCCCCCTCTCTCACTCTCTCTCTCCCTCTCCCTGCCCCCTCACTCTTGCTCTCTCTCTCTCTCTCCATCTCCCCCCCTCACTCTCTCTCTCTCTCCCTTCCTCCTCACTCTTGCTCTCTCTCTCTCTCTGCAGGCGAAGGGGGTACCTCTTTACCCTTGCATGGACTGCAGCTGTGTGTTCAAGAAGCTTGGCAGTCTCAACGCCCACATCAGCAAAATGCACATCTCCATCATAGAGGAACCCTCCAACACACAGGTCAGCAGCGCTCAGCGCCCAGCTAGACCAGCAGCCACCTCAGCTCTCTGTCTCACCTCTCTGTTCTTCCCTCCCATCCCTTCTCCTCTCACCCCCGTGTCCCCCGGCAGGAGGTGGAGGAGACGTGCGGGGGGGGCGTGGGGTCGGAGGGCAGCGAGGTGGTGACCGACGTGATCCAGCAGCTTCTGGAACTCTCCGAGCAGGTGGCCGGGGAGAGCTCCCAACCCCAGCCCCAGGAACAGACCATCGCTATGGAGACTGCCATCAATCAAGACATCTTGCAGGCGAGTGTTGCCTAACAATACACAAACACACACACACATTTATTCATTTAGCAGACGCTTTTATCCAAAGCGTCGAATGAACACATCGAATGAACCATTTATGTCCACAAACCGGAAGGAGAACTATGGAAATAGATTACCATGTGTTCATGGTGTGAATAGGTTTTCTCATTTCTAAAATGTTAAATAGGAATGAGGGGGGGCGGGGGACAAGGGGCTGGGGGTCTTGCACAAAAGAGGCTAAATGTCTTTTGTCTTCATTAAATTCCAAAATCCTCTACTAAAGTTCCTCTCAGTTCCTGGCTCAAATCTCCAGAGATGGAGAGAGAGAGCCAGACAGAGCATAAGAGAGGGGAGGGCTCAGGGTGACGGCCTGTTCCCCAGCGAGGCCACCTCAGACGATCCCTCTCTCAGATAGACTGCCACTTCATTCACACACACACAATGGGCTGTAATTCACCACTTACATCCTGGACAACCTTTTTGTCATTGTTGTGTGTTTCCATTTAAAAGTGTCCACCCCCCGTCCGCTTTTGTGGTTTTATCAGTGGGTTGAGACACCTTTCCCCCCCCCCCACCCACCCCCTCCTCCCCTCCCCGTCGCAATGAACCTCGCATGCACGTCCCGTGTTGACATCCGTGCTCTGTGCGTGTTCGCAGCAAGCCCTGGAAAACAGCGGCCTCAGCGTGGTCCAGTCTCAGAGCGAGCGCAGCCACGCCACCGGGGGCGCTGTCTCCGACGGCAAGAAGCTGCCCGGCCAGGAGAAATCTGCCAGGAAGGAGAAGAGGAACATCTTCAAGAAGCCTGTTCAGATGCCAGGTAGGGACGCAGCCGGGCTCGGATCTGTCGTCATGTGACGTTCCCTTTTCCTCCGCGCTGTCGGTTTCTCTCTTATCTTGCCCCCACTGGAGGGTTGGGTGGGTTGGGGGGTCTGTATTTGTCAGGGGAGGGAGGAGGTGGTCCCACCCCCAGACCCCAACACTAACTCTTCCCCTGTCTGGCTCCCCACCTCCATCAGAAACACAGACTGTCTCCTCACCTTCAAGAAAAGGCTCAAGACTCACTTGTTCCAAGAATTTAATGAAAGGCAACCTTACTCCTTTGTTCCCCCCATTTTATGTATTTGACTCCCTGACCTCTGACCCTCGCCTCCAGGCTCCATCAGAGAGGAGAACGGCGTGCGCTGGCACTGTTGCCCCTACTGCTCCAAGGAGTTCCGGAAGCCCAGCGACTTGGTGCGCCACATCCGCATCCACACCCACGAGAAGCCCTTCAAGTGCAAGCAGTGCTTCAGGGCGTTCGCTGTGAAGAGCACCCTGACGGCCCACATGAAGACCCACCTGGGCATCAAGGCCTTCAAGTGCCAGTTCTGCCTCAAGTGCTTCTCCACCTCAGGCAGTATGAAGGTCCACATGAGACTGCACACAGGTGAGACCACAGGCTTAGTGGAAGACAGTCACACCCCTGACTGACTACAGTCACACCCCTGACTCACTACAGTCACACTCCTGACTGACTACAGTCACACTCCTGACTGACTACAGTCACACTCCTGACTGACTACAGTCACACCCCTGACTGACTACAGTCACACCCCTGACTGACTACAGTCCCACCCCTGACTGACTACAGTCACACTCCTGACTGACTACAGTCACACCCCTGACTGACTACAGTCACACCCCTGACTCACTACAGTCACACCCCTGACTCACTACAGTCACACTCCTGACTGACTACAGTCACACCCCTGACTGACTACAGTCACACCCCTGACTCACTACAGTCACACTCCTGACTGACTACAGTCACACTCCTGACTGACTACAGTCACACTCCTGACTGACTACAGTCACACTCCTGACTGACTACAGTCACACCCCTGACTGACTACAGTCACACCCCTGACTGACTACAGTCACACTCCTGACTGACTACAGTCCACTCCTGACTGACTACAGTCACACCCCTGACTGACTACAGTCACACCCCTGACTCACTACAGTCACACCCCTGACTCACTACAGTCACACTCCTGACTGACTACAGTCACACTCCTGACTGACTACAGTCACACCCCTGACTCACTACAGTCACACCCCTGACTGACTACAGTCACACTCCTGACTGACTACAGTCACACCCCTGACTGACTACAGTCACACTCCTGACTGACTACAGTCACACTCCTGACTGACTACAGTCCCACCCCTGACTGACTACAGTCACACTCCTGACTGACTACAGTCACACCCCTGACTGACTACAGTCACACCCCTGACTCACTACAGTCACACCCCTGACTCACTACAGTCACCCTCCTGACTGACTACAGTCACACCCCTGACTGACTACAGTCACACCCCTGACTCACTACAGTCACACTCCTGACTGACTACAGTCACACTCCTGACTGACTACAGTCACACCCCTGACTGACTACAGTCACACCCCTGACTGACTACAGTCACACCCCTGACTGACTACAGTCACACCCCTGACTCACTACAGTCACACCCCTGACTCACTACAGTCACACTCCTGACTGACTACTGTCACACCCCTGACTCACTACAGTCACACCCCTGACTCACTACAGTCACACTCCTGACTGACTACAGTCACACCCCTGACTGACTACAGTCACACCCCTGACTCACTACAGTCACACCCCTGACTGACTACAGTCACACCCCTGACTGACTACAGTCACACCCCTGACTCACTACAGTCACACCCCTGACTCACTACAGTCACACTCCTGACTGACTACAGGTCAGACTTATTGTTATTTACTGTTGTAAACAGCACGTAATCCACCATCGTTCATGGAGGCAGCAGCTGGATTCACGTGTGAAATCCTCTCAGAACACCAGCAGCCAATCACCCACGAGAGCAAGGTTTACTGACATTAGCGATTACTCAAGACAAAAGTTAAACCCAATGCAACGTCCCAAAACCATTAGAGCAAACTAAAGCATGGATTAGCATAATCAACATAGAGGAGGTTAATTAGCTAAGCTCAGGTGGGAGAGATCAATGTTAAAGTAGGCTGTTTGCGGTCCTCCAATCACGGTTGACGATTGGAGTGTTGGCAGTGGTGTCTGTACATCTGTGAGCTACAACCACACTTAAAAAAAAAAAGAAGCTTTTAAATGCTTTTGTGAGACGACAAAGCATTAATTGTTTGTGAGTTTCCCCATTAAGGGCACCCGATGTTAGTTAACATAGGCTCCCTCTGGGTTTCCATTTATGTAATTATAATTATGTAAAATAGGTGTCGGCGTGTTTTTCTAGGCTGTTTCTTGTAGCTTTTACAATCTTCTCAGATGAAAGTGTTGCATCAGGGCCATTGTTTATTTCCACCCCCCCCACCCCTCTTTCTGGTGTTAAAAGTTCAACATTATTAATTTCCTCGTTTGGCCTTGATGAGCTTAATATCCATTACCTGAGAGACAAAGCAGCCATTAGGGCCTTTCATCCAAACATTGTTGTCACACCTCGTCCATACAAATGATTTTTTTTACAGTTTTTCTGAGCTGAGGAGCGTTTCTAGTTTTGCGCTCGTCTCTCCAAGTCTGTCACGTATGGCGTCTCCCCTGCAGGCGTGCGTCCCTTCCCCTGCCCGCACTGCGAGAAGATCTTCCGCACGTCGGGCCACAGGAAGACGCACATCGCCTCGCACTTCAAGAGCCAGCAGCAGAGGAAGCACAAGTTCCCCCGCAAGACGCACAAGACCAAGGTGTCCAAGAGCAGCCTGCCCCTGCCCGACATCCCCCTGCAGGAGCCCATTCTCATCACCGACCTCGGTGAGAGCCCCCCTACAGCGGGCACACGCATGCACATGGTTCGCATGGACACTTGATTCTCATTACTCATTTGTTTTCCAATCTCACCGTCCCTCCCCACCCTCCACACACACATACCTTGTTTCTTCGACCCTCCCTCCCTCCCTCCCTCTTTCCCTCCCTCTTTCCCTCCCTCCCTCCCTCCCTCCCCCACAGGTCTGATCCAGTCCCAGAACCCCCGGCTCTCCCTGCAGCACTACCTGGACCTGGTGGACAGCGATCGACCCTACAAGTGCCTCTACTGCAGCAAGGCTTACAAGAAGTCCAGCCACCTGAAACAGCACGTCAGGTGGGCGGGGGAACAGGCCGGGGGGGGCGGGGCAACAGGCCAGGGGGCGGGGCAACAGGCCAGGGGGCGGGGAGAACGACTTGCTGACCACAAACCATACGTTAATAGACACTTACCTCTGTCTGAGGAGATTAGAGGGTCAAGTTATGGGGAGTTGGGAGGAGGTATGGAAACGCCAAAGGCCTGTTCGTGTCTAGGAATAGCCCGTCCCCTCTGGTGCTCCCTAAGGGGGGCTGGGGGGTGGGGGGGAATTCATAAGCTAGCTCCTGTGCAGTGCAAAACGCCCACTTTCCACGTGTTCCTGTTTGAAATCCCTTCAGCAACGTTACATCAAAGGCAGTTTCTGGTTTTCACCGATGCAAATCCCTCAAGTCAGACAGCGCTGCGTTTGATCAGGCCCTGAGCAGAACGCCTGCCAGATTTCATCATCCTCCTCTCCCTGCTTCTCGAGATGAGCGACGCGCGCCGACAGACAGGGGAATAATAGTTCGATGGGAGATCAAATTGGGGGAACAAAGGAGTAATTGCATTGCCTTTCCATTAGTATTTAATGTCTTTATGACCTTTGGGTTTACCCATCAACTGTCCCAGCCACTCTCGTGTCGTGTAGAAGCGGGGGGGCCGAGACCGTTCCCAAAGGTCACAACCTTTTACAGGCTAAACAGATTGAGACTAATCATTCTACCTGAGTGCTGTTCTTGCTTGGCTGAGTCCTCTGCCCTCCTCAAATCAAACTTCAGGGTTGACACTAAAGACGTATTCAGAGCACAGTCAACACAGGCACATTGTGGACCTGGAAAAGGGACTTCAAGAACTGGGCAGTTAAAGTAACCTGTAAGACCACAACGCTAAAAACAGACCCTAAGCTGGTGAGAATCCTATAGCTGTTCTGTTATTCATCATGTTCCCCGAACTCCCAAACAGCACATCTGGCGACCTTTTCAATATGGATACTCGCCTCTCTCCGTGAGAAGGTTAATATACTCTTTAGCGGCGAAAATGAATCGGTTTTCCTCTATAGTCCTGTCAGTGTTAAGGCGTTGGGCTCATGATCAGAAGGTTGTGAGGTTGTGTCCTCGGTCAAGGCACTTCACCCTACTCGCCTCAGGGGGGGAATGTCCCTGTACTTACGGCAAGTCGCTTTGGATAAGTGCGTCTGCTAAATGATTAAATGCAAATGTAAATACCAGGTTGCCGTGGCTTCCGGCTCAGGTCTCGCTGACCCCCCCCCTCAGGTCTCACACGGGGGAGCGGCCGTACAAGTGCCTGCAGTGCAGCAAGGGCTTCGCCTCCTCCGGCGTGCTGAAGGCCCACATCCGCACGCACTCTGGCCTCAAGGCCTACAAGTGTCTGATGTGCGACACCACCTTCACCACCAGCGGCAGCCTGCGCCGCCACATGACCACGCACAGCGACATGCGGCCCTACATGTGCCCCTACTGCCAGAAGACCTTCAAGTCGTCGCCCAACTGCCGCAAGCACATGAAGACGCACAGGTAGGAGTTTGATCCCCGGACAGCCGCTGACCCAGGCCCCTCCCCCTTCATATTACATGAATAAAGATACGTTGACCCTTCCCATATTTTTTTTATGACAAAATGCCCCCCCCCCCCCAGGTACGAGCTGGTCCAGCAGCTCCAGCAGCAGCCCACAGACGACCCCATGGGCGGGACCACCGTGTCCCACGACATGCAGGCGGAGATCGAGGCCGACGCCCTCCAGCCCCAGGCCCCTCCCGCCGTGGGCGGCGAGCAGGGGGGCATGCTGGGGCTGGGCCAGGGCGCGGGGGTGGGCGACGGACAGCAGGTGGTGCTGGAGACCCAGCTGAGCGACCAGGGAGAGGGTAAGTCTAGCGAGCCCCTCGCCAGCTTATCACCGTCTAACAACCAAACCCATCATGATTTCCTGGTAGTCAACTCTCCAGGTCTGGGACCGGTTGTCGAGACAACGTGGCTCGCATGAAAATCTAGAGCCAAAGTCTCGGTTCAAGAATATATTTTGGAAAAATCCACTTACTTTCTGTAAGCAGGACTCTCTTATCTACGAAGAGTGATTTCCCCCTTCCTTTTTTTTTTATCTCCTGATGGGCACACTGTTGGTTTTTCCCTCTTGGTGTTGAATGAAATCCACAGTCTTCTCCCAAAGGCTGATAGTAGGAGCCTGAGCTGGAGGAGACAATTGCTGTTTGACATTACGTCTCAGAGGCTCTCTGGGAGGGAAAGAGAGATTCGACATTGACTTGTGTTGGATCATCCACGCTGGTCAGGAAGTCACAGACCATTGGCCAGAGTCGCTCAGCTGTGCTAACCTCACTTGACTTTCAGAGGTTTCTGAAGCTGTGAAGTCTTAAACCCATCCTAACTATGGAGGCTTGATCTCTCTCTTGAACTTTCTTTCTTTCTATTTATCTGTCTCTCTCTCTCTCTCTGTCTCTTTCTGTCTCTCTCTCTCTCTCTCTGTCTCTCTCTCTCTCTCTCATCAGTACACATGCTTCAAAGTCAACCTGACCCGACCTCACTGCCTTATTTAAGATTCCGTTTTCGGAGCACTTAATATTTTAAAACCGCTTTCCCGTGGAGCTGTGAGAGACGGTAGCCTCCTCGTTGGCCACCCGGTGACCTCTGACCTCTCAAGTTCATCATGACAGCATAAAGGAAAAGAGGGAAGATGTTTATCACCCTGTCAGAAAATCCTTTTTCTGTCAGCCACTTTTTAAGTCTTCATTTCCAGTTTTAATCTTTGAAGTTAACAGGGAGGGGTGAATTGGCTACTGCGGCCCCTGCGGCCTCTACTCTCCACATCAGGCAGACGGCCTCTGGATGGTCTCCGTGGCGACCGGGTCGAAGCCCCGCAGTACTAAAGCTCCTCGTACAGCTGTAGCCCCCCCCCCCCCCCCCCTCGCATTCTGATAACGGGCTGCCATGCCAACGCTCACTTTGGTTTTCTGTCTCCCCCTTCCTCGCTCTCGCTCTCCCTCCATCTTCCTCTTTTCTGCTTTCTTCCTGTCAATCTCTCCTTTTGCCACTCTCCCCCCCACTCTCTCCTCTCCCTGTCTTTCGGTCTCTTTCCATCTCTCTTTCTCTAGACACCTTTGTTACGACTCAACATGTGATGCCTCAGACCATTAGCCAGTTTGAGACACAGTCGCTACCTCAGCCAGCCTTTGACCAGCAAGCTCTAACGCAAGGTAAAATACACACACACACACACACTGCCTCACACACACACAAACCCTGGGTGTGTAGCTGTGGTGAATAATGTGCTTGAATGTCCGTCCCTCAGCTATAATGTGCCTTCTGCGCCCCCTGTGTATTTGGCTTGGCAGCGGGGGGCTCCAGTTTGAGGGACTTGTCGCAAACCGGTCGCAAACCGGTCGCAGCCGGAACCAATCCTAAACCGAAACCCACACATATTTCTCCACTGCAATGTGCCTCTTCTAGTCTGCTGTCTGACCCCTTCACCTCCCCCCTCCTCTTCATCTCCCCCTCGCCCTACCTCCCTCTTGCTGTCACACACGCACACACACACACTGGGAGTATCTGTCAAGCTGACCCTGTTAGCGGCAGTGGTACCTTCACTGTTTGTTTGGAGGGGGTTATCATTGACCGTGGGGTTGGCAGAGAGGGTCACACTCATCAAACGTCAACCTGCACCGGGGGGGCACTAGGACCCAGAGGTCTGCACTGCACCGGCATCTACCTTCAACTCAAACAGAGAGAGAGAGAGACATTGTGGATGTGTGTGTGGGAGACAGACAGGACATATTGCTGAAGTCTAGCTTCACTTGTATCTTTCCTCAACATGCCCCCGTGACATCTGTGCATGTGTGTGTCTGTCTGTATGTGTATGTGCACATGGGGAGTCAGGTGGCTCAGCGGTTAAGGCGTTGGGCTAGTGATCGGAAGGTTGCAAGTTCGATTCCCAGCTGTGGCTACGTGACGTTGTGTCCTCGGGCAAGGCACTTCACCCTACCTGCCTCAGGGGAAATTTACCTGTAATTGCTGTAAGTCACTCTGGATAAGAGCATCTTCTAAATGACTACATGTAAATGTACATCCATAGGTTTCACCATTACGGAGAGTTATGCCCAGCCCCAGTTCACCACAGTCCAACAACTCCAGGACTCCAGTACTCTGGAGTCCCAGGCCCTGTCCTCCAGCTATCCTCCCCAGAACCTCCTCCACGTACCCAGCTCCGAAGTGGTGAGTCCTGGGCCCTGCGCCTCTCCCTTCAGCCTCTCCTCCGCTCCTCCAGACCAGACCTGGATCAGGTGCTACTCATGCACAACATAGCAAGTCTTTGGAATAGGACCAGATACTGGGCTGTTATTGCTGTAGAGTGACAGCAGTGTGTGTGTGTGTCTGTGTGTGTGTGTGTGTGTGTGTGTGCAGGCCAGAGGTCTCCTCCAGGACCCTCCAGAGGCAGACGTGCAGCTCAGCAGCCAGATTCAGGACTACCAAGACGACAGCGAGGAGAGCGGCAAACGGGCCTACAGGTGAGAGACCTTGTCAACGAGTTCCTGCCGACGTCCCAAGCCCTCCTTTCCTGGGTGGCGGATCACATGGCTCACATGAAGACCCTTCCGCTTCCTGGGCCCACGCCCCTCGCCACCCCAACCCCCCCCCAACCCCCTCCTGATTGGGTCCTCAGGAAACAGCATCGCCTCCTGAAGAGCCCTCAGGTCCGCCACGTGCTTCTCCTCCTCGGGCCGGTTTGTCTCGGATGCCTCGCCGGAACGAGCACGTCCTCACTCGTTTATTCATCTTTTGATGCTCCCCTGCTTTTGTGTCGCCGCACACGCGCTCAGCCAGGCGCATTACGGGAGCCCCGGGGGTGGAGATGAAGCCGGGGTGGGGAGACGGAGGGGTGGAGAGGAGGAAAGGGGCGAGAGACAGGGGGGGGTTCGATAAGGGAAGAGCCGTCTCTGACGCACGCATCGTGTACGGCTGCGTTGGGGTTTGACGTGGGAGGGGTGAGAACAGGGTCGAGTTCGACGCTCGCTGACCGAAGAGACCCGCTCGGTCCTCTGCCTGGACGCTCCTCTTTTACGCTCTCACACGCCGACAGGCATTTGATGGCTTTCTATTTCTCTCGGCTGTCTCTCTCCCTCCATCCATCCTCCCTCCCACCCTCCTGCCCTCTGTCAAGCACACTCGCACACACAGTAGTTTTTTAACGGTGGTTCTGGAGGGTTACTCTTGTGTGATGGATGGTGCTGTCTCCCTCAGTAGACTCACTGCTAAGGGCGCCGTTTTTTAAATCCCCCCCCTTTTCTCTCGATATCCTTCCTGTTTTTAATTTATCTTCTCTCTCTCACTCTCTTTCTCTCTCTCTCTCTCTCTCACGTCTTTCTTGTTTCCTCTCCCCTCAATCTCTTTCTTGCCCCCCCCCTTCCTCTCTCTCTAAACGTCCCCCCGCTCGCCCCAGGTGCAACTGGTGCAGCAAAGCCTTCAAGAAGTCGAGCCACCTGAAGCAGCACATCCGCTCGCACACGGGAGAGAAGCCCTTCAGGTGCAACCTGTGTGGGCGGGCCTTCGTGTCTGCGGGCGTGCTCAAGTCCCACCTCAACACGCACACGGGTGAGGCAGCACCACACACACGCACGCACACGTGCACAAACACAAGCACACACACCCCCACACACACACACGCCAACCTGTCAACAACCGCCCGACACGCCCCTCGCACGCGTATTGACCCCCCCCCCCCCCCCCCCCCCCCCGCCTCTCTTCTCCCCCCCTTTCCCCCCAGGGGTGAAGGCCTTCCGCTGCAACGTGTGCGGCGCCTCGTTCACCACCAACGGCAGCCTGAACCGTCACATGATCGTCCACATGAAGCCCTACAAATGTCCAATGTGCCACGAGAGCTTCCGCAGCAGCCTGCTCTGCCGCAAGCACCTGAAGAAGGCCCACGCTCTGGAGGACAGAGGTACACACACACACACACACACACACACACACAGGCAGGTAAACACGCTACACCCCCTCCCGCACCCAAACCACCTTGTTTCCCTGGTCCTCCCAGGCCTGGAGGAAGAGGACGGCGAGGAGGAGGAGGAGCGCGAGCAGATGGCCACCAAGAGGAACCGCGCAGACATCATCACCTTCACGGAGGAGCAGGCGGCCGAGCTGGCTAAGACCAGCCCTGGAGAGGAGGCGTCCGTGTCGGAGAAGGTCAGTCCTCAGCTCTCTGGCCACCAGGACGTCCATCACAGTCCTGCTTGAGGAGATTAATGTTACATAACATTGATATAGCCTAGTGATATGCTAGCATGCTAATGTTAAGATTCAGGAAGTGCACATATCACAGTAAAAAAAAAAGCCGGGAATCTAATTCACGACCTTTCGATCATGAGGCCAGTGCCTTAACCTGCTGAGCCACCTGACTACCGTAATATTTGTTATTGATTAGGTGATATTTTCAAAATGTCCCCCGCATTGGTTATCGTTTTCCGACCTGCATGACGCAGGGTGATAATTGGTCCCTCCCATGAGCTCTGGTCCAATGCATCCTGGGTAACGTGTTCTGTGTGTGCGGGGGGGGTCCAGGTGCTGGCCCAGTCTGCAGCTGAGAGGGATCGCATCAGTGAGCTGAAGGACAGAGCGGTGGAGCTGGAGACGGAGCCCAAGTTCGCCAACTGCTGCGACTTCTGTCCCAAGAGCTTCAAGAAACCCAGTGACCTCGTCAGGTGAGAGACACACAGACACACACGAACGCTCTCGAACGCACACGCTCGGGGGCCCAACCTTGATTGGTCGATCGCATTGTAGTGCACACCCTGGAAATCTCGACTAGTGGAGACTTTGAAAGGCTTTTTCAAAGACCCCCACAATGAAGTCAAAGACACAATGCTACCGTCTATTCCAACTCTCCTCCCTTCCCCTCCTCTCCCCTCCTCTCTTTCTCTCATCTCCCTTCCTCTCCTCTATCCTCCTCTCCCCTCTTCTCCTCTCCCCTCCTCTCTTTCTCTCATCTCCCTTCCTCTCCTCTATCCTCCTCTCCCCTCTCCCCCCCTTCTCTCCTCTTCTTCTCTCTTCTCCCTTCCTCTCCTCTCATCTCCCCCTCTCCTCTCCTTCTCCACCCCTCCGTCTCATCCTCCCCTCACCCACACTCCATGCAACGCTTAAGTTACCGAACCCGCTTCAACTTCTTCAGAGAAGTTTTGGGGGGATTTGGAAAGGCTCATGAATGATTCATCAGCTGGCGTCTGTCAGTCTGACATGCTGGGGTTCTGTGGCTCTACGGAAGCAGAACCTGGGATTGGGTTCGTGGTTATGCTGGCTTTCACCTGTGATCACTGCTCACAGGGATTAGCGCTGTACTAGAACTCAGTTTATCTTCAATTAAAACCTGTGTTTTAAATCTTAACAGTTTTTGTCTCTTGAAATGATCTTTCTCTGTCACTTTCTTTGTCTTTGCTGTCTCTCTATCTATTTTTGTTCTGTCTGTTTATCTTTTTCTGGCTCTCTCTTGCTCTCTCTCTGTCTTTCTCTTTCTGTCTCTGTCTGTCTCTCATGTTCTCTCTCTATGTCTCTCTCTCTCTCTCTCTCTCATGCTCTCTCTCATGTTCTCTCTCTCTCTCTCTCATGCTCTCTCTCTATGTCTCTCTCTCTCTGTCCCCTGTCCAGGCACATCCGTATCCACACAGGAGAAAGGCCCTTCAGGTGTGAGGAGTGTGGCAAGACCTTCACAGTCAAGTCCACCCTGGACTGTCATGTGAAGACTCACACAGGTGAGCGAGGGGCGAGGAGAGGGACAACGTGGACAGGCACCAGATAGATGGGATGGGTGGATGGAAGGAAGGATTCACGGGGAGATACATATTCATTTAGCGGACGCTTTTGTCCAAAGCGACTTACAGCAAGTACAGGGACAATCCCCCTGAGGCAAGTAGGGTGAAGTACCTTGCTCAAGGACGCAACGTCACATAGCCATAGCCGGGAACTAAACTCACAATCTTTCCAATCATAAGGTCAGGTCTTAACCTGCCTAGCTACCTGACTCTCTAGTAGGTAGGTTATTAGACGGACGGCCCTGTCGATGGATGGATGAACTGATGGATAGATGAAGCTTTGCCTCATTTCAGTGTGCTGGCGCGCTCTATTAAGCCTTATCAGATGTAGCTGGTCTGTTATTGTCAACAAGCTCTGCAATCATTCACAAGTGTATTATTATGTTAATCGCTCATGAGCCTGAATGGTATCTCTGGCTATATTTTTGAGAGAGGGGTGGGAGTTTGAACGAGGGGAAGTATTTTCATTAGAGAGACTGCAGAAAGGAGGAGTGTGGGAGGAGGGAGAGAGAGATCTGCGTGGGATCTCATTCTTCTCCTCAAAACCACTGAGTCACTGTCACAGCCGCTCCCTAAAATACCTGATAGCCCACAACCATGTCCATGCTGCCTCTATGATCATCACCCTGCTGCCTCTATCTATAACCATCACCCTGCTGCCTCTATCTATAACCATCTCCCTGCTGCCTCCATCTATAACCATCTCCCTGCTGCTTCTATCTATAACCATCACCTGCTGCCTCTATCTATAACCATCACCCTGCTGCCTCTATCTATAACCATCTCCCTGCTGCCTCCATCTATAACCATCTCCCTGCTGCTTCTATCTATAACCATCACCTGCTGCCTCTATCTATAACCATCACCCTGCTGCCTCTATCTATAACCATCACCCTGCTGCCTCTATCTATAACCATCACCCTGCTGCCTCTATCTATAACCATCACCCTGCTGCCTCTATCTATAACCATCACCCTGCTGCCTCTATCTATAACCATCACCCTGCTGCCTCTATCTATAACCATCTCCCTGCTGCTTCTATCTATAACCATCACCCTGCTGCCTCTATCTATAACCATCACCCTGCTGCTTCTATCTATAACCATCACCCTGCTGCCTCTATCTATAACCATCACCCTGCTGCTTCTATCTATAACCATCACCCTGCTGCCTCTATCTATAACCATCACCCTGCTGCCTCTATCTATAACCATCACCTGCTGCCTCTATCTATAACCATCACCCTGCTGCCTCTATCTATAACCATCACCCTGCTGCCTCTATCTATAACCATCACCCTGCTGCCTCTATCTATAACCATCTCCCTGCTGCCTCCATCTATAACCATCTCCCTGCTGCCTCTATCTATAACCATCACCCTGCTGCCTCTATCTATAACCATCACCCTGCTGCCTCTATCTATAACCATCTCCCTGCTGCCTCTATCTATAACATCACCCTGCTGCCTCTATCTATAACCATCTGTCTACTCTGACAGTCCCATCAGAAGGTATCTGATAGATATTCATGTGTCGTGGCAATTCATTCAGTTATTGATTGATTATTCATTCATTCATATATTATACATTCATTCATTCATGAATGCATTCATTCATTTCGTTTATACATTCGTTCTGCAACTGTTATCAGAGGTCAAATGTCTGTCTGTTCAGTACCCCAACAAACACAACATCTCCCCCTGCAGGTCAGAAGCTGTTCAACTGCCACATGTGCAACACCTCCTTCTCCACCAAGGGCAGCCTGAAGGTCCACATGCGCCTGCACACCGGCTCCAAGCCCTTCAAATGCCCCTACTGCGAGCTGCGCTTCCGCACGTCAGGCCACCGCAAGACCCACATCCAGTGCCACTCCAGGCCCAGCTCGGAGGGCCGCAAGGCCAAGCGGGCAGCCTCGGCCCGGGCCCAGCAGAGCCAGCAGGCTGGAGAGCAGGCCCCGGCCCAGCAGGTCCAATCAGGCGTCGAGGGACTCCACCTGCTCCAGACCAGCTCGTCTGACCCCAACCTCTACCTCCCAGCCAACCAGGTCCTCTCAGGCCAGTTTGACCAGAGCCTACTGCAGCAAGGCCTGATTGGACAAGCTATCCTGCCTGCCTCCATGTCAGGTAGTTAAAACCTGTCTTACCTTAAACTTCATGTCAGGTAGTATAAACCTGTCTTACCCTAACCCTCATGTCAGGTAGGATAAACCTGTCTTACCCTAACCCTCATGTCAGGTAGTATAAACCTGTCTTACCCTAACCCTCATGTCAGGTAGTATAAACCTGTCTTACCTTAACCCTCATGTCAGGTAGTATAAACCTGTCTTACCCTAACCCTTATGTCAGGTAGTATAAACCTGTCTTACCCTAACCCTTATGTCAGGTAGTATAAACCTGTCTTACCCTAACCCTCATGTCAGGTAGTATAAACCTGTCTTACCCTAACCCTTATGTCAGGTAGTATAAACCTGTCTTACCCTAACCCTTATGTCAGGTAGTATAAACCTGTCTTACCCTAACCCTCATGTCAGGTAGTATAAACCTGTCTTACCCTAACCCTTATGTCAGGTAGTATAAACCTGTCTTACCCTAACCCTTATGTCAGGTAGTATAAACCTGTCTTACCCTAACCCTCATGTCAGGTAGTATAAACCTGTCTTACCCTAACCCTTATGTCAGGTAGTATAAACCTGTCTTACCCTAACCCTTATGTCAGGTACTCTCAAACCCATCTTTCCCTGAACCAAGCTCATAGACCAGGCCTCTCAGATTCACAGATCCAGGACAGACTAGAGTCCTCCGTATTTTCTCTTCATCAAATCTCTCTCTCTCTCCCAATGGGAATGAGCCGCTGTTCGAAAAAGCATCCAATAGGAAAGTTGTGTTGTGCCTGGAGTCTGGCTCACTTCTGCAGTAATCCCTGGTTGGTTGGAACACTACTGTCCTAGACGCCAGCCGTGAAATTAATATCCTTTGCTCTGCTACACCCCATCGCTCGCTGTCTGCAGCCAACGATAATTCTAAGCCTTCCGTCCCTTATCTCGGAAAACAGGCCCTCGGAAATATTCATTTACTGCATAAAGTAATGTTCATTCTCACAATACTGGAAGTACTGTTCATATGCTCGCAATACAGGAGGTAATACTCTCACAATACTGGAAGTACTGTTCATACTCACACTACAGGAAGTAACATCACTGCACAGGGTTTACTATTCAACGTTGATACCTTACAGGAAGTACATATTTTATACTACTAAACCCCCTAGTGTACTTCTATTCCATATATAAACTAAAGTGCTTGTTTGTCAGGGGGGGACCTGACAGTGTCTCTGTCGGAGGGCCTTGCCACCCTAGAGGGGATCCACCTACAGCTCACCTCAGCTAACCTGGTGTGTCCCAACGTCCAGATCTCTGGGATCGACACCAGCAACATCAATAACATCACGCTGCAGGTAACATGACCCTCAGTCGCTGTGTAAAGGTGTGTTTCAGCAGTGTGTTTACAGTTTACCTAAAGGTCACAGGGGTCATTTCCTAATTTGTCCCTCTCTGCCGTTGTGATTCTCTCCCTCCACCACTCTTCTAACCCATGTGACCTCCATGGTCCCCGTGTACCTCCCCAGATCGATCCAGCCATCCTCCAGCAGACCCTCCAGCAGGGCGGCCTCCTCTCTCACTCCCTGACCCCTGACCCCGGCCTGACCTCCCACCTGGCCTCCAGTGACCCCGGGGGGCTGCCCACCAATGTGGTGCTCCAGCCTCTCACCAGCCTGGCTCTGCAGCCCTCCAGCATGGGCCCCTCCAGCGGCTCCCTGGGGGGCCTGGGAGAGCCAGACGGCTCAGGTACGACACCACACAGCCTCCTGTGGCAGGGGGCTGTTTTTGGGGGGCTGTTTTTGGGGGGGCTGTTTGGGGGGGGGGGGGGCTGTTTTTTTGGGGGGGGGCTGTTTTTGGGGGGCTGTTTTTGCGGGACTGTTTTTGGGGGGCTGTTTTAGTGCCCTTCTCTAAGCTAGGCTGTACCCCCCCACCCCTCCCCCTCAGGATCCCAGGAGCTGGGTCATGTGATGAGCTCGGGGCTGGTGCCAGGAGGAGCCGGGGGCCATGAGATCACCCTGACCATCAACAACTCCAGCCTGACTCAGGCTCTGGCCCAGGCCCAGGCTCAGGCGCAGGCAGCTGGGGCCAACGCTGGAGCAGGGAACCCTCAGGAAATCACCCTCACCATCTCAGGTAAAGGAACCCCCAGACCCTCCAGCACAAGACCAGCTGTCAGGTGGGACCAAAGGAGCCTGCAGCTGTTTGGTGTCACCCACTTAAGACCGGAGCTGACCTTTACTCAGACTGACAACCTGTGCTGCTCGGAGAGGCTGCCTGGAGACGGGAGGGGGGTGTGGGTAGGGAGCTGGCTTCTTTCTGGGTTAGGAGAGTGCTAAATGACTAAATGTAAATGTGGGAGGGGAGGGTGCTCGTACACCTGCGTCCAGAGCAACTTACAGCAAGTACAGGGACATTCTCCCTGAGGCAAGTAGGGTAAAGTGCCTTTCCAAGACACAGCTGGGAATCGATCTCACAACCTTCCGATCATGAGCCCAACTCTCTGTACTTGATGACGTTAGCCTAAACGCCTCCAAATCACAGGAAGCAGAACACGTCCTGCTTCTAGAATCTTCCTCCCCTGTTTCCACAGGTCAGGACCTGCTGTCACAGCCCAGCGCCTCCAGTGGAGGGGAGATGAACGGCGGCATCAGACTGACATCACCCCTGGTAACCCAGACGGCCAACGCTACTCTGACCCTCAGCAATGACCACCTCCTACCTCATAGTACCTCCAACGCTGGCATGACTGGTATGTGTGTTTGAGTGTGTTTGAGTGTGTGATTCAAGTGATTTTACTGCATCGAGAATACACACATGAACTGCTTAAGGTGAAGTCCTTTGCCCCTCTTCTCCCCTGCCAGTCACCAGCCTGCCGTCCAGCACCGTCCTATCACAGACTGCCGTGTCACAGGGTCTGGTGATGTCATCAGGCAGTGTGGTGGATGGAAGCGTGACCCTGACCCTGGCTGACACGCAGGGCATGCTCGATGCGGTCACCCTCAACTTGAACGCACAGGTACTCACGCATGGACACGGACACGCACACGCATACGGATACATACACACGCTGGAATCATACTTTGTCTGGACACACACTCACACACACACACACTCTGTCATGTCCTGTCCTGTCTCTCCAGGGTCAACAGTTTCCTGCAGTGCTGAACGAGTCCGGTCTCTCGGGGCAACCAGCAGGCTCCACACAGCAGGTCATCCTCGTTAGCCACGCCCCCAACGGCCCTGATCGATCATCCGATAACAACTTCAGGGTTCGTGTGTGTGTGTATGTGGGTGTGTGCCAAAATATGCTTACGGTGACCACACACACAGTTGTATGCAAGATTTATCCCATGCCTAGGTGTGTGTGTGTGTGTTAACCCCCTGTGTGTGTGTTTCAGCTGGCTGAGGGCGCCCAGGTGTGTGTGAAGGCGTCGGAGGCGGAGCTTCCCAAACAGAACCAGTGTTTCTACTGCGACCAGGTGTGCCAGAGTGCCAACACCTTGAGACGGCACTGCAGGCAAGCCCACGGCAAGGAGCGCTGCCACGTGTGCAGGACATGCGGCAAGGCCTTCAAGAGAGCCACACACCTCAAGGTAGGCTGGCTCCCACACACACACACACACATACGCAGCTGAGCACTAACGTATGCAGGCACACACACACAGACACGCACGCACACGCAGGCAAACACACCCACACGTTTTTTCGGGGGGTGGCAGCTGAGCCGTGATCCTTCCTCTCTGAGTCTGAATGTGATTAGGCTTCAGAGTGGTGCTGAAGTGTACTGACAGTGTTCTCTAAGGCTTGCTGGTCTTGGTGTGTGTGTGTGTGTGTGAAAAGCTTGTGCTTGTGTGTGCCCCCTCATCTCTCTCCGGATCCTAAAAACACAGTAATTGCTTCACGAGAAGCCAAGAAAAAAAAAAAGAGAGTTGAAACTCGTCGAAACATCCTCCTCTTACATACATTCAAGGTCAAGGAGGGAATTATTTGGAGAGGACCTATGCACCCAGACACACACACATGCACACACCCACACACACACACACCCAGCATATGTATATACAGCAGCTGTCTGAAGGGCCCGTCTGTTGTCTACTCTGGGAAGAAGAGCCACTCCACATAACAGCCTCTCATCGCAGACATAGTCACAGCTCCTCCATCTCTCTCCCCTCTCTCCTCTCCTCATCTCTCGTTCTCTTCTCCCGGAGCCCCTCCCCGTTCCCCCCCTCTCCTCTTCTCTCCTCTCGTCCTGGCTCCTCTCCTCTCGTCCTAGCTCCTCTCCTCTTCTCTCGTCCTGGCTCCTCTCCTCTCATCCTGGCTCCTCTCCTCTTCTCTCGTCCTGGCTCCTCTCCTCTCGTCCTGGCTCCTCTCCTCTCGTCCCGTCCTGGCTCCTCTTATCTTGTCTCATCCTGGCTCCTCTCCTCTCCTCTCGTCCTGGCTCCTCTCCTCTTGTCTCGTCCTGGCTCCTCTCCTCTCGTCTCGTCCTGGCTCCTCTCCTCTTGTCTCATCCTGGCTCCTCTCCTCTCGTCCTGGCTCCTCTCCTCTTGTCTCGTCCTGGCTCCTCTCCTCTCGTCCTGGCTCCTCTCCTCTTGTCTCGTCCTGGCTCCTCTCCTCTCCCCTCGTCCTGGCTCCTCTCCTGGATGCTTGCTCCTCATGCCTGAGGGCTCTCTCACAGCACAGGCAGGTGCAGCCATCTGCCCTCGCTGGCTGGGATGACGTGTGGCTCCTCTGGGAACCAACGAGCCATCTTATAGACCTCAAACAATCCAATCCATCTGGAAGAATACAGCATATTTGATCCTTTAGTGAAAAATTTAAGTATTGGGGAAACGTCCAGCTTTATCGTGTGTGTGTGTGTGCACGCGTGTGTGTGTGTGTGTGAGAGAGAGACGTGTAAGGGTAACTCTTAACGTGTTGCCCGTGCAGGAACACGAGCGCGTGCACAAGCGAGGCCCCTCCCCCAGCTCCCGCAGGCCACGCCACTTCAACTGCACCGTCTGCGTCAAGGCCTTCACCAAACCCAGCCAGCTGGAGAGACACAACCGCATACACACAGGTAACACACACACACATACACACGGGTAACACACACAGGTAACACACACACACATACACACAGGTAACACACACAGGTAACACACACACACATACACACAGGTAACACACACAGGTAACACACACACGGGTAACACACACACAGGTAACACACAGGTAACACACACACACAGGTAACACACACAGGTAACACACACACAGGTAACACACACAGGTAACCCCACACAGGTAACACACACACACATACACACAGGTAACACACACAGGTAACACACACAGGTAACACACATACACACGTATGTAACACACGCACGCACGCACAGGTAACACACACAGGTAACCTCACACCCACATACACTCGTAATCCATTTAGACACCCTTGTAAATGGACACACACTATGGAATGCTTAGGTCATCATCCCGGTCATTTTGTTGCTGAGAACATTGAGTGTGTGTTGTGCTTCCAGGAGAGCGTCCGTTCAAGTGTGAGCAGTGTGACAAGGCATTCAACCAGAAGAGCTGCCTGCAGGTGCACATGGTCAAGCACACGGGAGAGAAGCCCTTCAAGTGTGAGGTGTGCAGCATCGGCTTCACTCAGAAGAGCAACATGAAGCTACACATGAAGAGGCTGCATGACTACAGTAAGGATGGCACACACACACACACACACACGATAGGGACCTGCTGTTGGAGACAACTAGGGACAATTGTTCATAAGGAGTGTCAGATAGCTCAGCGGGTTAAGGCGTTGGCCTCACGATCGGAAGGTTGTGAGTTCAATTCCCGGCTGTGGCTTTCTGATATTGTGTTTTTGAGCAAGGCACTTCACCCTACTTGCCTCAGGGGGGAATGTCCCTGTAAAAGCATCTGCTAAATGAGGTATGATTATTATTATTCATCAACTTGGAGCTGATGCTAATGCTAGCTCTCCGACCCCATCCAGCCCCAGCTCAGGTCCAGGTGTCCCTGGAGCCGGAGGAGGTGGAGGAGGAGGTGGAGGTGACCCCGGAGCTCGACCTGGAAGAGGTTGTCCAGGAGTCTTCTGGAGACTGGCAGTGCACCATGCCCAGCGTCTTTCCCTAGTCCGCCCTCCGAAGCGTCTCACACAACACCGAGGCATCATGGGACATGTAGTCCACACAGCCACCTCCTTAGACCTTGTTAGTTGCATGCTTTTGTGAACAAACTGCACTTTTCTAATCTAAAACTGTCCTTCCCAGGCTTGCTAAGGTTTTCACTTAGGAAACTGACAAAACAATTATGTTGTTTGTGTCTTTTTGTAAAAAAACTAAAAACTAAACATAGACAAGCTTCAAACCTGGGAACAATATGCAACGTCTTCATTTGTTACCCTCAGGCTTTCAACTGTTGGGGTTACTTTGCTTTAGTTCTGAGCGATCTCTCATCCAAAATATCAGAGAGGACAGAACTCTGAGGAAAGTGAGCTTTCAGATATTTTGGCCTCAGGTGCAGCTGCCCCCCCCCCCCCCTCCCCCTTACCTGCCTCCAAAACCGAGGGACAGGCATTGTCCAAACGTTGCGCTTTTGTGCAGTTTAATGAGAAGAAATATGTTTTCTTCTCTCATTTACATGACATTATATTTTTGTATGTTTATAGTAGATAGTTTTTGTAAAAAGGCAAGCTAAATCTACTTTTTTTCCTTTTCCCATATGTTTTGTTTTGTCGAACGTTCTTTTGCCATATCAAATCAAAAGGTGGCCTTGAATGGGTCAAAGTGCTAACAAGGGGAGCTGAAATGTTCCCGTGCAAGAAGAAAAGGTGCTCCTCTAGTGTCTCCGGATGAGAACCCCGAAAATAAACAACACTTTGTAGAACATTTAGCAAGTTCCAACCAGAAACTATGTTTGACAAAACGATGTAGAGTAGACCTTGTAGAGAAACCACTATAAACGTCTTCTGTGTACCATCTTTGGCCGAACCATGAGCACTCGGACCATGAGTAGCATTATGCTG
Source organism: Protosalanx chinensis (assembly GCA_030340685.1). Lineage (NCBI taxonomy): Eukaryota > Metazoa > Chordata > Actinopteri > Osmeriformes > Salangidae > Protosalanx > Protosalanx chinensis. Next base: position 14,995,226 of record CM059322.1, on the reverse strand, counting down.
AATTCATGCACAGCCCTTTTTTATACAATATTTTATTTTGTAAATGGTGTACGATAGATGCCTATTTTCTGATACGAAGGGTGAACAAGCGTTTTGTTCAGCTATGCCAGTGTACAAAGACTATAAGATGTTGAGTTTTAGTCAGGCGAGAATGTATTTTTTAATGTTAAGAAAATGTTTAATAAAACAACTTTTCTACTTCTTTTCTGGTATTTAATAGTACAGTGTAACCTAACAAACAAAGTAAACTGACTTAATTCCCTTGAATATTTGATTTTAGTGTTGTCCTTACACCACCTCCAGGTTCGTATCACATTTCCCCAGTGAAGATGCAGTTATGGTTCCAAAACCATCCAGCTGGGATGCCAGGAGTGTGGGAGGAGCCTCAAGCTGCTAGCTGTCACAGTCATGGTGACTAAAACCATCTGTAGGCTGGGAGGGCCCAAGTCCCATGTCACCTTCCCCAGCTGAGGATTGGAGAAGGGTAACCAGAAATGGTGCAACATACAAGAATCTTCTAGAAATGGTCCATGTGTCATGGCCAAAATGTTGGCACTCCTGATATTTTTCCAGAAAATGAAGTATCAAACAGAATGGCAGCAACAGAAGGTTTTATTGGATTTTGTATTTATTTTTATTTCAAGTTAAGTGGCTGGTCATACATATATTTATTATAGGTACAACGATGAGGGCCTCGAGTTTAATTTACATTCATTCACAGGACCCATACGAAAATGCACACACACACACACACACACACACACACACGGGTAACACACGTGCACAAGCACACACACGAACACTCGCACACACGCAGACACACGCACACATACACGGCGATGTGTGTAGGAGGAACGGGGAGAGGCAGAGAACGCTACAGAACACACACGTCTATTGTACAGTAAAACACAAAGTTCCTTTTATAAACAAGGACAGTATAGTGGTGATGGTAGTACAATGTTTATCTGTCATAACCTTACTGACGACTCTCCCTCATGAATTTCCTGAACTATCATCATTCGCATCTTTTATTTTTTTTCGATACTTTGATGTTTCAGTTAAAGTATTGAGCACCTTCGTGAAAGTGTTTGTTTCTAAATTCCACATGAAAGACACAACAGGAAGTAAGTTGTTTGGCGTTGTTTCAGCTAGCTGTTTTGTATTCTTTGTTGGTTGTGTTCTTTAAAGCCGGAGACCGTTAAACAAAAGGGATGACGTGTCTAGACTACAACTACAAGCGATGGGGGGGAGATCTGGCTTCATATCTGAGCGCGCTCAGTGCTTACGACGGTGGCGGTGCCAGCCGAAGCGTTCTTTCAGAGCAGAGTCGCTGCCATGCAGGGATCAAACCAGTGCATTTCAGAAGAATCGGTTAGGTCTATGGTCGGGACAATCCCAGAGCCATTTTACAACGTTAGAGTGTTTACTTCGGTCATTACAATCGACCGGAAATCCCCCAAAAAATGAAGCAGTGTTAGAATCTAGAACGTCATTCAGTCCTTGTTACAAATTTATTTGCATAGCTTTTTTTAGAGGGTTAACACATTTTTGTAACCACCAAAGTTCACAGCCAATAGGAGATCCTAATGTTAAAACATAGAAAGACAGCACATTTAAGACAAGACATGATTGGCCAAGATATAAGAGGTGAGGTATTGGAAGAAAAAAAATTCATTAAAATATAAATGTGAGCATAAGTCCATTGATGAAACATGACAATGATAGGCTTAACCTTTTATGACGAGAGACAAGTTTGACAGGACGGAAAACCGCTCTATTCTGAGCCAGAGCTGGACCTGGTCATTCTGGGCCTGCTGACATTAATAATTGCTAATTGGTCAGGTCAAAGGAACATCCACCATCTGTACCCCAGGTCCATCTCAGCCAGCCAATCAGGTTAGACATCTTTCAGACGCAGAGACAGAAAAGGCTAAATGCATGGTGGCTAGAGACCTATTTGACAGGTAACTTGAGAAGTACATGACACACAGCTACACAACTATACAACAACTAACTAAAGAGCCATATGACAAGTAGATAAAGACCCAATATGGAGGAATGGGGTGGGGGGGATGCCTGCAACTGCAGTTCACGTGGCGGAGGACGAGGAGAAGATGGACAGGGAGGAAGAGGAAATCTGAATGGGGGACACGAGCGAGGTGAGACAGTGCTGAGGGGGGGGGGGGGGGGGGGGGGGGGGGGACAGATTGTGTTGCTACTACCAGCCAAGGAGGGAAAGAGGCGCCAGAGTTATCGTCTAGGGTTAGAGAGTTAGAGAAGCAGGGAGAGATCTCGTCTTGTCTTCTGTTTTCCCACTGTAGTCCCTTAGTTAAGCCGTCTGCCCAGGTGCTGTTGAAGGAGGTGCAGAGAGGGACCTCAGCGTTTGGCTGGAGAAGCGCTTCGACTTCCTCCCTGGAGAAGGAACAGGAAATAACACTAATGAGCTGGAAAGACTACAGATGTATTGATCGTCACAGCAATTCCCCCAGGATTAGTCCTTTAAAGACCCTCAAAGTTTGTGGGTTTCGTTTTCGCTGCCAGTATTGTGAGTGGTAATAAACATTGCATCAAATGGTTCCTCCTCTTGGGGGATCTAACAAATTTGTTTCCATCCCTGTAGACACTGGATGTCCTTGGAGACAAAACTACCAATTTGCTTGCTGGCCAAGAATGCCATCAATGACGTTCAATTCAACAGGAGCTTATTCCAAGAATAGACTAGCATTTTTTATTCCGGTTTATATGGTGAAGTAAGAGGGGCCAAGGATTTAAATGGTACACAGATTATACAAATGAGACAAAGCTTTCGGGGAGACTGATTAGAGTAAAGATAATCCATATTGTACAAAGATGATACATCTTTGCATATAAGGAGGAGAGTCTTTGCTTTGAGCCATTTGAGCTGGAAATAATTGTCAGAGAAAAACTAATTAGAATGCTAAACACGTTAAAGAAAAAAAAAACGAGAAGAGTTTGAGATGGAAAAAGCTCTATCTCAAAAGGAGATAAACTCTGCTTTTACAGCAGTGTGTGAGCAGATAGCGAGTTCACTTGACATAAATTAGTTAGCTGGTGTGTATGAATAATAGACATTAGACTACCCCATAAGGGAATTGTGGCGCTTTCAGCAGCATTATGAACTTGCACATAATTGTGTAGCCTATAGCTATCATCACCATAACCGCAGCGACTCAATTATCATACTGCAGCCAGAAATAAGTAGGTCTAGCGAAGGTGTGCCTAATCATAAGCTAAGGAGTGCCAAGGTCTTAACCAAAAATGTTGCTCCCCCCCCCCCCCCCCCCCCCCCCCCCCCCCCCCCCCGGACTGTGACTGAGAATATATCTTGCTATGCTTGGCAGGAGCCCTGTTGGGGTGAACCCAGGTCAGAAAATATAGAGGCTTGCCGGAGCGGCTCCCTCAAATGTGCCAGCTCTCATCCATGAACCTCACTCTCTTTCAGGTAAACAACCCCAAAAATCTAAACAAGGCGCCCCCAAGGATCAGGCCACCTGAGTCCTGAGTCGTTTACGGCGGTTATGAGAAAGCGCAGCGCCGTTGGGGTTGTAGTGTGGAATATATCAACAGCTAAGAGGTCTAAAAAAACATCCAGCAGATTATGTAATGGTAGTTTTTGCCCTTTAGCGGTTAGCATAGCCCTGGTAGTCTCAAAATATGCTTACTGGGCAGTAATGTTGCTTGCAAGTAACAAGCGTTTAAACGTTAGAAGCTGTGGACCCCATATCCTGTGCAGAATCGAATGGCATTAACATGTCTTTGAACCTAATCCCTTTCATAAATTGCGATGACGGTTTTTTAAAAGTCTTCCAGCTTGGATAGGTGAATTGTTCATAGCGATTTAAGCACATGTTATTCGTCACTTCTTTTCAGTTCGGCTACTCACTGAATGTGTGGTGTCATCACTGAGGTGGAGAAGAGATTCAGAAGAGATTGAGAATGGGATTAGAGTGAAACATTACATCACACACCAATCAATGACTGAGCCATGAAGAATTGTCAGTTGAGAGTTTTGGTTATTTTGTCACTATGGAAGCTGTTTTTTTGGCAGGTTTACAGAAAAGAAGATGTACCATTTTGAAGATTCTGGACAGGGTTCCCTGGCCGTCAGCTGGGCTGGCCTTCTTCCCCTTGGCAGACAGTGACTTCAGAGATCCCTTGAGAAGAGATGGATGAAAATGAGGTGGGATGATTACAGTGAAACAACACAGGAGGTGGAGACAGCGAGGCTACAGAACCTCTGTCAGGACCAGCTATAGAGTGACGGAGCCAGCCTCAGGAGCCTACTGTCTGTCATCAGTTAGAGATGGACTGGACCCTTAATAACTCCGACCCGAACAAGATCACAAGGCTACGAGTCAGTCGCGTGTCAACTTTCCAATCACGTAAAAGGGTTTTCGTGTCAACGCCCTACAGACCATTTTAATCTCATCACCATGACTTGAACATGGATGTTTCAGATTGAGAAGAGAAACCGTTGAGATGAAACCGAGATTAAACATCTATCTGGACAATTTCTTTCCCCTTTTAAAATCCCTCAGGGAGAAGAGATTAAAGGAGTACTCTTTCATCCCACTCGCTGAAACACGTGCGCACACTCCGGTAAACACACCGTTAGCTGTTAAATGACTCATAACGCCCACGACATCCACATATCGGGAGAAAGTGAGGAGGAAGATGGATCAGGATTCATGTTACCAAACAGAGAGGGGCTTTAAGAACAGGGATGTCGACTGATGCCTCTAGCGGGGGAGTCGCCTGGCGGAAGGAGATTAAACAAAGGAAGGAGAAGGAGCTGATGGGCCTGTATGCCTAGATTACTGGAGATCCAAAGCCTCAGAAAGATAGTCTTATATGAAGATGGCTCAAAGATTTACAGTGAATAGTTTATGGAGTACACCATGGTGACAGTTTGTAGTCTGTACATTTTAAAGTCTACAAAAACAGAATCTCAAGCCATAGGTGCCGTGCACCAGAAGATGAGAGCTAATGAGAGACAGGACACACATCCAACCCCCAACCAAGAGCTGGTCGGCCATGACACTTGGGGACGGAGCGACAGTTAAACACCTACCAGGCCTATCTTGGCTTTGAGTCCACTCCACTGGCAAGGCAACAGACAGACAGGAAGAAAGACAGGCAGAGCGATAGACAGGCAGAGGGCAGACAGACAGACAAACGGACGAACAGACACAGAAGGACAGACACACAGATAGTGGGAGTGTATGAGTGAGTGAGTAGGAGGGAGGGAGGGAGGGAATGGGGTGCAGATAGAGAGGGGGGAAGACTGATAACGGCAGCAAGCCTGGTTCAGAGACACAGTGTACAGTTTGAAACAAAGGCCAAGGCACACTTCACACATGCTACTTCTCTAAGAAAACGGTACAATCCGTAATTCTGCATGACCATGAATAGGACTCACCCTAGACTTGGGAGGGGCAGGGGCCGCCTGATGAGAGAGAGAGAGAGAGAGAGAGAGAGAGAGAGAGAGAGAGAGAGACAGTCAGGAACACATAGCTTTATGGAGCCACAATTCCACTGGCTGTGGCGTAGGAAGATCAACCAGACTGCAGATTTAAAAACAAGCACAGCCTTCCAATGTCTTTGCAAAGTTTCCAAAGGGAGGTTCACACACAAGTTGTTGGTAAAGACTCACAATGCCTCTGAAGAAGTGCACCACTGCGTTCTCCGCGACACGCTTGCGAGGGGATGCTGCGGTTGGCCTGGCAGGGGAGGAGGACAGAGCTCCACGGAAAGACCCCTGTGGGGAGAGCGTGGGGGGGAGTAGAAGGAGAGATTTGGAGGCGGGGGTGAAAGAGGGAAAGGGTCAAAGAAGAGGGAAGGTGAGGTACAGTAAATCACGTTAGGAAGGAACCTACAGAGGATGGACGGACATTTCTAGGAAAGCCCCGTAGCTCAGTTCAAAGCTCCTTATGGTGACACACATGGGTGTCGCCACGGGAACAAGCTGGGGTATATTGCCTAGCAGCGGGAGGGACGAGGAGGCATTTTCACTGCCCTAGAATGGCTGTCCTTTTCTTGTAATCTCTCCCTCCCTCCTCCCTCCCTGCATATTTGCTCTCTCCATCTTACTTACCCTCAGCCATCCCCTTGTCCCCCCGTCCTCCTCCTTCACCTCTCCTCTCTGCCCCCCTCCCCTGTGCTACTCTGCGCTACGGCCCTCCTCCATCCCTACCTCCTTCCCTCACTTGTTTCCTAGTCGTCTCACACTGATAAACTCTCAGTACCCCCCAACATCACGTCTCTGCCAGACTGATAATGCCTGCGAAAAAAAACTAATTAAAAAAGCTCTCATGAGGACACGTGTGATTTAAAACCAGCGCAGAATGGCTCTACCAACACGGATTATCGGCATCAATTCACTTGCAATTATTTTTGTTTTATCTCTATTCTTGTTGCATAATTGTTGGCAGGCTCTGGTCCTCAGCTGTGTGTGTGTCAACAATCCTCTCTGGGGGAGGAGCTCCCTCACAGCATCGCTCCTCCCAAGGTTTCAAATTTTTTATAACAGATAATTAGTGGGATTTTTTCCATGTCTTCTTTAAGTGTTTCAGGTTGGTGAAGGCGCAGTTCTGTCTGTGCGTCTAATTGTAGGACGTAAAGCCTTCTTTTTATGGCTGAATATTTCTTGTTGCACAGAAAGGCACGCACATGCCTCCGCACACATGTGTCCATGCATGCATGAACATATCCTGCCTGGGGGGGGAAGGATACTGGGATTCTTCACGGGTAAATACATGTGGAGCCGCCACATCGTCACTTCAGATCGTGATCGTCTCCGCATGTGGCCCTCGTACTGCTGGACACGGGAGCTCCTCCCCCTGTTGGTTCATGGCCGTGGTGGGTGTAAACCACGCCCCTCAAGCATCGAGGTAGGCAGCCTTTTGTCCTTGCACCACCACCATCTTAACACCTGGCCCCCGGTCCTGTCAGAGCGCTACGTGCCTCAGCAGCTCGACGCCACGTCAACGTTGGAGAGCAGAGCAGTCTTTGCCCACAGGTGGCTCCCTTACAGCAGCAGAGAGAGAGAGCGGATGACACAACGCCACTCGTCCAGATTCCGCGGCGCACGGCGGCCCCCGCCTCTCGCCTCCCCTCGCGTGGGGCGGACAAGAGGCTGCGTTAGGGATCGCTTCGTTAGAAATGAATTAGAAACTGTGATAGATGGTCTTTATAGGAGCGGGGGGGGGGGGGGGGGGGGGGGGGGGGAGGGTGGGGGGGTGAGTGGGAGGAGGGAAAGAAATGGAGAGAGAGGACAGAGGACAGAAACAAGTGGAGAAAGGAGGAGAAACGAGCGCAGGGCAGATGGTGTGTGAGTCGAAGAGAGGGGAGAACGAGAGATAAAACAAGAGGTAACCAGATAACAAGAGGCCTCATCTCGATTGGAGATGTGCGTCAGCGGTGAGCTCTTTCCAGGGGAGGATGTTCTCAGTCGTGACTCTCAGCGGAGCAGGCGGTGTCCGGTTGCACTCGGTCTGATCTGAGAGCCCTACTTTTCCCACAGAAGATGGTCGTGTTTTAAAGGCAGCCAGCCTGTAGCCCTGTAGTACTACAGAAGCTCTGGAGAAGGGTCCTTTCAGAACCAGAGAACAGAGCCACGGATAATTGCGTGTTGGACAGGGAGGAAATGTTCTTTTCGTTTGATGTTTGAAGAGAACGAGAGATGAGTGTGTGTGTGTGTGTGTGTGTGTGTCTTTGTGTAAGATGGCATTCTCCTGGGCTTGCAGCTCAGACATCAATGTTTCTCATTTCAGCCAGAGAGCTAGAACAACCATACATCAAACTGAGAAATGTCCTCTCATTTGCGATCCCCCTTCATGATTGGGTATACATTATGGTGGACATCCTTTTATGTGCGTGTGTGTGTGTGTGTGAGTGGTGAGAGAAAAAATAGCAGATGTGTGTGTGTGTGTGTGTGTGTGGAGAGGGAATAGCAGATGTGTGTGTGTGTGTGTGTGTGTGTGTGTGGAGAGGGAATAGCAGATGTGTGTGTGTGTGTGTGTGTGGAGGGAATAGCAGATGTGTGTGTGTGTGTGTGTGTGTGTGGAGAGGGAATAGCAGATGTGTGTGTGTGTGTGTGTGTGTGGAGAGGGAATAGCAGATGTGTGTGTGTGAGGAGAGTCCAGTGTTCCCCACTGCTCCAACCTCTCATCACTCCAAAGTGAATCACAGGTGTGGAGCTCCACCATGAACAGAACCTTATTAGTCATGAAGATCTAATTAAATTGGTAATGTTAGTATTCATCTGTAGCATATAGAGAACGCTGAAACCACAATTAGCTCAACAACTCCAGATATGAGCCTGAGGGGATGGATATGTGGTATCAAACTCATAAAGAAAAGTATATCATACTAAACGACTGCTAGAGCAATATTGACCCTCAAAGGTTAGAAACGTAGGAAATCATGGAATATTCTGACATCAATCAATAATCAATAACTAACTTAAATCCCTGCACTCACACATTGAAATCACTACAGATCTAAACTTTTTCTGCTCTTCTCAAGGTTGGAGATCAAACTTCACCACACAGTACCACACATTTACCAGGATGTTATTCTAACAGGAAACCATGAAACCTGTAGGTTTGGGTTCCAAACATTTCCTACACCCTGATGTATAGTATAATATATATATATATTTTTATGAAAAAAATTAAACAAGCTAGTACACATGACCACAGGAAGCTGATTCTACTGGTTCAGAAAATAAAGTCTCAGATGGCAATTCTTAAAATTATTTGAAAAAGAGTTTCAAGAATTAATAAACCAAATGAGTGCGCTCAAACGTAACATTGTACTACAAAACCTTCCCATTCTGAATTAGTTGAACTAATTAGTGACAGAATAGTGGTTGAACCTTAACAAATACAAAACATTTCCCCCTCAAAATATTCAAATTTCCAGCAAATATTTCTACCGCTGATGCTATTTCAATACAAAAGCCTTAGCTCATACTCTAAATGACTATAAGCTACTTTTGCTACTTTAAATAAGATAAGCAGAACTCTAATGAGGTTAACATCCCCTCTTCCTGGCTCAGATGAGTGTTGTAACATTAGCATATTCCGTGGGCTGGTTGCTTCAGATTCTTTTTAACTGTCGACAGTATGTTTTTTATTTAATATAAAAAATGATCCTCCCGAAGAATGGATTACACCCAGTTCTAATGCGGCTGTAAACCTGTGAAGCTTCACAGGCTGGAGTTAAAAGTCCTCGCATCCTTTCCCTTGTAAGAGTGGATTATAAAAGATAAAGAGACATACTGTAGACATGAAGGGAATTAGAACAATTAAAACAAGGCTGAAAGGTGACTGTTAAAGAGTTTAATCAAGCCATAATCCAGAAGCCCAAAGACCAGGATTAGGTTAGGAACAGGTCATTGGTCATTTACAATTCACAGGAAGTACAAACGACAAGCAATGGTTGGATTTTCTCAAAGCATTACAAAAGGGATCAGAAAATTAGGATCCGACCTGGGATTGAGAGGATGTCTGCACGTTCTTGGGGACAAACTTTTGCTACCTCAAGTCATAACAGCAATTGCACTGTCACTGAATGAGCCACAGGTTGTATCAGTTTAGCCTGTAGAAATGGGATTTCATGTAACAGGTCTGTCCACAAGCAAGGGCGTTAGCAAACTTACCATGTTGTCCAGGTAGCCACTGAATACAATTCAATCACGTGAAACGTTATCATCCTTTTATATTTCAGACTCTTAAAGTGATACCGCTCATCTTTACCCATACATTTTATTTGTATCTGCCAAGGCAATAATATATTAAATTAATATAAATCTAAATTAATACAATATATATATATATATATATGTATATATTACATTTAGTCAGGAGAATAGTCCTCAATAGCCAAAGCAGTGGAATTCCAGTTTAAACTTTTAACAGCTAGGAAGCAGATTTCCTCTAAAAGATGAGATAATTTAGGTTTTGTGGTGAACAGATTTAAACTGGAGAAAGATACGTCAGCCTGAGGTGACCCTGGTGACCCTGGTGACAGTGCATTTGCCTAAACAGCAATTTTCACTTCTGGAACCTTTTGACTTGTCAGGGTAAAAGACACACAGGTGAACCTGAGGTGTTCTAGATCCAGCAAGAGAAGTACCGTACCTCTCTGTCAGGCTTCGGACCAAGACACTGGGGTGGAGTGCAGTATTTACTGAGAAACTGGAGAACTATCTGCATGCTAAACAGACATGCTAAAGGTTGGATTATTGTGACACTAGCTTCAACATCTATACAAAGAAGTACATTATGTCATGGTTAATACAAGTACATAATGGCTTGTATGTTTTCCATTTGTAGTGGGGTCGTAGCTAGTATTGCTCATGTAAACTCACAGATTTACAGAATTACTCAACTTTATCATTTGGAATCATCTAGAAGGAGGTCTGGTAGACCTTAATTTTGGATTACTTTCCTGATATTTGTGAACATGAAACATCCCACTTGTAGCCGAGTGTCAAAGCACTGACATTAAATTGAGAAGCATGTTGTTTTAACCCTAAATTGCTAACAAATAGTAATTTGACAGCGACCAATGGGAGAACTCAGAAGACTATTGGGCATGATTTTTCCATTCTGACGCATCCGGTACCTTAAACTGTTTTCAAATATGACAACCACTTAAAGGAGCTAAGCACAATATTAAAAATAATACAGTTTGATACAATTTTCCACACAGGACTTCTCAAAGACTGCCTTTGATCAGTGCTGGTAATACTGGAAATTAATACCTGCAAATCAACTATTTGAGCTGTTTAACGTCGTTAAATATGTCCTTCAAAAGTTGAAGGAAAAAATAAACATCTTGTAAGTTATTTTCAGCTTTTTAGTAGCAGCTTGCATCTGCTTTAGGCAACAGAGGTGGGTCAGACCTATCCATACTTGACATACTAAAAACTATTAGCCTGAAGGCAAACCTTTGGTTTGAATACCTTTTTACACTATCGTTTCAAACAAACCAGTTAACTAGGAAAATTATTTTTTCTGAAACGTGATATTAAAGAGACTGAAATTTAACATAAAACATATTGGTAGAGTCAACACTAACAGTATCCGTTTGTCAATTGAGGACACACTGATAGTGTTCACCAAGCCAATGTACATTTCAGAGGTGTATTTCCATTAAGATAAAACACATTTGATATGGAGTGTTGAGGGAAGATCACAGGCAAGTAACAATAAAGCAACAGAAAATTAGTAATTTTTTCTATCTATCCAAACTGGGTGAAACTGTCCTTTTCTGTTAAGGCTTAGGACAATGCAACAGCGATCATCTTCAAAAACATGTTCTTAAAACAATCGACTCTATCTCTTATCCAGCTGAGGTCATCTACCCTTGTGTACTGGGTGGACTACAGAAACAGAGTAGAACAGTGGAACGGTTCCTCCAGTTTGCTGGCTGGAACTTTGGTTCCCCTCTTTGTGGATCTACTTCTGTCCTGCATCTGTCTGCTAGCCCTCCGCTGAACAGGCACAGCAGACAGAATTTCTCACCAGTTCAGTTTGTTTCAAAGTTTTTATAGTTATCAACATCTTCTATCCTTTTCTGTACAATGTATGTTATAGATTTGTGTTTCGTTCCAGAGAAAAAAGAGAGGGTGATATGCTGTAATAACTATTCACAACTCTGTTCACCGTTTGTTTAAAAGATAACAACCAAAATAGAAGTGAATCTCCCTGTTACTGGTCAATGTCTTAATATGTCACCAATTTTACCAGACAATCTGTCGGAAAAGTAGCAAATGACCTTACGGAACAGTTTCCCAAACAATTACATCATCAATGAGCTAAATATAGATAAAAACAATGTTACTGATAACAACTCAATCTTTTTCAGTACCTGACGCACAACATGCAACAACTTATTTTTACTCTGTTTTACAATGGATAAACATATATATATGATTACTTTGTATAATTTTGGCTAAAAAGAGCAAACAATGGCAACTAATAGAAACCAGTACACAATGCTACCATTCACTGGCACTAAGATTAAGACCGTAACGTACCACAGATACTAGAGATTAAATTAAATGTAACTGTATCTTTGACAAAAGTACCACTTAAAAAATGTAAATGTAAATTACTCCAATTCAAAAGCCTTATCTCCAACCACACCCAAAGCAGATATTCAGTGTCTATAATAGTAACAAATATATCATTTCTATACAGTTTCAAGAAATCATATTAACAAAACAAAAAAACAGTAATTCAACTCCAAATCATTTCCATTCTTCCAAATTCTAGCATCGTGTTAATCATCAAAATCATAATTTCCGATTCCGTCCCTGAGGCCTGACTAGGAGTATATTTAGTATGACCGCGGCGTAAGCTGTGTATTTTAGTCCCAAATAACCCTTTTTCCTGTTCTCACCTTGCTCTTCGTCTTCTTTTCCCCTCCAAAGAATTTCCCAATCTGATCCAGGAGCCCCGGAGCCTTCTTCTTGCTACTAGTAGAAGCCATGGTGCGATAGGTGGTAGTTTGGTTTGGGTAGCGATAGTATACTGGTCAAATACAGGGCTCTGTTTCCCGAGGGAGAGCGAGAGAGTTAGGGGGGAGGTAGAGACAGAAAGAGAAGACGCAGCTCTAGTCTAGGTCCTGCTCGGGGCTGTCTGATCCACACTCTGAACCTGCTCCACTGTGCTCCTGAATGGTCTGCAGCTCATCCGATTCGGAGGGCCGCTCTTTGAAGGTGTTGTCCTCGCGTCCCGGGGCATCTCGCGAGAAGAGGCGGACCAGGTGGGGGCGGGGCGTGGCGGCGTCAGCGTCAGCTGTGTTGGCGTCGCTCCAGGCCTGGCCGGGCTCCTCTGCGACCGTGGAGTCGGCCGCCACCGCCGTCTCCGAGACGCAGCCATTGTTCTGGTTGACATCTGCCTCGGCCAGGCCTGTGCAGAAACAACAAGGGTTATCTATGGAGTAGGACCAGCATGGGGCATCAACAAGCAGCCTGGGGGGGACAATGAGTCCTTTTCAGGGAGCCCTACCCTGGGCTTGTTCCTGCTGCTGGGAGACCAGCAAGGGATCCGCATTAGACCCACAGTATTAGACCCTCATGCACCTATGAGACTATATCCCAGCAGGAAGACTGGTTCAAGTCTGTTTGCAAGGTGTTTCGGTGTAGTTCACAGCCACAATCCAACTCGATCAAAAGTTGTGTGATGTACAGTATATATAACCGTATTATTTACAGGAAGAACATTACGGTTGTAGATATATCATGTACTTAGCACTTAAAGCCACATTCACAAGATTTATCGAAACATTCGAGATCAAAGAATTATGAGGTGTACGCCGCAAAGGGGACTGATTTATTACCGATTTACCGACTTGTGCTTCTTGGCATTGCATCTCTGTGCGTTTTCTCCGAGCTGGGCCAGGGCTGTGGCCGTCAAACTGATTCAGAGATATGGTTATGCCTGTAAACCTCCATACTGTCGGAGTCCAGCAGGCACAGGGCATCCAGTACAGACCTGCCAATAAACAATACTCCTACTGTCCCCTGGCCGGCCACAAACCGTGTAGAGGAACACCAGCCAATCTGAATGCTAATTCTGTGGGAACACAGGGCCATTGTCAGCCCCTGCATAGTTACTTCTGCACAACAATGGGGACCAATGTCCCTAAAATAACTCCTATAAGTATGGATTTTCAGCCCAATGCACAGTGACACTTATCTGATCCGGGACTTGAACAGGGAGCAGGCAGGCAGCTGTGCTGGGCCCAGAGTACAGGACTTCAGGTTCCGTTGACGTGTTGCAGGAGGCATGCTTTCAAACTGACTATCCTAACTCAGGAAGGGCGAAAGGAGAGTTCCTGGGGAGTGCCTGTTGAATTTGGGACACTATCTACATCAATGCTTCCCAGGCAGACAGTATTTGATGGGAGTTCTTAGGCTGTACAACACAGCAAATTAGCCTAGTTTCTGATAGATAGATGGGATAGACAGATGGATGGATGATAGTGACCTCCTTATTGACATCCTATGTCATCCGAAACAAAGCAATTGGTTTAATGATAAGGAATGAAACATCCACGAGTATGAACAACCAGCTTCAGTATCGAGCCACCAGTCTTGAATCCATCTCGCGTTATTGGAACCCAGGGTTTTCAGAAATAATGACTGCAGGTCCTCCAAGATCCTCCAAAGGAAATGGTACCAGAGCCAGCTGTCAACTTCGAGGGGACATGACAGCCCCCCCTAGGCTGGCCATGCTGGGGCCAGGCAGAAGGTGACAGACCTGCTCCTCTTTCTAACCTTCCAAACTAGCAAGCAATCAGTTCCTATCTCTCCTGGGCAAGGATGGGGACAGAAAAAGGGGGAGGGATGACAAAGAGAGGGTATGAACCGGAGACAACAAGGAGGTGGAAGGATCGAGGCTAAATAAAGACTTTTCAGTCACCTTTACGACTCATCCATCTCATTTCCTCAGGATATCAGTTTGACCTCCCCTCTTCCCTCCATCACTGCCTCTCACTTGTTTCGTGCACCAAACACAGGAAAGACCCCCTGTGTTCTCCTGCTCTCCTGCCTCCAATCTTTATCTTAGTTTACTTGCGAGATAACATTTTATCTCGATTCAATTCTCATCGTTCACTTCGGAAACTCTCTGGAGGGTTTAACCTTGAAACTTTATTGTCTACGGATGGCAAATGATCGAATATCCACTTTGCTGGCCTTTTTTTCTTCTTCCATCGGCTGTTATTTACTGGCAGACATGAAACCTTTACTTATGTCTTCGAGCCAGTCTACTCTGATTGGTTCAGTTAAGTCTATTTACTGTGCAATTCTAGTCTAAATATGTTATACATATTTACTCTATCCAGAATGATATACTAGTCTAGTGTATTTGCTCTCTGCTTGTCTGTTTGGTTGACAGATTTATCTCCATCTTATGTATGAACGCCTCTGGGGAGGGAATTTGTTGCAAACAGTAGGGAAGAGAGCGAAGGGTTGAGAGGGGAAGAGAAATATGAAAGTAAAGGAGAAGCCGCTTCGACACGTTGGTTTTCGAGGGCCAAGCCTGTGAGACTCTGTGGCAAACTAGGTTCCACCAGCGCCCCCCTCATGAGGTGCCCCCTGAGGCAGCATGGGAGAACAGGCAGGGGTGTAATCTGGGATCACCCAGCAAGACCATGTCTTACACCGTGGGTAGAGAGGATGAGACGAGAACCTACTGGAACTAAAGTAGAACACTAAAGGAGAGGAAAGGAGATTCAGTAATAAAGGAGAAAGAGAACCGATGGAAAGAGAGACAGGAGGGGGAGAGGAGAGGAGCCCATAAACCATAAACGGCAGGAGAGGAGTCGCCGAGAGGGGAGGGGAGAAGAGAGAGAAAGAGAGAGAAAGAGAGAAAGAGAGAGAAAGAGAGAAAGAGAGAGAAAGAGAGAAAGAGAGAGAAAGAGAGAAAGAGAGAGAAAGAGAGAGAAAGAGAGAGAGAGAGAGAGAGAGAGAAAGAGAGAGAGAAGCGGCGAGGGGGAAGACATGAGGCGCGCTGGCCTCATTGGCACTAACAGTATGCATAACCCTTCTGGAGATGAAGTGAGCGCGGGAGTGGTGGAACGAAGGCAGGGGGGGAGAAGCAGACGAGTGCTGCACCTGTGATGGGGGTTATGCGGCACTTCATTCCCTCTGGTTGATCTCATGGTCCCCTCGTGAATGCTGTTTTATTCATATGCGGAGGAGCTAATTTAACGAGCCTCTCCAGCGCGTCTATCACTGGGCCGGCTGGCGGCTTCACGGCCCTGAGGGTGACAGTCTGTGGATCACTTGTCTTAGGCTCAGAACACACAGCTATTACCACTAGCAAAGGCTTCACCACCCTGGGCTATTACCACAAGAACAGGTTTAGCAGAGGGTTAGCAGGAATATGACAGACCTAACACATCTTGCCCCACTAAAACGGGTTTTGCGAGCACAGCTAACATCGCTAGCAAATCCCTTTGCACATGGTGAGGTAATAGTGCTAGTACCTGCCTCCACCACAGCGAGCTCGGCTCTAGCACCTTGAAACAATAACATGATGGTGGGCCTGAGGCATGGAAGGCATGTCCTCCCGGCATGTGGCCCTGGTCCCGGCCTCCCACTCAGGATTCCAGGCAGAAAGAGTCCCACTGTCCCACCCTGCCTCTGGCATGCTGGCCCGTCCAGCCTTCGGGAAGATTCCACAGGGGAGGAAACGAGAATGGAGGGAGGTCACGGTAGCTTCTCAGGTCACACCCTGCGGTGAGCGTTCTGTGGACCTGCAGCAGCTCCAAAACGTTTCTGGAGTTCTGGAGAACTGGAGTTCTGGACAACTTCTGGAGAACACCTTCTGACAGATCCTCTGTGAGAGGCTGCTGACAGTCAGGAGAGAATGTGAGAGACAGCGAGATCACGATCTGCTCACATCATTAGTGCTCTGCCTGGTGGACTTCCTAGTTTCCGGTGGAAAGCGTCACATGACCCTCATTCAAACCCCGTCCTCATGTCATTAAAGATGGAATCAACGGTTCTGTGCTCAAGGTTAGGGTTCAGGGTTAGGGTTTTGAGTTTGTGGTTCAGCCTTTAT
The DNA here is from genome assembly GCA_030340685.1 of Protosalanx chinensis. NCBI lineage: Eukaryota > Metazoa > Chordata > Actinopteri > Osmeriformes > Salangidae > Protosalanx > Protosalanx chinensis. The sequence goes on along the minus strand of CM059322.1, from coordinate 14,978,616 downwards.
GGTAGGCTGTTGCAGCCTACGGTATATGCACGGTCTTGAGAGAGTGAGAACACACACATGCCTCCTCTCTCTCCCACTACACGGTTCTGGAACAATGGCAAACTTCACTGGCTAAGAAGACGGTTCTGGAACAATGGCAAACTTCACTGGCTAAGAAGAAAATCCAATCACTGACAAAGACTTTGTGTGCCAGGACAATGCAGCCTTATGTGGCTTTAACTGAACATATGAACGTAAATCATACACACTTCATAAATCCTTCTGTACTCAATCTCTTTGCATTTTTGTTATCATTGTTATTGTGAAAGCTGTATCTCTTTTATTGTTCTAAAGCCCTTTATTTATTGCCCGGTGTGTTTTTGTCTGCGTAAACTGTCTCTGTGTCGATGAGGATGATGTGGCCGTATCACAGGGTGGATGATGTCATCATTCAACGCCTGCAGACATTTCCTGAGTTACTGAATGAAAGCGACATGGGAGAGAGAGAGGGAAACAGAGACAGGGAGAAAGAGGGGAGAGACAGACACAGGGAGAAAGAGCGGAGAGACAGACACAGAGAGAAAGAGGAGGGTGAGAGAGAGAGAGAGAGAGAGAGAGAGAGAGAGACTCACACTGTATCATCCACAGAGCTATACTGACACATGGACAGTCACTTCCACACATGAGAGATGCTGAGAGAGATGCCTGCTGGAGGCTAAAGTGAGGGGGAGCAGCAGAGATTAGGACATCCCTCCCCAGTCTAACCACTGACATCATGAACTCATCTTCCTGCCTGCTTCTGTCATATACTCTATCCAGACACTCTGGAACTGGTTTGTCCACGGCAGGCTTCTTGCCTTGGTCTATCTACACAGTTTACTGCCTGGTTTGGCTTCAGCTCATTGCCTGGTTTATCTAAATCTTGCTGTCTGTTTTTTTTCCTCATGGAATGCTTACTTCCGGGTTTATGAAGGAGGCCAAGTGTCTGGCCTGTATGCAGCAGGCTCTATATATAGATGACTTCCCAGTCTATATACTGCCTGGTCCTGGAGTATTTACATTACATTTATTCATTTAGCAGATGCTTTTATCCAAAGTGACTTCCAAGAGTTTGACAATAGAGCATAGATCACTGATCATAACAACAAGATAGCCTCAAACACTGCAGGTAGCCAGATGATGAAACTTTGTGGGAAACCAAACAAGGGCCAAAGGGAAGAACCACAAGAGCATTCAGTTAAACATTCGGCATACGGTAGGTTTGGTGCCTGGATTATATTCCCAGCAGATTTGCTGTCTGGTCTGTATTGCTTAAGGCCTGATCTATCTACATCAGACTTGATACCTATTCTTTCAACAGCTTCCTGCCTCATCTCTATACTAGTCTGTGTCCTGCCTCATCTCTACACTAGTCTGTGTCCTGCCTCATCTCTACACTAGTCTGTGTCCTGCCTCATCTCTATACTAGTCTGTGTCCTGCCTCATCTCTATACTAGTCTGTGTCCTGCCTCATCTCTACACTAGTCTGTGTCCTGCCTCATCTCTACACTAGTCTGTGTCCTGCCTCATCTCTACACTAGTCTGTGTCCTGCCTCATCTCTATACTAGTCTGTGTCCTGCCTCATCTCTACACTAGTCTGTGTCCTGCCTCATCTCTACACTAGTCTGTGTCCTGCCTCATCTCTACACTAGTCTGTGTCCTGCCTCATCTCTATACTAGTCTGTGTCCTTCCTCATCTCTATACTAGTCTGTGTCCTGCCTCATCTCTACACTAGTCTGTGTCCTGCCTCATCTCTACACTAGTCTGTGTCCTGCCTCATCTCTATACTAGTCTGCGTCCTGCCTCATCTCTATACTAGTCTGTGTCCTGCCTCATCTCTACACTAGTCTGCGTCCTGCCTCATCTCTATACTAGTATGTGTCCAGAAGGAATGGCTGTATGGCTTATATACAGCTTACTGCCAGGTCAATTTACGGACAGCAAATCCCTGATCCTCATCCACCCCCGAAGGAAGGCAGTTCTCAGAAAGCAACACATGAATTCAACTTGGACTTGGAGCCAAGCGATGCTGATGATTCCCTCATGTCTTACTTAGGCGGCACTGGGATGTGAATGCCAGGAGTCCTGGGGGCTGGGGCTTGTGTGTGGGGGGGTTCGCTCCCTCTCTCCCTCTTTCTCTCCCTCCCTCTCTGTCTCCCTCTCCCTCTCCCTCTCCCTCTCCCTCTCCCTCTCCCTCTCCCTCTCCCTCTCCCTCTCCCTCTCCCTCTCCCTCTCCCTCTCTCTCTCTCTCTCTCTCTCTCTCTCTCTCTCTCTCTCTCTCTCTCTCTCTCTCTGTGTGCTGCCCTAGTCCGGCCCTCCTCCTCTCACAGCCGCTAACACACTCCCTGATTGTCCAGCCAGATGGTCAAGACTGGGTGACGTGGTGCATGGGATTCTGAAACCTACCAATTCACACACACACACACACACACACACACATGCTGGCCGGCACACACACGTGCACATACAACACACACACGCGCATGCACACACACACGCGCATGCACACACACACAGGTACATTCACGACAGATACAGAGGGGGAACAAGTTCACTGGCATCCTCTTACATTGGACTGCATTTCTGATGTCCAGATACAGAGAGAGAGAGAGAGAGAGGGATGGAGAGAGAAAGAAAGGAGGAAGAGTGAGCGAACAGGACGAAGGAGAAGAGGAGAGACGAGGAGAAAGACAGGCAACAAACGGAGGGAATCTGAACAATGGTGTCAAACCAGAGAACACTGGCCCTGTGATGGATGTCTCCCTTCAACAATCAGAGCTTTGGAGGGCCGGGGGCCCTGTGCCAGGCCCTGTACCAGCTAGTGTTAGCACCAGATACAGAGACAAACGCCTGAGGCATCCGCCCTCCTTATATCCCCCCCCGCAACAAAACACACAGAGCCACCGCACACACACACACACAGACACGCCCGCACACGCTCGCACTACATCGAGCCGATTGAACTGCAGTTTCTGTTTTTCGTCTTGGGCAGGTCCTTGTTGGAGAGTCCTGGCAGACAGGGTGAACAGTGAGGCTCACCTCTCCAGCACATCCAGCAGCACATGCTGGCCAAGGGGGATCCTCCCTGGGGCCGGATGTGCCCCGCTCAGGACAGGCGGAGCCTCTGTTTTCATTGCCTTCCTGGCTCGTCGATTTGCAATCCTGTTAGTAACGAACTAGAGCTGGAGAAAGACAGGTGCTTCCTCTTTCTCTCTTTCTCCCTCTCTCTCTCTCCCCTCTTCTTTCTCACCCCTCTCTCCTTGCCTAATCCCTCTCTCCTAGGTCTCATTTATCACTCTTTCATCCCTCTCTACCCCTCCGCTCCGCTCCTGTCCTCCCCTGTTATAACTCAAGGATCCTACCTGGCCGAATAGATTCTGTGCATTCCAAAGTTTACTTCAGCAGCCAGACTGCAAACTCGGTTCAAATACTCGCTCGTACTCAGCCTGCAGTTCTATTGATTTAGGGGCTGAAATGATTCAGTCTTGGAAGACGGTAATTGAGGAGGAGAGGACCAGGTTCATCCCTGTTCACCTGTTCAGCAGTCTCTTCTCCAGTAAACAAGCAACACCTGCGAGTTCACCGCACGCTCCCCACATCTCCGCCCTGACCCTTCCGCATCTTGAATAATGAGGTCTGACTCCCGCGGACTAATGTGGGTTTGCAGAGGCTGTGGAAAAGCACAACACCTCCCATTAGAAAAGATAATGACGGGGGAAGGATGAGGGGTGGGGGGAGGGGGGGGGGGAGCGGGTGGGTGAACTCCCTGCTCCCCACGTACCAACTTTTCAAACGGCTCCGCGCTGATCCGCAGAGCGGGTTAAGAGCTGGGGAGAGTTGGAACCATGTGTTTGAGCACACGCCTGAAGGCCCTCTACAGCGCTGCCTCGCTCTCTGGCTGAAAACGTGTGAACCGTTAGAGAACCTTAGATAAGACTGACTCATCCCTTATTTACCGACGTTTTCCTGCGTTTGTCAATGCACGCACATTTTGATGCACGTGGGCGGGTGTGTGCTTGTGTGCACGTGTTTTGCGTGTGCGTTTGTGTGCGTGTAAGGCATGTGCTTCTTGGGAGTGTGTTCGATGCGAGTACAAGCAAGTGTGTGTGTGTGTGTGTGTGTGCGCGCTGTTGATTGTGAGAATCAAGTCGAACCCAGAAAAGCTCATTAGAGCAAAACAAAGCCTGTGTACTTTGGCCCTGGTCCTACCTGGGCTTTCTCCTGCTGTTATCTCAAACAAAGACAAGGAGAGCAGAGAACCTGAGAGGACTCTCTCTCCTGGGGCCCACCACACCAATTTACACCTGCTCTGAGAGGGAGAGAGAGAGAGAGAGACAGAGAGAGAGAGACAGAGACAGAGAGAGAGAGAGAGAGAGAGAGAGAGAGGCAGAGTAGGAACAGCTGGAAGGCAGGGAGAGAGATGGGAGAGGACAGGACTCTCACGCTGGCCCAGGCCAAGAGGAGTCTCGGAAGAAGGAGTCTCAGGAATGGACTCCCAACAGCCTTTTAAAAGGACACCCCCCCCCCCCCCCCCCCCCCCCCACAGCTGGGGGTAGGGTTCGCTGACCTCCCCGGAACACAGACGCCTGCTGATTGCACAGCAAACAGGCCAGGGGAGCACTTAACCCCCACTTACCTGCTCGCCATAAAACACTTTCACCGTGGTAACATAGTGGTAATGGTGACGACGTATACTGTTTCATACATGCTCCATATTTATGTGCACGCCCTTCTTTAGCTGGCGCCAGATTAGTTAAATTCGTGTGCTTGCCACACAGGAAGTCAGGGGTCTCTAAGTGAATTCTGAGTGGTTTTGTTCTTTCCTGAAGTCTGATAAGAGATTGGTGTGTCTCTTGCGTGTTTATCGGAATCAAATGCTGACACAGTAGATAAAGGGTTAAACATTAACACCCATTGAAACAGAAAGCACCTCGTAAAAGACCCTGGAAATAACCCTGGCAGGGCCCAACCGTGCTTGCCTTAATCGGATGTTTCTAGAAAGATCGAGTGCCTGTGGGGGAAACACTGACCTTAAAAGACCTCCGACTCATAGGCGATGACTCGGAACTGTGACATCATACTAGTATCCTGTTCATTGCAACATAACATCGGTCGTAGCGTACAGTATGATGAGGACGATGATGGTGATACTGATGCCTCTGATATCTCCTTACCAAAAACCTCGTCCTGCGAATCGGGTTCGGCTAGGATCTGCTGCGTCAAGGCTGGCTCTGGTGATGGAGGCTGGAGAGAGAGAGCACACACACACACACACACACACACAAACAGGTAAGGTGCTATGGCAACAGAAGAGGAGCGTCTCATGTTCTGTGCGGGGAGGGTTGTGTTGTTTGGCAGCTCCCACTAGATTGGCACAGTCGCACAAAAGCCTCCGGCACATTAACTAGTGTGGCTCTTTATTTTAGAATAAAACGTACTGACAATACACATCCATCCTTTCCCTCGTGTCCAAACCTCCAGTACCCAACACCCACTCACATGCGCCACTTCTACAAACAGCTAAATCAATGTGTATGCGAGCGTGTGTGTCCCTCGGAGACTCATTTCCAGGTTCGCCAGTGACTTGGGTGGACCCAGGATGTGTCTAAGGCACCCCAGGGATCAATAAAGGGAGGCTGGATTGAAGGGTCCTTCAGTCCTTGTGCTTCTAGCCTTCTTCAGATCACCTGGTCTGGTGTGGCAGGGACGGCCAAGAGAACGCAGACAAATGAAGAATAATGACGATTCAATTATCAAGCTGTTTTTCTCTAATCACCTTCCTAAGAATGGTAACCTATTCTTCTATTTTCCTTTTTCCCTCTCTCGTCCATATTAGGACTCTTTTATTTTATATTTTGGAGATTTGGGAATGTCTGTCCCAGGCCGGTCTAGTTCTTTCTTATATTTGGTCACATGATATTTGGTCATATGATTATTTGAACCTTCATCCCTGTCCGCTCTCGCCTATTTGTTAACACAAGTGCCTGCGACAAACTGCGGTGGTGCCAATGAACCCACACCCATCCTCCCTTCTGTTCCTTCTCCCCCCCCCTCCTTCTCTCCCTTCATCCTCCCCCGCCCCCCCCCCCCCTCACTATACTGTCCCCATCCAATCTTGGATCCACTCAATATCCGTCCCCTCCCCTCCCTTTCCTCCTCTCCTCTCATTTCCTCTCCGCTACCCTCCACCCGCCTAATCTCCACGCATCCCGAACCACTTCTGTGACCTCAGAGAGAGATGTCCGAAAAGGAGAGCGACTTTTGCCATCACCTCACTTTGACTCTAATTCACCTCTCAAAGGAGGCTTTAAATCAAGGTGTTCCATAGACACAAAGCAATCTCTGTGTGTTACAGACCTATACAACTCCCAATGAACAGGTGGAAATGTTTTCAATTCTGTGAGAAAACTGTCAACAGTGGTATAGCCTACCCTTTGAATTGAACCATCATAAGAAGGTCGTTTTTTTTCTTCTCCTTTCCTATCAGTTATTTGTCAGCCAGGCAGACCTCTGTTGATTGTAAAAGAGGCGTTTTGCGTTCAGTTTGAACTGGTTTATACACAAGGGGAAGTTAAAGGAAAGCATACATGGTTCATTTCTGGGAAATTTCAGAGACCCAGTGGTCTAATCTGACAGCTGTGGATTGATAACCTCCGTAATCTGCGCTGCTGTTGCTACTGTGATCAATGCTGCTGTGAGAGTGATGCTGCTGTCATCTCGCCGAAACAGATCGGAGATCGATAATGGATTTGGTTTGGCAGATGCTGTTATCCAAATCTGTGACCTCTTGATCTGAAATATTCCCTGTTCTATACCCTCACACATGCACACACGTAGCCCATCTCTACACGCACACATACGCAACATTTAATTCTACTGAATTTTGTACAATAACCCAAATACAATTATACTAAAGACGGGTTGGGTCTTTGAAATTGATGACAATCCTGTCTCTCTGAGGAGACAGTGATATACAATTTTCAGTGGCAGTAATAATTCATTTTACTTAATTAATTTAATAATAAATTTTATATATGAGGCTTACAATAGAAGGTAATTACTCAGACAGGAAATATCACACGCTGATACGCTATGATCCTCTGTAGACCGTCACCAGAGAGCGAGGCTGGATGGTAACTTCCTGTCTGAATCCTTCATGTACATCCCCGATATCCCTTTTCACTGTGAGAATGTCGCTGTGATGAAACTCGACCTGGGGTCGTGAAACAAGGATAAAATTACAACTTTTTGTCCCTATCTGCTTTGAAAAGGTTGCTTGAGGAGCGATTCATCACCTCCGTTATCACAGGGAGAGCAATTTCTCACACAGACATATAGTGAGAGCTGCCGCCGAGCTACAGAGAGCAGAGGAACATGGATAACAGTGACAACAGTAGATTGTTCTGTCAGTTTGAAAAGAAAATGTTCTGTTTCACTTTCAGACTAGGAAGGTGAAGAGAGAATAGAAAGGCAGCTGTCCAAACACCCTGTTCTGACACCCTGTCAAAACCAGCAAACACAAGTTAGGCCCCAACACCCTCCAGTACAATCCCCTCCCTCACTGCCTCATATTGGGACGCCACCATGCGGCGGGTGACAGGGAAGACAGAAGAGCCCCGGCCAAGACAATGACAACAGAGAGCCTGTGTTCTCCGAGGTCTTGGACAGACAACCCAGTCAGACGGAAGACCGCAATGCGCCTTCCGCCTCGCACTCAGCATCCAAAAGCCTTAGGCTCCCTCCTCTGGAAGTGAGGCGCCAACAGCCCCAGTGGCTCCAGATGAACTCAAGCCAGCTCCGCAACTATCTTCTCGGGACTGGGAGAGAAAGACGTTTCCAAAACCGATAACTCGGTGAGATGCGAAGGCACAATAGCCAAGTGGCTTAGCAAAAGCTTTGGCGCTCCAGAAATGGGTTTGAATTGAGGGCAGGGCTGGGCAGGTGGCGTAGATGGCGCCGTGTCGACGTGCTGGCTATGCATATCACAGGCGTAGGCCTGAGGATGCATTCCATCAGACACAGTCTGGTGTTGATCAGTCCCATCCTACCAAGAAGAGATTTGAACCTTCTGGAAATGTTATTCATGACTCATAAACATGTTCTGACATCCAGCGTGAATAAGCTGTTGTCTGCAGCGAGGTGTGCAGAAGATGGATGGGGACGTTTATGAATAAAGCATGGTCTAGAGTTAGAGATATTGGGAGCTTTCAGACACTGGCTCTCCCAGGATGCCTAAGGCCCAGATTTCTAATTCCTTCCAGCCCCATGCTGGTAAGAGCCCATTACAGTTACTGTAACACAGTGGGGCTCTGCATTAATGCTGCACATTAAATGCTACACTTTAGGCAGTTCGATACTTTCCAATCCAAGGCATTGATCCCACTGCTGTAAATCTGATACAGGTTTGCAACTAGTCCTCAAAATGAAATTTTCATACACGCCACGCTCTGGATTTAAGTATAAAGGGGATGATTGTGCATTCTCTGTTGCTGTCCCTGGACTACTGAGCGTTCGTTGGTGTGTCTGAACTTTCCCTCACCTTGATGTGTTTATATCCTGCCTGAAAACCATCTATTATCCTCGGTCTCTACAAGGCATGATCATCATCTTCCTGTCAGGTCACATGTGTAGTCTGTCTCTCCTGTCCTGCCACATCTCTGCTATAGTGCACTTTGGTTGACACATTTTCTTCTCTTTTTTTCATGGTGCTTACATTGATTCCCTGTAGATTCAATTCTAAGCATCTTTATGGAGTCATGTGCTATGAAAACGACAGATTTAGGTTCAATCACTTAGCTTATCATTTTTTTTATTATTAAATATTTGTTGTTTTGCCATCTCTCTTGATCTTTAATTCTCCAACCCCGGATCTCATAGTGATCGGGGATGCCAAAATAACAGCTTCTGAAATCCCATTTGCGCAGTAAGGTTGGTGTGAAGCTGTGAAGTGGTGAAGCTGGGATCCAGCCAGAGCTGGATCTTGATGACTTTGCATCTTGATGACTTCCTGCATTATCTGCTGTACTTTTCAAAGCTGTAACAAATGGATTTAGGTAAGAGAGGTTAATCATCGTATGTCATTAAAGCCCATTACTGCCTGTTTAACCCCCCCCCCCCCCCCCCCCCCAACTTCTCCTCCTACGTGAGGTTCAGAGAGGATAATAGGTGGGCCGCAATTTCTGGATTCAAAGAGCAAAGACTCATATAGCGGGCATACATCTTATTTTAATCACCTTCATCCTTCTCAATAAATGGCCCATCATATCTATTTTGAGTCAAAGTAGAGTGACAGTTAGCTGGCCCACAGTGCCACTTCACCACACTAATATGGGTACATGACCCTATATGGGTAGTACCAAGCTACATGAGTCAACCCCAATTCATAGCGTACTTTATAAATAGCACTTAATTGTACCTCCAAACCAGGCACCATGATGATGGCCGTGCGCTTCCCCTGCCTGGTCTCCCAGAACCAGCACAGCTTTCTAGGGTTGTCTGGTAAGGTGGTTTGGTCTCCACACAATACGCCAGTTGAGCAGTGTACTATCAGATAAAAAGCATGTTGATTCACAAGCACACTTTGAGAAATGAGCTACCAGGGCAGCCATGATGGAGAGATGAGCTACCAGGGCAGCCATGATGGAGAGATGAGCTACCAGGGGAGCCATGATGGAGAGATGAGCTACCAGGGCAGCCATGATGGAGAGATGAGCTACCAGGGCAGCCATGATGGAGAGATGAGCTACCAGGGCAGCCATGATGGAGAGATGAGCTACCAGGGCAGCCATGATGGAGAGATGAGCTACCAGGGCAGCCATGATGGAGAGATGAGCTACCAGGGCAGCCATGATGGAGAGATGAGCTACCAGGGCAGCCATGATGGAGAGATGAGCTACCAGGGCAGCCATGATGGAGAGATGAGCTACCAGGGCAGCCATGATGGAGAGATGAGCTACCAGGGCAGCCATGATGGAGAGATGAGCTACCAGGGCAGCCATGATGGAGAGATGAGCTACCAGGGCAGCCATGATGGAGAGATGAGCTACCAGGGCAGCCATGATCGAGAGATGATGGACATCGCCATGGCAGCCAAGCCATTAAGGGTGTTCATATGCCTTGCCTACAACCCAAGCCAGTAGACATGACACTCTCTGTTCACATCTGGGATGTTGCTGTGCTCCCTTTCCACTCCTCCTGTTTCCTCTGACCCGGGCTAATGCATTGCTGCCTAGCAACACTACCACTCTGGAGACCAGGTGAGTCTATCAGCAGAGTTTGAAAGACAGAGTCCTGCAAAACCTTGACTCTCTCTGGGTTTAGCTCTGCTGAAAACACAGCGTCTCAAAGACCGCTGTGACTGACACCTACCTCAGTCAAGAGAAAGGAGGGAAAGCGAGGCCGAGGCAGAGGTCAGGGAAGGAAAGAAAGAAAGAAAGAAGAGAGAGAGAACAGTGAGTGGGGGGGGGGAAGACATTGAGATACAGAGAAAGAGACAGAAAGAAAAGCCAAAGTGAAGACTGAGGGAGAGAAGGGAATTGGATAATGGGGTAGCTAGCTGTTATTTCGATGATGTATTAAGAAGTCTATCGAGGAGACATTTAGGCGGAGAAAGAAGAATCATTGACCACATCCTTTTTCAGTGGTTCCAAAGTAAGTCTAAGAGCTCTCCTGTCTTCCCCCCAGCTCCCCGGGGGCCTTCGGCAAGATAAACGGCATTTTAAAGGTCATATGTCACCCCTACATAAGGGTGATGACATCCAACATTGAACATAGTCCAAAGTTCGGCCCTCCACAGCGGCGCGTTGATAAAGGCTTTGCCGACCTTTAGAACTTTAGAACCGCGTTGGGAGGAAAAGCTACTGACTCACCTTCCCTTTCCCCCGGGATCGAGTGTCTGTGTTGCAGGTTCTATTGGCTCGCTAGCACTGTACCAACATCATGCTTCACAACAAAGCTATGCACTAACCCCGTCTCAGATATAGCAGGAGCATGCATGGACTGTTACCTTGCTCTCCGGATGAGGCTCACGCTTTCCTAAATGCTGTCCCATGCTGCTGCCAGAGACTGTGGAGAAAAGAGGAGAAGCACATGTGTCACAGACTTACAGAGCGACTGTACACCAATAGGAGAAGGCCCTCATCATCTACAGACAAAATTATATAAACCATTATAAAAGCTAATGATTGAAAAGGTGGCAATAGACAAACACAGACAGACGGTCTCACAGTCTCCAGGCAACCACAGCTCTGTTTTAACCCCGTGATTCATGTTTTTCTCAGATCATGGAGCGATACAATGTCTGCCACAGCGCTTTGAACAATGAACCACTCAGGGCAGTAGTCCTGCCATTAGTTTGGACATACGCACTTCACTGTGGATGTCAGCCCAAAACTTGTCTATTAATTCACTAGCAAGAGAATGCCATGTCTGTTGTAGGAGCTAGGATAGCGAAACCGATGCAACTGTGAGCAACAAATCAAAGTTAGTCAACACTTGCACCTCTCTGAAGACTCGAGTCGTATTGACAGCCCACGCTTCGGGGGTAATTATCAACAACAGAGGGAAATCTGTCTGACATTTAATCAGTACAGTGGCACGCTTCAACGCAGCCCCAAAGGAAGCCAAGCGACTACCTACATCAACCAGGATACGGAAAGGGTTGGTGTTCTTGTGTGTCTGTACACAAGCCGTGTGGGTGCGTGAGTCTGTTTTAGGGGTTGTTGTGTGTCTCATGGTGACATTATTCACCAAACACACTCTCTCGCTCTTTCACAGACAGTCCCACACAAACACCCACCTACACACACACAATAATGAATGCATCGATTTTTCCCCTCCGAGCTCAGAACAACATCTAAGCTTGTCTCCGGTGTCATACCTATCCTGATAAAGAGACATCTGAGGATGAATGCGTGGATCCCCAGATGCCCCCCCCGCCATGATCACGGGGTCAATGTCATAAACATACTGATCCCTCCCCAGTGGCCGACTCCAATTAGCCCATGAAATATGTGCAGGGCGGTCCTGAGCTGAATAACAATGAGACAGACCCACCGGCTGGACTTGGCTCCTTGTATGGCTGTCTAGGGAGGGAGGTTTCAGGTGGCAGTTGGAAGCCTGATTATAAGGCTCTCAATCTCAAAGACTGGGTGTGATGAAAAACGACCAATCTTCGTGAATCCTTGATTCATACAGGAACTAAACTCAAGAACAAATGAGTTATGTCACTTACACATGTTCAGACATTATAATAATGTACGTCATAGAAGAGTCAGCTAAATAAAAATGGAGAACGGAAATCGAAAGATAAAGCTATGTTTTTGATGATGCTTTTCAGAAGGCATCCTGTTTAAATTGCCTCATGATAAAGCTGATAAAACAGCCATTTGCTGTGTTTATTTTAACAAGACTGAGGTGCCATTAGACAATATGCTAAAAATGAAGTGACATTATTTTGTTAATTACCAAGAAACGCCTGCGGCAGTGGGTAGGGTAATTACTGTATTAACAGGATATTTGACATCCAGAAAACTAAATGTTATTGTTGAAAAACAAAATTAAAAAACACTGAGCTATTGAGAATGTGTGAGGCTTTTAGAGGGTATGTGAATGTATTTATTTATTCTGTCTGTTTAGTAAAGTGCTGTTTAGTAACATAAATATATGAATATATGGCGTTGTTATTCCATTACTAAAACAGTACAAACTGTACTGTTTGAACAGTATCTTAAAAGTCAAAAGTCTTACTTTTACCAAAGAAATGAAATAATCCATCCAAAATCTCAAATTTAACTGATGTAGGAAAGCTACAGTGTGTGACTGTGTGTGTGTGTGTGTGCGTGTGACTCTGTGTGAGTGTGGGTGTCCCTGTGCAGTTTGAGGGTGTGTGACCATGTGGTGACCGTGTGTTGTGACACAGTCTGGAGCGCCTGGGGACAGCCGATGCTCTCAGCACCACAGACAGCGCCTCAGACAGACGGGGGGAGAGGAGCGTCACACCAGGGTGACTCTCCCCGTCCTCCACTCCCAGTCAGCTGCTGAGACAGAGCAGCAGAGGAGCAGCGGGCTGGGAGGAGAACAGACAGGAAAGACACCCAGGCTGACAGGAAGGGAAGGTCCTGTGTGTTTATGCTGAGAGTGAGATGAGCGTCCCGACTCCGACAGTTATTTTAAACACAGATTAATTAAGGTTGGCCTGCCGTGTCTCCAGAGAGTTTACTGTGGCGGGGCTGGAGAAAGCCTCGTGGAACGTACCCTCAACCGAGGAAGACATTTTTGTTTAAAAGTTACATTTATATTTAGTCATTCAGCAGATGCTCTTCTCCAGAGCGACTTACAGCAAGTACAGGGACATTCCCCCTGAGGCAAGTAGGGTGAAGTACCTCGCCAAAGGACAAAACATAATGAAGCCCCAGCCAGGAATTGAACTCACACTCTACTGATCACGAAGCCAATGCCTTAACCACTGAGCCACCAACGTCCCTTTAAAATATTTTTGTTGAAACTATTTGTTTGCAATAAACACTTAGGATTGCTGTATAAAATCCTGCCTCAGGTTTGTGTGATATTGATTAACTGTATGCAACTCACCAACGTGAGTGAGTGTGTGTCTAAAGTGTGTGTGTGTGTGTGTTAGTAGGACATCAGACCATCGATATCATAGCCCTGAGGGGTGTTACACTTCTCAGAAACTGGACAAGTACATACAGGTTTGCTAACACCTAGAGCCCACATTCTCCTCTCTACTGTGCCGTACTTAAACACGTAAACATCCCTGAGAAATAGCCTTAGTGAGACTTAACTAGCCAGTGAAGGTTCATAACATTTACTATAGGAAAGGTCACCGGATATACAGTAACAAAGACAGCTTTAGGTAGTTTACCTAAAAGTCAGCAGGAAATTGAACGTAGCCTTGTAAATGATATAATTAATAATAATATAATAATAATAATAATAATATAAGTCATCAGAGGGACTGCTAAATGACTCATCAAAACATGGCGACCATGTTTGTCTCAGCTCTGGTAAAACCCTGTCGAAAAAAGAGTTTATCTTTTTAAAAGAACAATGTGCCAGAGAACTGTGGAGGTGGGCTGAATCATGTTGGCATCTGTAGTGGGCTTGGCGATTACACTACAATCCTACACACACAAACACACACACACTCACACAGACACACAAACAGAAAACCCCAAAATAAGCCTTTGGCAAGCAGACAAACAGTACACTGAAGTCAAGTTAATTCTGGTGAGGAACTTGTGGGAAATATACTGGAACATCACAAAGGATTCTGGGGAGTCTGAAAGTTTGGTATCTGTGTGTGTGTGTGTGTGTGTATTTCTCGTATGCTCACTGTGTGTGTTGGCTAGGGGCTTGGGAGACTGGTTTCCCCTGAAAGAATATATTACACAACAGCTCCCTATCCCTGTAGGGACTTGCAGACATGGCGGTTGCGTAACACCATCACCTAATCGAAGTGAAACTCTTCTCTCTGCAACCACAGTGCTACATCCTGCACCTCTTATCTGGGGCCTCTATCACAACACAAACTCCGACATCTTGAAACTAACATACAGACCCAGGCTGATTGATTGCCACTGATTGATTTCCTCACTTAAGGACAGTTACATCAGAGAAACATGGTTAGCTGGTGGGGGAGGGGGGGGGGGGAGAACTGCTCACTGCATATCAAACGTGTCATTGTCCTAATGGAATCCCAAGCTGAGACCCTGAGAACATGACTGATTGGGATCCTGGGCTACTGCAACACAGCACTCTGCGTACAACACACACACACACACAGAACTGTAACCACGACAACGCCACGCTGCTTGTTACACACCGCTAAACCGTAGGCACCGCAACACACCACTGCAGACCACCAGACCAGCAACACACCACTGCAGACCACCAGACCAGCAACACACCACTGCAGACCACCAGACCAGCAACACACCACTGCAGACCACCAGACCAGCAACACACCACTGCAGACCACCAGACCAGCAACACATCACTGCAGACCACCAGACCAGCAACACACCACTGCAGACCACCAGACCAGCAACACACCACTGCAGACCACCAGACCAGCAACACACCACTTCAGACCACCAGACCAGCAACACACCACTGTAGACCAGCAACACACCACTGCAGAGCACCAGACCAGCAACACACCAATGCAGACCACCAGACCAGCAACACACCACTGCAGACCACCAGACCAGCAACACACCACTGCAGACCACCAGACCAGCAACACACCACTGCAGACCACCAGACCAGCAACACACCACTGCAGACCACCAGACCAGCAACACACCACTGCAGACCACCAGACCAGCAACACATCACTGCAGACCACCAGACCAGCAACACACCACTGCAGACCACCAGACCAGCAACACACCACTGCAGACCACCAGACCAGCAGCACACTTCCACACACCAACACACCACAGCTCAAATGACAGATCTGTGTAATTACAGTCAGCGGCGTAGCGTCTGCCTCGCTCCCTCTCGACAGGGTCGTCCGTTTCAACGATTCCGCTCCACCTCACTCTGCGGGCTGCGGCGGAGGGCGGCTGCACGTTGAACCGTACCGTACACACGAGTCACAAGCCAGTGTCAGCTAGCCCGCCCTGCGCTAGATGGCCAGCACCCCAGCCTCTAAGACCGCAGAACAGAGAACCGTGGGCAGAAAAGAGTTTTCCATTCTGTACAGACAGTGGGCAGATGGGACTCAGGTATATCATCACCTTAGCCCAACGCTAATCTCCCCTCCAGGGATAAAAAGTCGTTTCTACATGCCGACAGGAGGAAGTTCGGATTAGGTTGAAACACAAACAGGATGCGCAATAAACTGCTGTACAGCGTGCCGTCTCCTGTTCTGCTGAGTGAGTGCTTACAGCCATAACCTCGATGGGCCGGCCTTGTATCATCAGTCCTGTTAGAGGCTGCAGTCTTGCGCTTCCTCAGCTGAACTTTTGTCCACGCTCATTACTCCCACTGTCTCTCTCCTGTCTCCACTCCCCAGAACTGTGTTCGCTTGGGAGGTCGAGAGCGGCAGAATCAGGGAGCCAAGGCACAAATCACAATGTGGAAAATACCACTCACACACACACACACATTATCATCACACACACACACATTATCTTCCACTGGGAAGAGCATGACACCATAGGTGCCATAGGCATGCAGTGCTCTGTCCTGGCTCTTGCCGAGAACCTCTTCCTGACAGTGGCCCTTACAGTGGACAAACAAATGCTTCATTTAACCCTCCAGCTGCCCCTAGGGAGTGTGTGCCTGTGTGTTTGTTTGTTTGTGTGTATGTGTGTTTGTGTGTAGGAGCTAGAAGGGTAACGTCATCCTCAGGGACACTTGTCACCATGTCCCTGCCAGCAAAGCAGGATGGGAGAGCTGAGTTCAAAGATCAACATATATCCGAGGAGGAAGCATCTAGGGGAGACAACACTGATCCCTCTACACATGAAGGAAGGAAGGAAGGCAGGAAAGAGGGAAGGAAGGAAGAAAAAAGGGGAGGGAGGGACGTTAACACTTGTTCGAAATCCTATTACAAGAATTACCCTTCTCTATTTATTACAAACTCCCTGATGTGTTGCCAACGCAGCTGTATGTTGATAGTTACTTAAGAACAATAGACGCTCCACAAAACGTTTTTGGACTACGTCAGCATGTGTAACCATGCTGAATTGTCAAAGTGTAACAGTATTGTTATGAGCCAAACATCTTAATTGACAACTAAGAGTTGCACTACCCTTCAACACACACACACACACACACACACACACACCCTCACCCTCAGGCAAACACTCAGAGATGAGAGAGGAAGTGAGCAAAGGGAACGTGGAAAAGTGTGTGACACAGAGACGACGGAAGTTAACAAACCGCTGTGATTCACCTCTGAGCAGAGAAACGGCAAATACAGACCGGTTTGAACGAGTACACACGACAAAACAAAACCCCCACAGAAACACACATCCCAGTCTCCTGGTTGAAACCTTGAGTTGGCGCTGTTTATAGTGCCATGGCATGTAATGTCGAAGTAAATTCCTTGTATGTGTAAACATTCATGGCGAATAAAAACCGATTCTGATTCTGATTCTGAGTTGTTACCAGCTCAAGAAAAGTGTGTGTGTGTGTGTTTAAACATGTGCGTCAGGTGCAGGAGGGTTGGCTGTGTGAGTCAAACTCAGTAGGAATGCTGAGCGCGACACGTGACCATTGGACAAACAGGGGCTCAGCTCCCTCAGGTTCCTATACAGCTCTAAGATTGTGGAAAGGAATGTCTCAGACAAGTCTCAAAGACACGCCGCAACAAAAAAAACATGGCGCGCGAGGGACAGCCCCGCCCGCCTCCACCTGCCTTTACATGACCTTAAAGTCGCTCCTAGACAGCCATAAGCTTGAAATAGTTTCTGGTTCACCTCTAGTGAAAACACGGATAACATCAAACTCCATTACAAACCAGTACAGCACAATACTGTGAACCATGAAATACTGTGACCTGCTGATGAACCTAAGGTGTGGCTTCATTAGGGCCCCTTACTGTCTTAGTGGTGACATGGCTGGTGAGCCAGACTACTGAGTATGGAGCCCTGATCTCTTGCCATTTAGGCTTCACTTTACTTGGTGGGACTTCTGGTCTGGTTGTTTTTCATATCCTGAGGTGCTGGCCTCCTTGCAAGGCTTTTTTCCCCCCATTCCACTTATGGACTTAGCTCACAGAACAGCAAGCATGGCTTCTGAGTGGCTGTTTTATTCATGGAGCGCATGCAGCAGATCCAGACTGCTTCGGGCCCTTTCAGTCTCTCCAGTTTGCAATGCTGGTCTGCACTTACACGCCCGCCTATACACCAGGATCAGGAATGAGCGCCTAGGGGATTTCGAATTTGGGGGCTATGTGTTTCGCAATCGTACAAGACCATGCCGCCAGTTCTTAAGCAAAACAATCGATGAAGGCAGGAGAAATAAAGAATAATTTAACCAGATGAACCGTTTACAAGTAACAACTATAATATCTCAATGTAGGACAGTGGTTCTTAACCTGGGTTCGATCGAACCCCAGGGGTTCGGTGAGTCAGTCCCAGGGGTTCGGTGAGTCAGTCTCAGGGGTTCAGCGGAGGTCAAGACACACATCTGACTCTTATGATTTGTGATGACACAACCATTTAAGAAGGGTTCGGTGAATGCGCATATGAAACTTTTGGGGTTCAGTACCTCCAACAAGGTTAAGAACCACTGACATAGGAACCTGATTGGTATTGACCTCTCTGTTGACATCAGTGATGTAACTGGACAGTCTTGTACAGTAGTTGCCTGTTCTGTCCTCCCCCCATACCGGAACAACAACAACACGCTCCACACACTGCTGCACACACACACACACACACACACACACACTGCTGAGAGCAGAACGTGTTGTTATGACACTTGTCAGAATCGATGCCTTGTACAACAGTAACTAATTATCAATTACGCATTAGGGTTAGGGCTAAGCGTATTCATTTAGAGGGTTTAGGTTTAGGGTTAAAATCAGGAAATTCAAGTCCAGAACGTTAAATAAAGCCTGTAAATGTGGAAAATACACCAAATACTGTCGAAAGCACGCGCGCTTCACGCGATAAGCACATTTATATGAAACATGAACAGGGAAGGAGCGGTTCAATCAGATTGATAGGTGTAAATTACAGATGCTACAATGTTTCTGTCACATGGTTGAGTATTTACGTAAATTATCATCCGTGTTTTTTTTCTCCGGACAGTCTCACAGCCTACATACCCTTCTTCTCCGTACAGTTTCACTCAAATGCATCCAACAACGACGGCTGGGATTCAAACCGTCTCTCCGTTTACAGTGGCACCGTGGTCAAGGACGTGATTTGCACGGGTTTCTACCGGATTTGAGCTCGTTGTTTTCACAGTCTGCCTTCAATAGAAATGTGTCTCGTTGCTTCCTGCTTTAGGTAGTCAGTGATGTTCGGGGTGGGGCGGAATGAAGGAAAGTCTGCTGTGAGCACGCCTGTGCAGGCTGCCTATATCGTTATTTTAACACAATCTGTCACGAGATTATTAAAAAAATTATAAACAAATAAAAAAACAGGCTTTTAAACGTTACAGTGATCCTGTACTAATTTGTGTATTATTGCAATCATATTATCAGGGTTTTACAGTTAAAGTGAGTGTCCATAGTAAATCAATCACCCATCCTTATCTGCATGGTGGCATTCATGATATTGTCATTTTAATGTGGATAACTCTTTCAATTTGTATTTAATTTCCAACGGTGCGGTGTTAGTTGCACAATTGTAGCCTAGATGTTATGGATCCGCAACTGATCAACTCAAGTCACAACCAATGTCAAGTTAACACTGGAAACAGAAATGTTAGATATGTAGCCTCAACTGTACAGCTGTAGGTGTCAGCATTTTGTGTGTATCCAGTCTTGCTCAACATCTCTGTGGTTCTCATCTATAGGCTGTTTCTCCCTGGACCCCCTCCTGCTGCTGCTCCCCTGGTTGACCACTGTGCACCACTGTTTACCATCTCTGCTCCCCTGGTTGACCACTGTGCACCACTGTTTACCAGCTCTGCTCCCCTGGTTGACCACTGTGCACCACTGTTTACCAGCTCTGCTCCCCTGGTTGACCACTGTGCACCACTGTTTACCCTCTCTGCTCCTCTGGGTGACCACTGTGCACCACTGTTTACCATCTCTGCTTCCCTGGGTGACCACTGTGCACCACTGTTTACCATCTCTGCTTCCCTGGGTGACCACTGTGCACCACTGTTTACCATCTCTGCTTCCCTGGGTGACCACTGTGCACCACTGTTTACCCTCTCTGCTCCCCTGGTTGACCACTGTGCACCACTGTTTAACCTCTCTGCTCCTCTGGGTGACCACTGTGCACCACTGTTTACCCTCTCTGCTCCTCTGGGTGACCACTGTGCACCACTGTTTACCATCTCTGCTTCCCTGGGTGACCACTGTGCACCACTGTTTACCATCTCTGCTTCCCTGGGTGACCACTGTGCACCACTGTTTACCATCTCTGCTTCCCTGGGTGACCACTGTGCACCACTGTTTACCCTCTCTGCTCCTCTGGGTGACCACTGTGCACCACTGTTTACCATCTCTGCTTCCCTGGGTGACCACTGTGCACCACTGTTTACCATCTCTGCTTCCCTGGGTGACCACTGTGCACCACTGTTTACCATCTCTGCTTCCCTGGGTGACCACTGTGCACCACTGTTTACCCTCTCTGCTCCCCTGGTTGACCACTGTGCACCACTGTTTAACCTCTCTGCTCCCCTGGTTGACCACTGTGCACCACTGTTTACCCTCTCTGCTCCCCTGGGTGACCACTGTGCACCACTGTTTACCCTCTCTGCTCCCCTGGTTGACCACTGTGCACCACTGTTTACCCTCTCGGCTCCCCTGGGTGACCACTGTGCACCACTGTTTACCCTCTCTGCTCCTCTGGGTGACCACTGTGCACCACTGTTTACCCTCTCTGCTCCTCTGGGTGACCACTGTGCACCACTGTTTACCATCTCTGCTTCCCTGGGTGACCACTGTGCACCACTGTTTACCCTCTCTGCTCCTCTGGGTGACCACTGTGCACCACTGTTTACCCTCTCTGCTCCTCTGGGTGACCACTGTGCACCACTGTTTACCATCTCTGCTTCCCTGGGTGACCACTGTGCACCACTGTTTACCATCTCTGCTTCCCTGGGTGACCACTGTGCACCACTGTTTACCCTCTCTGCTCCCCTGGTTGACCCCTGTGCACCACTGTTTACCCTCTCTGCTCCCCTGGTTGACCACTGTGCACCACTGTTTACCCTCTCGGCTCCCCTGGGTGACCACTGTGCACCACTGTTTAACCTCTCTGCTCCCCTGGTTGACCCCTGTGCACCACTGTTTACCCTCTCTGCTCCCCTGGTTGACCACTGTGCACCACTGTTTACCCTCTCGGCTCCCCTGGGTGACCACTGTGCACCACTGTTTACCCTCTCTGCTCCCCTGGGTGACCACTGTGCACCACTGTTTACCCTCTCTGCTCCCCTGGGTGACCACTGTGCACCACTGTTTACCCTCTCGGCTCCCCTGGGTGACCACTGTGCACCACTGTTTACCCTCTCTGCTTCCCTGGGTGACCACTGTGCACCACTGTTTACCCTCTCGGCTCCCCTGGGTGACCACTGTGCACCACTGTTTACCCTCTCTGCTTCCCTGGGTGACCACTGTGCACCACTGTTTACCCTCTCTGCTCCCCTGGGTGACCACTGTGCACCACTGTTTACCCTCTCTGCTTCCCTGGGTGACCACTGTGCACCACTGTTTACCCTCTCTGCTTCCCTGGGTGACCACTGTGCACCACTGTTTACCCTTCTTAGTGCATCTGGACTGACGTCTTGTGATTCATTTTTAGGATGCGCAGACAAGTCGATTGGGACTGTTCTCATCAGGAATTTAATGTGTTCAAGGACTGTTGAGCACTAGAAGGGCATGAGAGACAAGCATCCTTGAATGTATTTCTTTCCCTGTTTCTTATTCCCCCCCCCCCCTCCCCCCCCCCCGCCAAGTCCCATTAGTTACATTCTAAATCTTCGTATTTTGTATGGACAGTGGACACTTAAGGCATTCAGTGTTGTAAATTATATTATTTCTCACAATACAACATTTAGAGTGTTAATGCATGGATTTGACTTGAGCCAGTATTGAATTTGATCATAATCAGACTGTGGGCATCATATTGGAGTACAGCCGAACAACAGACTGGCCATAGCACCCCAAAGTGAGCAACCTCAAGTTAAGCATTCCAACCCTCAACTCCAAGGCTGCTTCAGCAGGGTTTGAAACCAAAAACATTTGTCTTTCGATGGGAGTTGCATAATGCATTTGTGATTTTGCCTTGCCTAAAGCTAAACTGTTTGTTTTTTTAAGAGTGAATTGTATTTATGCCTAGGCTACGCTCTCAATGCAACAAATAGTGTTTGGAAGTGTTCCAATTTGTTTCCATGAGAACAACAAGAAATTGAACATTTATTCACACAATCTATCCAATACTGTGCATGTTTAACAATGGAAAAGTTTACCAGTGTCAGTCAATGCATCCGTACATCATAAAACACGTCTCTGTTATATATATATGGAAACAAAATTCAGTACACATTTTAGACAAGAGCTGGTTGGTTGTCATGGAGATGCGTTGGCCACCAACCCACAATTATACTTTCCGAAATATTTAACGGTTCATCCAAACGCACATATTGTTCTGACCATCCACAAACAAGATCCTGGCATGCTTCAAATAATATAAATCTAATTTCCCCGTTTGACCTGTATGTTTCTCGTAAAGTAGGATTACATTTGCATTGCAGTTACTACCTCTTCTAGTCTGTGTTGCCCTCCTGACTTTGTTGGAATAGGTTTAGGCAGCAGTTAACGTTTTCTTATTACCCATAATGACATCGAAATACCATTACTCTGATTGGATATTTAAATTCATAGCAAGGTGTTTTCCACTTAGACAGCAGGAAGCTCGAGCGCTTATTTAATAGAGTTGTGCCTACTTGTGCCCTCGTGCGTGTTTTTCCACCCTATTTTCTATGGATCAGATGCAGGTCCCAGAGCAGCTCGAGCCAGTGTCCTCGCGCAGACAGAGGGGGATAACATGGTTATCAAGCAGCTCTGATGTCCGTAGCGCTTCTAATCAGCTAGAGTGGGGTTAGACTCGCAGGGGGACGTCGTCACAGCACGAGGCTTCTGCAAAGTAGCAAAACAACCTCCGTGGGGAGTTAAAGGAGAATCGGTTTCACTGGTGTGGGTCTCACAGTCTGAAAGTTTGGCACTCTATTGAGAGAGATAGAGAGAGAGAGGAGACGAAAAACGCAGGGATTGACTTGACAACGGGGAAAACACAGACTCAGCCCATCATTACTGATTTATCACATAATCAATGTTAGCTTTATTTAGCATTCAGCTCTAAAAGAGACGGCACTTAACTACCTCCGAATCTCTTCAATATTAAACAGCTCCATCTAGTGGCAGGGGATGGTTCTTCGATTTGCAGGGCTGATGTGTACAGAGCAGCACATCTCCTGTCAGGCAGTTCTCCCTCTGTGTTTCCAGATTGAGTAATGATACTCTGTGGCTGCATGCTTGACTGAATGCTTCATCATCCTGTCCCGGAGTTATAAGATGCCATTGATCTTAACAAACGTCCACATTACAAGTAAATTGGAATTTCAATCAATGACAGAATACATGATTCTGCTTCTTGACACTTTCATTTGTTTGTTAATCTCGTGCCTTATTCTCCCTTATTATCGTTTATCTTTATTCATCCCATAATATTATTGTTGTTTTCTACCATGGCAAAGAAATTTACATTCAATACAGTGACCTTTTCAAAAACAAACAAACGTTTTGATTAATGACACCCTGTCAGATAATAGTGATAGTGATGTCCCCTTTATTATGTGTGTTTGTTCATCCACTGACCTGCTGTTGTGTGCATGCTGTTGTGTGTACCTAAGTGTGCTGCTATGTGACCATGATAGCATATTGTGTGTCATGCCCATGTGTATTGATTTACCTCCTGTCCGACTCACTGATGTGAATGATGTTTACGTCTGGTGTTTATTGATATGAGTGATGCCTGCGTGAATGAATGTGTGAGAAATCTTGTCGTCGTCGTCGCAAAGTCTGTTACATTATAGGCCTGCAGAGTGAGTCTGCGCATCAGTCTGCGCGTATGTGTACTACACGTGTGTGTGGGCATGTGCGTGTGTGCATGTGTGTGTGTGTGTGTGTGTGCTTTTAAGCATTTACATGCTGCGTGTGTTCAATATGATCGGTCTGCTGACCCAGCCATGAGCCCCCCTCCACCCTAACACCCTGACCCCCTTACTCTCCTCCTAGTGTCCCGGTTAGGCTCCAGGGACATGTGGGTCTGTGAGCCTGTTCCATTTCCCCAAGCAGCTGAGCCCAGCCTGAACATGCAGGAATAACCTAGATCGCTTTATACTCTGATGCCTGTCTAGACATTTGATAGACAAACAAATGCCTTGGCCAGACGTGATTCGAAGCACATGTTGTAAACACGTGATTGTCACTCGATCCGTTTTTCAAATGTCATAATAACATATAGGCCAGCCCCATGGAGATGCTGTATTAATGTGCTCAAACGTGCAGTATTTATTTGGTTAGTTATGGTAATTAAAAAGAGACATCAAGCACATATCGCAGTTTCACAGAGGGTGTGTATACTTGAGGGGTTTAGTTTAACTGGGATGGGCAACCCTCTTAGTGTCGCCATTGTTTGCCAATAAATATGAATCTATATAGAAATATAGTATTTCAGGCCGTATATATAGTACGTCAGGCCGTAAAATCACAATGACCCAATGGGGCAGTGGCAGACGAATAGACACAAATAGAAACGCAAGATCATTCAACTTCGGTGTTCTGGAGTTCTTTTTCCAGATCAGGAACGACAGCACAGGACCAGCACTCATCCAGACCAGCACTCATCCAAAGGAGCATCAATTAAGACAAATCAATCAATTAAGACCAATCAAGAGGGGAGGCACGCGCCACGTAGCTGCACCGATTAAGCGTTCGTTCAATCGGTGTCCTTATACAGCAATATAGCCATAGAGTATAATTTATACATTCCACTTTAACCACATCTTCCATCCATTTGATAAAGATGCCACATCCTCTCCGAGCGGCGAATGGAAACATGCTTGATGCAAAAAGTTCCCAAGGGAAAACATTAATGGCTTCAAGCTATATTTGTTTACGCTTTAGGATCCTTAAGGGTGGTGGCACAATCTATTAAAATAGTTATATGGGTGGTACTATGTCGCTGACGTACAAGTTTGGCCCAACCCCTCATCTTTTTTGGAGGTAATCAGAGGGAGGAGGACTGGATCTGCGCTCAGAGAGCGACAGAGCGCGAGCGGAGACGCATCAGGCGCGCATTGGAGAGCTGATCCAGTACGCACGCGCATGATGAACAGATCACTTAAAAAAACTATATATTCTCACATTTTGCAATATTTGGTACTTTATTTGTAATTATATATATATATATAGTCCTATTTTTCTCGGAAGCCTTGCAGGTTTAGATCACATTTCCCCCTTGCTAATGTCATATTTGATCGTTTTGGGGAGCATTAGTCTTTAAGGCTTTAGTGCCATGCATACATGCGTCCTACAGTCTCTATTTAGTTTATCTGGATAAAAAAGGGTTGACAGCAGCGATGAACTTCAGTGGGAACTTTAGTGACGAACGGTGGATTCTAGGGAACGGAACGGACTACGACGATGCCACCAACAAACTCCTTGGCATCGGCACGGATAACTTGATCACACTCTTGGTTTTCGGACTGATCTTTACCCTGGGCGTGCTGGGGAACTCCATGGTCATCACGGTGCTGGCCCGGAGCAAGCCCGGCAAACCCAGGAGCACCACCAATATCTTCATCCTGAACCTCAGCATCGCTGACCTGTCCTACCTGCTCTTCTGCATCCCTTTCCAGTCAACCATCTACATGATGCCCACCTGGGTGCTGGGAGCTTTCATTTGCAAGTTCATCCATTATTTCTTTACCGTGTCAATGTTAGTGAGTATTTTTACTCTCTCTGCCATGTCTGTGGACCGGTACATTGCCATCGTCCACTCCAGAAAGTCATCCTCGATCCGCGTGGCAAGACACGCTTTCATAGGAGTTGTGGTCATCTGGATTCTGTCCCTGGCCATGGCTGCACCTGTCATGTACTATCAGAACATCTTTAAAAGCGGAGAGAATCACACGTACTGTTGGGAAGTGTGGCCGGATCAGAATCAGAAAAAGATCTATGTAGTGTGCACCTTTGTTTTTGGCTATGTGTTACCCCTTCTGCTCATTTCCTTCTGTTATGCAAAGGTAAGTTCACTTAATATACTCCCACTTTTCCATGAAATAGGTAGAGATAATATTGTATCTATTGCATATAATAGAGAACTGTGCAAAATCGATTATTTTTTATGTATTGCATTTATTTATAAATGAATACATGTAAATGTATTGACCATGGCAAATTGTGGCCATATATCAGTAGTTTTTCATTTTTTCATCCTTAAATTTCCTTTTTTTTAATTGTCTGATTTGTATGTTAACAGGTTTTAAATCACTTGCACAAAAAACTTAGAAACATGTCCAAAAAATCAGAAGCATCAAAGAAGAAGGTAAGTGCGAACGTCCTCCCATTTTCACCATTCAGATGACGTCCAGGCAGCAAACTGAAAATTGTTCATTTAATCAATCCGTGTTCATTTGACTGGTGCGTGTGCAGCTGCACCCTCATCATCCTGAACACTGCCTGTGTGAAATGTAACACTTAGAAATATGTTGTATATCATTACCATCAACAGTTCAAGATGCTTCTGAAATATCTATGATGTTCGTTTAAGTTCTGCCTGGTTCTGACCCAGGCCCACGCTCAGTTCTTTTGCGCTTTGTCATGTTGTTATATATGGTTCTGGTGTGCTATACTCTTCTCTTTGTTCCGCTCTGCTTAGCTCTGTCTTTCATGTGCTCACATGTGATCACAGCTCGATCACAACATCCATGCTTGGCTGCTTCATTCTACAGAACACAAAGAGTATAAACCATCTAGTTCTGTAAAAAGATGTCCATCAGGGTCTGTCTTTATGTGATTTGTCAGGTTTCAAGGCTAGAGCACAATGCAGAGATGAAAGGCAACAATACAGTATGTGATCCCACATGAATATTATGTGAGGGATTCAGGTGGCTGAAAAGTAAGAGAATCAGGCTAGTAATCAGAAGGTTGCTGGTTCGAACCCTGGCCGTGCCAAATGACGTTGTGTCCTCGGGCAAGGCACTTCACCCTACTTGCCTCAGGGGGAATGTCTGTACTTGCTGTAAGTCACTCTGGATAAGAGCGTCTGCCGAATGGCTAAATGTAACGTAAATGTTCCAGCACTAGCCTTTGCCCTCATCAGCTTCATAAAAGACCTGTTTTTGTTCTTTGACAACGAGGAATGCCTAATCCCATGAAGGGAAACGAGATCCCACGATCTTATCAGTTGCGTAACAACAGGAAGCAGTGACGTGGAAACGTTCACATATTAAACTGTCACCCGCTATGACATCCAAATGAGTACGATGACTAAAGTAAACTGGGCCTATTTGTCTTTAGTCAATCAAGATATAAGTTCTGCAAAATGAATGGTAAGTTGGTCTGGTCGGTCTGGTCTTTGCCCGGCCAGACGCACCAGTCTGGACAGTGTTGCACACGCCCTGTGAACCGTATGTTTAGAGACAGCTGGGACAACATGTCTGCTATCACTGCTTCCCTTAAAAACACCTCTATCTACCTTGGACACACACACCAGGCCAGCTGGGCGTTATACAGTGCAGAGACATGAGGAACAGCTAGCATGTGAAATAAACAATATCCTCTCTGCCTCTAACAAGCCCTGTAGACTCGGGTTAACTAGCGGAAGCGAGCAAAATCCTTCTGAAAAACCGAGCTCTCACCTGAGGATTAGTAAATACACCTCGGTAGTAATCCTCACTGGTGGAAAGAAGGTGTTTCCTATTTATGTTATTCAAACCTGGCCTCCACTTTCAGGCTCTGAGGATGGATTCATATTGATTCTTATACTGCATGCACTCTCTCCAATTAAAGCTCTGATTTAAGGTTCTCAGACCCGAATCAAATCTAATTTAATGTGCAAGTCGATTTTTTTCCCTGGAAAATATCTGAACGCAGTTAAGGAGAGAAAGCAACTGATGGAACAGCTAATGGGAGCATTTTTGAATGGCATAATGCGTTGCTGTTGTATGAAAGAGGTGCCCTTTTCAATTAAACTCTCATTTAAAGCCGGCAGCTATATGTTACACATTTTAAGCAACTTTCCCTGGCATTTAAATAGAGGAATGGATATTTATGGAGCTGGATGGTAAAGGGTGATGACCACAATTCTGTTTTACCCAGCACAGGCACCTCGTATCTGGAGAGCAGGTCAATTTTCTGCCCAATTTAACTGCCGATGACACCTTTTGAAATGGGATCCAGATTAAATGTACTGCGTTGCCTGTGTGTGTTTCTCTGTGTGTGAGCATCTGAGGCCAGGCGTATGCGGAGGGTATTACTGAAATCTAAATGAAATGATATGGAAAACTCTGTAGACACTCAAGGAGAAGGGAACGCTGGCTCCTGTTGCAGAAAACAGACATACTTGATCTGAGTACGCATAAACAGCTTGTCTCATCATATCTGCTCCTCTCCCCAATGGGGAATTGCTCCTCAGTCCGCATACAGCACCAAAGCCTGACCTCATGATAACCAGACTCATCATAATTCCGCGCACAATCTAGGCTCAATCTCTGTCCTTGGAAGCATAATCAACAGTTAATCTGAAAAGCCAAAGACAATAGGGAATAAACTGGGGTGTGGTGTGAAATTGAAATATCAGACCATATAAGAAATAGCTGTACATTTTGCTGAGGTCTCGCTGTCATGTTTGACAGTTGAAAATGAATCATTTATAACATGCCTGATAGCAGAGACCGAGGGAGTTGGAGCAGTTCTGTTATCGAAGGTGAGTAGGGGATGAAATGATTGGCTTGGACAGAGTTTTCTCTGTTTTGTTCTTGTCCTCTAAAACAATAAAGAGAAAAAAATTATACCCATTTGGCTCTCCCTTGTGGTGTAGATTTCCGTTCCCTCCCTCCCTCCCTCCAGCTGTGCACATCAGTCGGTATCTGTTTCTCTCTCCCCGGTCCATTTTCTATCTGTTTCTCCATTGATTTATTGAACTCCATGAAATCTCCTTTCATCCTCCTGCCCCCCCCCCCCCTAACCTAAAAGCTGGCTGTCAGGGCGAGCAAACCTACTTCTAATCACCTCAAGCCCACTTCACACTCCTACTTATTGTTCTCACCCCTTCAGTTCTCTCCCACATAGGGTGCTAATTATTTAACACAGCGGTAAATCAGATTTTCTCTCACAAGATGTAGACGACAGACACAGCTGGCCAGCGAGCATGAAAGTGACATTTCCTGGAAGAGAACTTTTGACTTCTTTTTTTAAACTTGTTGAAAAATGGATGACTGCATCTTAACGTCCCCCTAGAGCAGAAATGGCAGCAGTTGAAGCGTGTTCAATCTTCATTACAGTTTGAACTGCAAGGTTACAAGGTTCATCATGATGATATGTAGGCGACAGTTAGCTGAGTAGAATCATTGGGAGGCTGGATGTATCTTCAATCCTCTCTCTGCGGTCACCGATCCTCTTATCTGTATCATGGTGTTAGGCTCGACTTACTGATGCATGTGGCTCTTTTCAGAACTCTTAACCCAGTGAAGACCTTTCTCCTGGTGTCTTCCTCTGCAGACAGCTCAGACGGTGCTGGTGGTGGTGGTGGTGTTCTGTCTCTCCTGGCTCCCCCACCACGTGGTGCATCTCTGGGTAGAGTTCGGCTCCTTCCCCCTGAACCAGGCCTCCTTCGTCCTGCGAGTGGCGGCCCACTGCCTGGCCTACAGCAACTCCTCCGTCAACCCCGTCATCTACGCTTTCCTGTCCGAGAATTTCCGGAAGGCCTACAAGCAGGTGTTTCGCTGTCAGCTCACAGGAGATTCTCCGCTCGACAACATCAAGGAGACCCGCAGCAAGGCGGACACGCCACCCTCCACGAACTGCACCAACGTCTGATCTAATCAGACTGATCCGACTGCCGGCCCTGGTTCTTCCAGATGGTTCAGTTCCTAAGCTTTATCCTAACAACATTGGCATTTTTTCATGCCTCTTTTTACCATACACAAGGAGCAGTGCTAGGGTGGATGTGTACTGTGATTTACACAGAAAGCTATTCAGAGTCTTGAGAGAGGATTAGAGATGGGTGCAGGACCCAGAGGTGTAAAGTACTGGATTTACATAGTTGTGTTTGATTGGTTTCATTTGCTGTATGTTGGAGTATGTTGTGTTACTGTATATGTGTTGGGTGTGTTGGGATGTATATGTTGAGAGTGGATGTGTTGGATTGGATTTGTTAGGTTGGATGTGTTGAGGTTGGATGGGCTGAGATTGGATGTGTTGAGATTGGATGTGTTGAGTTGAATGTGTTGGGATGGGTGTGTTGGGATGAATGTGTTGGAATGGATGTGTTGGGTTGAATGTGTTGGAATGGATGTGTTGTGGTTGGATTTGTTGGGATGGATGTATTGTGGTTGGACGTGTTGGGTGGGTAAAAGTCAGTCCTACGCATGGCTGGATCCAGCATCAAGCTACATTCATATCAGCACTGACATGACTCCAGCCTCGACCCTGTGGACAGTGGAACATGAAAAGCTAACATGCATCTGACTACTTCTCTGTTACTGTGTCAGTTCATTAATCCTTCAGAACTCTTCTAATATTCACATTTTTCTCGTATTGTACTATGGTATGGAAATGACAAGTTAAGAAAACAAATTGTTCTACTTACAGTATAGGAATTAAATGTAAGCATAAATGTTAGATTAGTGACATTTGATGTTTCTATGTGCTTTGCATTTATAATGAGCTGGTTATGACGAAGAAATCCAATAAATAATCATGTGCTAGATGTTCACCTGAATATTCAGAAATCCGCATGTTATAATATTTCCCTGGAAATGCAATCTGTATAAAAAACTTTTTCTCTCAACAGGGAGCGAAGTCAGACAGCAAAGCTCTGTGTGTGTGTGTGTGTGTGTGTGTGTGGAGGGGGGACGGGACGTGCACTTATATTCCTATATTTACAAACTTTCAGCAAATTTAAAGCTTGACATACACGTTTACCATTTTAACAAAAATATACTGTAAATTTGTATTAAAATGATACACTTTCTGAATGTGCATTGGATTCATCATCCTCTCAACTGTTTTCAAATAATAATCTTGGATCTTTGCAGTCTTGTTTCCAAAAGCTTTTCATGGATGTAAAAATGCTGCAACGTTTTCACTAAAAGTTTTGTGACTTGCTTCTGCCTTATGCCTCAAACCCGTGTATCAAATTGTCTTGTTATGTTGAACTACAGCAGAATAAAATACACGTTTTAAACAATGAGGTTGATGTTCGTCTCATATGCGTCAAAAGAGCGCACGTTCTATGGATGCAAAACACGTTCGTTCGTAAAGTTTTAATTCCTGAATGTGTCGATCCAGATTCTCAACACAGTGGTTGAAATCATCTATTGCACGGTATGTTACTTCAAACAAACCCGCAGAACACGGAATATTTCAAGCTGTTTTTTCATACAGCTCAAACAATGTCTGTTTGTTTTCTCTCACATTATTGTAATTTTTCATTACAGTTCCTTTACACAAGACTTAAATAATGTTTCTGTTCTGCATTTTTAAGATGTATTCTGCCCGCTGTTAGCGTGCTTGAAGATGTACTATATCCACTGTAAATGATGTCTCCTGCATCATAGTGAAGCCTTAAGCATTTTGCCACTCCACTCTTCTAAACACAAGCTGTATGATTTCAATTTTGAAATCCAATTTAACTTATTATTACAACAACAACAAAAATAAGAAAATATTTAATTGACACCTGAGGCTTTATTTGCTGGTTAATAACATCAACATTAAATGGTTTTGCATTTAGTGGCAAACTAAATAGCATAAACAAAAAATCTCATAAACAGGTATAATCACAAAATAATTAATTACATAATTTCTTTAATTATCATAATCGACTGTGGGAAGAGACATGGACAGGAAGTCTTTCTTGAAGTGTCCGTGCCGGCTAGTCAGTCGTTTGTTTGTTCCAACCTCTCCAGCTGAATCCAAGACATCAAATGTTTGTCCCAGGATGCATCATTATGAGATTGTCAGGGTGAAATGGTCCAACAGCCCAACTCGTCTCATCAACCTCCTCATGTCACACTTGAGGCTCGTTAAAGGACTCTTTCTGCCTCTGGACAATGGTGGGTCGCATCAACGAATGGTGTCCTTTGCTGTTTCCTGTGTCATGTAATTGCCACGGCAACCATTTACAAGACAGCGGTAGCCCATTAAATAATATGAAAAGGATATCACTCTGGTCATTTCACATACTTTTCATCTCCTCGTTGCAAGCTGGGCTGTGTCTCCTAGGTAAACAACATGAGCGGGCCTAGCGTCTTGTCTTGGCCAGACACTTTCAGGCACAAATAAGACTCATACTGCCCATTAGAGAATACAGAGGTCATCTATATTATGCAGTGTGCATCTACACAGGGATATACCATCTAAAACTTTTTGGACACACACACACACAGACACAGACACAGACACACTATCACTCAGACAAAAAAGTAAACTCACATGCCCGTACACCAGTCGCATGGTTGCGGCAATGTTGGACTGTATGCTAGAGCTTTTATCCAATCATATTCAGCCATCCTGTGTTGCCAGGGTCTAGAATCTGCCCTCAGGCCTTCAAAATCAACAGTGTGGGCACCTGTAGCTTAAAGTGAATGGAAATGAAACACTGTTTTATCTCAGTTTTTTCAATTTACAATGGTGGAAGGAGGAGAATATATCAAGAAAAACTAGACATCGTAAAGGAGAGGTTGGCCAGTTGTACTGCGGTAAAAGCACAGTGCGTTTCTGTCTAAATGTGTCTGGAGCCATGGCATCATAATGATGGTATTCAGAGGTGGATTCATTTGGGTGGGGACTGTGTAGAGGACCTTACTGAAACCCCAGGTGTGAAATGCCACTGCCGCTGATGTAAACCTGTCAGAACATCAGCTCTCCACTTTTATTGAGACGAATAGGTGAAGGGTGATGGCTGTTATTAGTCAGAGGCTGTCCGGGGGAGGACGCCAACATCCAGCTGCACAGCGCTGAGCAGAGCCACAGTCAACACCACAGAGCTGGACTCCTCGTCTCCCAGATGACTGATGCCCGCTTTATGACCCTGAACGCTGAGAGTCCCAGAGCACCGCATCTGGAAATGAGGAGTGAGATCTATGTGTTGTTATGAGACTGGGGCTCTGTAAAGTAGAACAAGAATGTGTGTATCCAGGAAAATTCCTATGTGTTCTTTTAGAAGTGGCGCCTGGATGTATGTACATCCATATCCCATGCCTGTAGATGAACTGGGCATCTATCTACAAACCCTGCCGGCCTACCCCTGTTGTGCAATAAGAGGGATGCGGTAATGTAATGGCATATGAATTTTAAATGGGTTATTTTGCTACTGGTAACTGCCTGTATCAAAGCCCTACTCTTGGGGTCAGCGTGAACGTTCTGGTTTCTTGCCCCGGCAGAACCTGGCAACAGAGTGCCAATTACCTTGGCGATGCCCGTGTTCCCAGAATGGCATTTATGTTGCCAGCATGCGTCTCCCCCTGTGGCTGCACGTGGCCCTGCTCTCATGGCACAGACAGACACACGCTCTCAAATTGGCATTTTTTTTTGCTGCTGGTGTTCAAAATGTCCTTTTTCATGCCAGGAGCAGACTGGCCATGTCTGAAGAAATGTTTTATACAGAATGACCTTGCGTTATACGATGCACAGGATCATTCACATTCACCTTTTTCATATTAATATTTTTCTCATTTGCATATATTTAGGCATTTTTCGCTTTGTATCCATCTACATACGCTACCAGTCACCAGTGATTGGCGAGGTCTGATTACCCCTCTAATGCCTTTCTCTTTCAAACAGTTAGGGAGATATAAACAGCGACCCGGAGAGCTCTCCAAGCAGACATGGGGAATACTAATAGCGTAATTACACCTGTACCACGGTGGGCAGAGAGGGCAGACGACACTCCGATCGAATGTCACAATCCTAGCCAGCGTGGGGTGGTAGGGTGGGGGGGGGGGTGAGGATGTGGCCCGAATATGTGCGCCGCTGTGCGGTGTACGATGCTACGGTAGTCCTCTGAAAACCCAGACAGAACCAGCTGATGTGAAGCTGAGGAGTCAGGGGACTTAGCGGTTAAGGTGTCCCGCTAGTGATCAGAAGGTTGCGAGTTCAATACCCGGCTGGGGCAAAATGATGTTGTGTCCTTGGGGACACTGCCCTGCCCTGATGTAGATCATGTTCTTCTGACTGAAATCTTCACCAGGCAACATCCTTATGTCGTGGTTCAAGAGTCTTGGATGACTCAATGAAGAGAAGATAACAAAAAATAGGTCAGTGTTGGAATGCAATTTAATATCCATTTGTTCCCCAAATGGAAATAGATTTAGTTTGAGTGTTTACTTATTTATAGGTATTCATCTGTATTATTTATATGTATTCTACTGCTGACATGGTTCAATGTCAGATTAACAGCAGCTTCAGTGGCTCTCTTTGCGAGAATGCAACTAGCAAAGTTCCATTAATCTTCATTATGTGACTTCAGTACAAAATGTTTTGTTTCATACTGTAGCTTGAAGAAACACCATTACTCCAACTGAGCAAATATATCTGCTTGAGTCAGCATGGTCAAGCCTGGCTTGATAAGGACATCTTAAAATTGGCTGTTTGGGTTTGTTATTGTGTACACATGTAAAGCGTAGGTGAAAACAACTTAATGATCACCACGGAGTGACCTACACACACTTACATGAACACACTTCCATGAGGCTGTAAACCGTTTCCCACCTGAGTGTTCAAATGCAGTTTCACATGAAAAACAGAACCATTTTTTAAATGACCACGGTCACTTTGCGTGTCAATCCATTTCCTGGCTTAATACCAAGTTCTTTGAGTCAGAGAGGTGCTGTGCAGATGCAGCCAGGAAACTGTCCATGGATCAGCATATGTCAGTGTCAGTGATGAATGGGTCGCTGAGCCGCTCCGAAGTGTATTTTTTATTTCATTTCTCATTTTCTCTCTCTCTCTCTGCGGTTCTCTCCCTCCCCCCCACCCTCCTTCCTTCCGTCTTTTTTTCTCTTATCGGAATCATTGCACAGCGATGGAGAGATCGCCGCAGGGCTCAGATCCCGCTCTCTGGTCTCCTTTGTACTCAGACCAGGCACAGCGTCCCCCCTCCCCCCCCACCCCCACCCCATTCACCCACAATCAACCCCGGGCACCCTTGGACCATGGCTTGTTACGAAATCAGCGACGTCATCTGATTTTAAGAAGTCGTGACGTGGGTTTTGAGCGAGAGAGAAAAAAACAATATGGCTTCTTGTGTCTGTGGCTTGGCCGCCACCCTCCTGTTGGGTCAGGGTCAACATTAATTCCTCCGGGAACCTCTTAGTCCTGTTGCTGCCTCGCAGGTCTGCAGCCAACATCATTGACTGGCAGATTGATTCTTTGTCGCCATCATCGACCTCTTCAGCTGTGGTTTATTTTCGATTAAAATTCTTGGGTTGGCGTGAAAAAAATGAATTGAATGGTTACGAAATGCGCTACATGTAGTCACGCTGGCAATATTGGACTCGGCCTCATTCAACTAGACATTTAATAAGCTAGAATACGGCCTTCTCATACTATTCCACCCTGATCAGCTAATTCAATTACACCATTAAAGTTATACTAGTGGAACACTTTCTGTGAATAGCCTAACATGACCCAGCATATAAAAAATACTGGTTCCAGGAAATCATTTTTTATCAACTTTAACTCCCCCGTACCCAGCAGCAAGAAAAAGAGAAAAGAAAGAGTTGGAGAGAGTGTGTGTGAGAGAGAAAAAGCGAGAGAGAGCGAGAAAGAAAAAGACCTTACAGAGAGAGACAGCTACAGTAAATTGGAAAGCTAAAGAAAGACTGAGAACACAGAGACACAGTTATAGAAAGATGCACACAAAAGACTAGTTCAATCCAGACACTGTGGCAACCGAGCAAAACCGGTGTGCGTCACGCACCTCGTGTCACACAACGCAGCCAAGAACAGCGTACGCACACACTTAGTAAATAAAATGACCAAAAACCATGCTCGTCCTCTGAGAGGGAACGTTCCGGAAGGTCTTCTTACATGTTCGTTCGTACACAGTAAACATGTTTGCTGGCCCCTCTTATGGTCGTCGACCCGCATCTGTGAGTGGGCGGTCTGTGAGTGGAATCTTTAAAACTCTGCCACCTTGCCAATTCACCGTCGCGTCCCTGCACAGTCCCTTCTCCGTGCCAGACTGGCAAGCGGGAAGTAAATAAAGATGCTGTTTTGTGATGAGTCGGTGTGTTTGGCTGTCCAGGGTGCTGACCCAGTGGAGGCAGTGCCGTCACTCATTCCGAGGCAGACAGCCGGACAACACAGAAAGTTGAGGCGGCTCTTTATTCCTGTTTCCTGCGGGCGTGGAGGTGGTCAGTACTCTCTACAGGTGAGAAAAGCCAACACTTTGGCTGTCTGAGAATGTGCTGATGAACCAAACTGTTCTGTCTAACCCTCGCTACTAATCACACCACACACACACCACAGCACACACACACACACATAAAATCACACACACACATGCATAATGGATAGGCTTGCTGCTGAGAAGGGAAACGTTAGCGATTAGTTTTGTTTTCGGCTTTCTTCCGCTTCACACAACAACAAAACAAACAGTTCTGTTTGTAGCCGGGAAGGTAATGGAACAGGTCGTTCTCATGATCCCGAAACCTTTTCACCTTTTCATTTGTTTTGCGGTGGGTCCATTCGTTCATAATTGTGCTCAGTTTCAAACTCCAAACTGCCAGTTTAACGAGCACGAGACAGGAGCATTTTTCCAGTCTGCTACATTAATTAGACCAGAGATACAACAAACACCATGTTCCTAATAAGCATTGCACATCCAGTAGTCATGTACATCATTTCTTACGGTACTCATACATAACACCTCACCATGCAGAAGTCCTACATAGCGTATCACTCTGTCAAACACTCTTTCTCCTTGCGCTGGGCTTGCAAACCCTCCTGGGCATCTTACGTACATGAAAGCACATTTCATCACACGTAGCTTGAATAGCTCCTTCTTTGAATCTCTTTCCTGCTCATTGCATGAAAATACTCTGCACGAAAGCAGGTGTCAGCTTCTGACCTGTTTGATTGCGGTGTCACGCTAAAAAGCTTCCCCATTTCCTGCCATAGTTTTGCATCTTCAGTGTTGCCATTTCCTTGTCTTAATGCTGGAAAATTACAGGCAATTACACTTCCTCAATCGCATCTGCTGTCAAACTTCTGGCATTCACAGTTATCATGATAGCCAAGACTGGAAGAATCTGCTTTTCGCTCTCTTCTCTCTCTCTTTCTCTTTCTCTTTCTCTCTCTCTCTCTCTCTCTCTCTCTCTCTCTCTCTCTCTTTCTCTATCTCTGTCTCTCTCCGTCTTTCACTCACTCATTCTTTGTCCTTTCCGAATGTACATATCCATTGTATATATGTATGGGCATTTATAACCAGAATATATTACCAATATAGATATAATGCAATGTTTAGGCCTACTTTCCAAAATGTATTACATCATTGCACAAATTTAATTAGCTATGGTACTTGATGTTTGTTGGAGGATCAAGGTTGTGCCGATAGGATGGATGCTGGCGGAAACTGGGTCACAGCAGTGCATCGCTGATTAAAGTGTGGATCGTGTGGAGGAACAATGTATCTGCGTCCCCTTTGAGATGGCAAGTACAGAAGACTGGGTGGTTGAGGAGGAGGAGAAGGAGAATGAAGTGGTGCATAAGGAGGAATGGGAGACGAAGAGGCTGCAGTAGGGGGTGTATGACTCAACACAGGATCTCTTTCCTCTAAAGTCACATGCTTCTTTATGAGAGAGCCCAGAATGTAATTCTGCTTTGTGGTAAACAACATGGATGAACGACCTGAAGTTAGAATCGAAACGCTTTCAAGTTGCATTCATTGTTTCAGCTCTGTGTGGTTTATGAGGCCACAAACTGAGAGGAAAACTTTTCAAGGTGCCATCTGTGATTGACACGGGTTAAAAACTGCATCGCAAGCTCTATTTTCACGATTCATCTGTTTCTATACCTAAAGGTTGTTCCCTGAGCTGTATCCCATGTTTCAATCCCTTTATCATTTCAAAGAATTTCAGAAGTGAACTGAATTTTTGGATCTTCAGGCAACAGGAAGCTCCCAAACCCTATTTCCATTTCAATGACCAAGTTAAAAGAAAAAAGAAAAAAGATAGACGGTTCCTGGAAGCGGACATGAAAAAGGAAACTGGACGACACCAAACTCTCTATTGGAAAGGACAGAGTCGAGTGTTCCTTCTTGAGAGGCTTTGCTTGGGTGACTTGCTGTGGCAGCCTGGGGAGGGCTGGGGAGGGCTGTGGCAGCCTGAGGAGGGCTGTGGAGGGCTGTGGAGGGCTGTGGAGGGCTGGGGAGGGCTGTGAAGGGCTGTACAGGGCTGTGGAGGGCTGTGACCGACAGACTCAAAAAGCTGGTGAGAAAGGTCAGCTTTGTTTTGGAACAAGTCAGTCTGCCTCAAAACAAGTCAGTCTTGAGTCCGAGGAGGAGAGGAAGTTAAAGGACAACATCAAGTCCGTCCTGGGCAAACCCTCCCTTCCCCTCCACGATGAGCTGTGGCAGATGGAATGTACCAGAACGTTGCTGAGTTTCCTTTGTGTCGAGCCATTCGACTGCATCCCCCCCGCCTTTAACTTTGAAATGTCACATTTACATGGTTTGTTTACTTCTAATGTTTATTGATGTACCTTCTGTCCAAGGCATTGTTTATTAAATATCGGTATCATCTCTATTTTTCACCTGGGACATTATTCAATGATCTTACCATTAAGTCCCTTTAGGGTAATTCTGAAAGGTTTGAGGACATATTTACTGTTGAATATGTTTACTTTCGGTTGATTGTCTTCCGAATACATTTGTCGCCACGAGAACAGCTGAACCCTTTCTTACCTGTTATCTTGAGCAATTATTCTCCACATCTCTGCATCTTGACTTGTTTATCGCATTGATTACCTGGTTTTCCCAGTCCTAAACAAACTGTTTATCAGCCCAGACACCTACCCAAAGTGCTCCTTGTTCCTCTCTCTCTCCTCCTCCTCCTTTCTGTCTCTCCTACTCTTTGTCTTTCACTCTCTTTAGCCTGCACTTTATGACCCATCGTTCAATAAGTGCCCTGGGCTGGGGCTGGGACCAGGGCCGAGGCTGGGGCCGAGGCTGGGGCTTGGGCTGAGAGTGAGGTTGAAGCTGAGAATGTGGCTAGTTGCCAGGGGTGAGGCTGGGCACACAGCAATTCAGACCTTTGATTAAACTGTGGGTGTTAGCCTACAGTCTCACGCTCAGCCTAATGCTGAGCGGCTGGTCGTACCTAAGCTAGGATCCTGCTTTTTCAATCAACCCTGAATGAGACTAACAGCAGAGGTGGCCAAGGAACACACACTACTCAGTGCTAATGGAGGGGGGTGATTATCATAACCCGGAGAGGACAGAAGGGGGTGAGTGGGTGGGAGTTTGGAGGGATTACACGAGCCTTCAAGAACACCAGCCAGGAACCATCCAAGAGAAGGGATAATGTGTCGCCGTGGAGACGACCACCTGTTGGAAGGTGGATGTCTTGCTCTCCTCCGGCGCCCCTCTTCCAGGGTGAGAGGCAGAACGGGAGCTCTGAAAGTCATGTCGGAGGAGTCACGCTTTGGGCTTCATAAGCAACGGATCCCCCTTTTTACTGAAGTCAAGCTGACTTCAAGTGCTTTTTACCACTGGCTGCAAAGTTACCAAGGATGCCAGGGAGGCAGAGAGAGAGAGAGAGAGAGGGAGAGAGAAACAGAGAGAGAGAGGGAGAGAGAGACAGAGAGAGGGAGAGAGAGTCAGAGAGAGGGAGAGAGAAGGAGGGAGAGAAAGATAGGGAGAGAGAGCAAGAGAGAGACAGAGAGGGAGGGAGAGAAAGATAGGGTGAGAGAGCAAGAGAGAGAGAGAGAGGAAGAGAGAGAGAGAGAGACAGAGAGGAAGAGGGAGGGAGAGAAAGATAGGGAAAGAATGAGAGACAGAGTGAACGAGAGAGAGAGAGAGAAAAGCCTGCCACCAATTTTATCCATTTACAGGAAGAGCGAAGTGTTATGTTGGCTTGAGTGTTAGTGACTCAACTACTGAAAAAGGACAGACGTATTGATCCACTGAAGACAAGAGAGAGGAGGGGGGGAGGAAAGAAGCAAGAGTGAAGAGAAAAAACACGGAGAGAAACAGGCATGGAAAAGAGAGACAAGCAGTGCTCCACATTTAGAGAGCCGTCACGCGGCGCTAGCAGCAATCATACATCACTTCTCCCTGCCATCCTCCTCCCGATCTCCATCTTGGAGAGCACCCTCTCCCCTCAGGTCGCCAGTCCCCATAGCGAAACAATCTGGAGTGGCGAGCCACTCTCCCTTCGACGAGCCCGCCCGCCTGCAATTAGCACGGCAGCAAGTTAGCCCAGAGCCATGGTACTCTACCTTTAGTTCTGCCTGCAGATTAGCATCAGCGGGGCTCGGCTAGAGACACACAGCAGAGAACCAGCCTGGAGCTGCGTGTTTGCTTCGGTCCAGATCAGATTAGTCACCACAAACCTGGCCGTGGAAACGCTTCGCACAACCTGACTTTTGTGTTGTAGCATTGAGCGAAGGACACACAACCACCTTGAATAAACCTTTTTCGTATTTTGGTTTCTTCTTCTCGTTGATTACTGCGTGGCAGTATTCATCCATGTTTTAATCATAGTTTGGGCGGTCTCATTGATACACATCGTACCATCCAACAATGATAAGAGTTGTCATGGGAACCATGTGCTTTCCCTAACCACGCCACGCCACAGTACTGCTGCCTGTCTTTCTTTTTGCTGAACGCTGAAGCATCCAGCCCATAAAAAGTGTGCCATCGCGGTTATTGACACAGTTGACTCATAATCATCTCACGCCGGCCATAACAAACCCCAAACCTGTCTATCATATTTATGGCTGGCTACTTTGTTACACACCCTTTGGTCTTCATCCACACTAATAAAACACTAATCACTGACACAAACATTTTCCAGTACGTGAATCCATCACTAAATCAACTGTCCGCACTATATTGTGTTCTGTTTGGTCAGTGTGGGACTGCAAAATGGTCCAATCACATTACAGGATCCCAGCGACGCATAATCCAATCCTGTCGTGGCCTCATCCGGTCAGACAGATTCTGAAACAGATAAGGATGAGGAGCAGCTGTACCAGAGCTGAGTGATCCCTGACTCACAAGGGCCTGGAGGAACACAGAAGCAGGCGAAACACACCACCGAGCAGAAACACACCACCAAGCAGAAACACACCACCAAGCAGAAACACACCACCAAGCAGAAACACACCACCAAGCAGAAACACACCACCGAGCAGTAACACACCACCAAACAGAAACACACCACCAAACAGAAACACACCACCAAGCAGAAACACACCACCAAGCAGAAACACACCACCAAACAGAAACACACCACCAAGCAGAAACACATCACCAAGCAGAAACACACCACCAAACAGAAACACACCACCAAACAGAAACACACCACCAAGCAGAAACACATCACCAAACAGAAACACACCACCAAGCAGAAACACACCACCAAGCAGAAACACACCATCAAGCAGAAACACACCACCAAGCAGAAACACACCACCGAGCAGTAACACACCACCAAACAGAAACACACCACCAAACAGAAACACACCACCAAGCAGAAACACACCACCAAGCAGAAACACACCACCAAACAGAAACACACCACCAAGCAGAAACACACCACCAAGCAGAAACACACCACCAAACAGAAACACACCACCAAACAGAAACACACCACCAAGCAGAAACACACCACCAAACAGAAACACACCACCAAGCAGAAACACACCACCAAGCAGAAACACACCACCAAACAGAAACACACCACCAAGCAGAAACACACCACCAAGCAGAAACACACCACCAAACAGAAACACACCACCAAGCAGAAACACACCACCAAGCAGAAACACACCACCAAGCAGAAACACACCACGGAACAGAAACACACCATGGAACACACTACTGATACTGTGTGCTCAGATGT
Organism: Protosalanx chinensis; assembly: GCA_030340685.1. NCBI lineage: Eukaryota > Metazoa > Chordata > Actinopteri > Osmeriformes > Salangidae > Protosalanx > Protosalanx chinensis. Next base: position 14,936,581 of record CM059322.1, on the reverse strand, counting down.
TTTCCTCTGGGCCTAATGAAAAACTAACCATGGCAGTCCTCTAAGCCGAACGCCCCAGCGAGCCCAGCGTGTGTGCTGTACGGGCTTCCAGATGAGCTGATAGACCAGACTCCAGCAAGGGCCGCCTGAGAACCATGGCGTCGCTGCGGCAACCCCCTAGCTTCCCCTGCCGTGAGAATGGGAGCTCTCCTCCCCGCTGCTCCCCTCCCAGACTGTGGGAACCGGCTTGCGGTCGCAGTTTGATACTCTATATGAGGGCTCCCCCTAGAGGTTTACATGCGTCACAACACCACCATTACCTGGTTATTGTACATTGGGGGCATAACATTTCAGCAGGCGAGCAGAATGATAAAAGTCCAATAGTGGATGTCTTGCTTTAATGAGAGTGTGTGTGTTTGGGAGAGATTGGTGCTCGTGGAGCATTGAGGGCCCCCTCAGGGTTCTGGGTTAGCAATAGAGGCTCAGCATGTGAACGGGAAACTGCTCATGAAGCAGGCGGGAGGAAAGGCTAGATTATGGAGATGTGTGTACTTGCACTCCAGGGGACGTTTTCAGAGCGGAAACATTTCCAGTCATTTCGATCGCAGAAAGAGATAGGAACTTTTTTTCCTCCCAGCTCCTTTCTCACGTTAGTGGCTGTTCTTGATGGTTCTGGTCCAGGTTTCAGAGGGACTGTAGAGATGAAGAGATCCTGTGAGATGAAGAGGTTTGCTGTGTCAGGTCTTTGCTTTTCCTGATGATGATCTGTTTCTGTGTTGGTGGAGAGACAGAAGAAATGCAGAGGAAGGATCTATCTATTATATCTGGATCTATCTATTTATCTATCTATATATATCTCTATCTATCTATATACCTTCCTGTGCCTACTTTTCAATCTGATCATCACCATCATTACAAACATCATCATCATTATGGATCATAACTAGGGGTTTTCTCTACTACTTTCGAATTAGAATAACTCCGTTCAAATATACAGATAACATTTATATTTTTAGCATTATGTTACAGATATTTACATATTTCTTGTTTATAGTCAAGAGAAAAATGCCACAAACTGACATTCATGAAAAATAAATAATAATCCATGTAATATTCCTAACAGTTTTCTCCTATATTTATGTTTTTTTTACGTCACCAGGCAAAACAAGCTGATATGAACTAGAATTTCAGTAGTACTGTTTGGAAGGACTTACAATATTATGGACAACAGAGTTGACCTCTTCACCACCAGAATATTCTAGATTAGATTAGATTAACCTTTATTTGTCCTCCAGGGGGTTGAAATTGCAATTCTATCTATCAGTTCTGAGCAGTACAGTAATCTGCATGTACTTGTCTGTTCCATGGATGCTTTTGCAGTAAAGTTCGACACCAAAACGACAGTTAGATTTCAAGCCTGGATTTCAAATCTCAGTACTGTATAGCACTGGTGTTTTCCAACACATAACAGGCCGATTTCTCAATCTTTTCATTGCAATGTTCAAAGTCCTCCACTTGAGGGCAGCATTGTAATTGTAATGAACAGAAGTCTCCCTTCTCCCCAAGTCCCCTCAGGAAGTGTAACATTAGATCTTTGAGGATGTGAAGGTGAGCATGCGCCTAAGTACTGTGAGCCAGTGGTTCTTCTCAGAAGCGCCTCACCTGCACTACATCACATTCCAAACTGTGAATGACTTGACAGCCTAACTGAATTCATGCTTCAACCAAAGAGAGAGATGCTCCCCATGCTGGGAGCTGTTGTTATGGAACGGTTGGCATGAGAGCGAGAGCCCTCTTAAGAGTCCAGTTTGCTTTTCAGCTGCGGTGGATAAAAGTCCAGAACCTCTCGCGTAGCGACGAAAGAAAAGGCAAAACTTTTCGAAGGGCCTTGAGCAAAAGGCTGGTTTAGTTATTTCGTGCCCAGTTGTTTTTGAAGGGTCCTCTTTTCATTTGAAACATGTTTTGTTTAAACCACAGTTGGTTGAGTTGGGGGGTGGGGGGGGGGGGGGGGGGGGATGGGGTGGAGGAGGGATGAGGTGGGCTGCGAAAACTACAATCAGGCTGGAAGCATTAAAAGAATGCCATGATGTGTTTCTGTCTGCGTTGAAGCAGCTGCCCGTTCTCTCCAGTCTCCTCTCTCGGTGCCCGCGGCCCCCTCAGCCCCCTGCTTGTAGAGGGGGCTGCCATGCTCTGCTGCCCCTAAATCCACATCCCCCTCTGGCTGCACGTCTCTTCCTGGCTGGGCCACTTTTGATGACATCATCAGTGCTGTCAGTCTCATCTCAGACAGGTCCCTCTGGGTTGGAGTGTCACGCGCGGTTGCGCAAACACACACACTCTTACAAACTCTTTCACACACACACACACACACACTACCCTGCAGTATTGCTTTGCCGCTACAGATTATGGTTGATGACTTCATCTTAATCACATTCTGTTTCATTTTCTTTTATCTTCGTGGTTTCATGGTACACTGCTCCCTGACTGCACACACACAAACACACACAAGCACACATAAACACACACAAGGACACACACGCAAGCGCACACACAGACATAGCATTACTTAGCAGACAAAGCCTCCCTCGTCTTCAAGGTCTTTGATGAAGCCTTTAGCAGAGTGGACACTGAAATGATTGGACTTTACCCCGTCACCAATGAACACTCAGATTTAACCCTGCTGTACCCAAATACCTTGTCAACTATCTCATCATGAGGGGCCTCTGCAGGGCTACTATCTAAAGCACTGCACTGCGCTGTATTGTGTTGGTCTGTAAGTGTGTGTATGTGTGTGTGAGAGAGTCTCCTACTGTATGCTGTTGAGGATGTGAACTTGAAGACCCCACAGAGGCGACCCCAGAAAAACGAATAAATCAGTGTTTTTTAGAATTTTTCTTGTCTGTGTTTTGATCCATCGGTCTGATATCGTTAACATCTTGGTGTTAGGAACTCTGAACCCTTCCATCTTGGTCTCTCCTGTCGTTGGAAGGAAAAGGAGCCGTAGGGATCGTCTTCACCACGTCTTCACCAGTTCCCTTGTGTGTTTGACCTTGTCCAGCTCCGGGACCCCAGACGCACACTCAGACTAACACGGTTTTCCCAGACACCTGGCACCGGGCCAAAACAAATAAGCCCTCGAAGTGTCGGCAGAACCGCGAGCAACCCGACACCCCGGCTCGGCCCCCGCAGCACTCACTCACAGGCTATCAGCCAATGACTTGTTGAAATTTTAATTGTCCGAATGCATCATGTGGTTTGGAAGCAAAATCAAATCAGGTGGGATGCTTCTTCCTGTGTGACAGCCATCCAGGGGAGGGCAGCATTTTTGATGAGGCTTTTCATTTATTTATTTTAGCTCTGATTTCAAGGTCGGGTTACACCAACTTGGGGGACAAATGGATGACATTGTATGGATAGGTAATCCAAGAGTCTGTGCACTGTGGATCTTTTGCAGATAAGAGGGAGAGGAGAGACAGGTGTCCTAGACAGGGGAAGACATCAATCTGGAAATTCAATCGCCAAGAGCTGCATCAAACAATTCTGCAAAACAGGGAGGGCCTCGTATCGATGTCATTTCCATTTCCTCCGACGCAGGCGGATTGGGTTTGACGGCGCTGATGGTTCGGACGTTTTCGGATCCGGGTCTTTTTTTTACCCGAACAAGAAGTTATCGATGAAAAGTTTTTTTTTTCTCCACCTCTTCGAGGCTGAGCTGTGTTGGGAGGGAACCAGCTGTCGAGTGTTTACGGAGAGGAGCGGTTAGCGCCGACGCCGGACATCGAGTCCTGTCCTGTCACACCAAGGTATCGTCTGTCCGGGGCTCACGCCGTCAAGTGGCACAGCTGCAAATGTGATTAAAGAAATACTAGAACGGGACAGATACCGGACAGGAAAATGTGTGTGTACGCGCGCGTGTGTGTGTACATGCAAGAGTCCGTCAGAGAGAGACGGAGGAGGAGAGAGAGAAACGCAGAGACAGGGCGATATAGATTACAAGTAGCCCGCAGCACCATGGATGAGGACGGCTTCACCTCATCATGCGGCATCCCAATGCATTGGGATTGTCTATAACGCAAAGCATGAATAGGTACTTCTGAAATACGTAGCATGCAAATACTACGCAATACTAAAGTACTAATAAGAATACAAAAAATCTCGGAGGGTCTGACGTCATGGTCATATTCTTAATTGGAGCAGAGGATGCTGGGTGATGGAGAACTCTGACTGATTATAACCCACAGATTCCCATCTCATACGAGGGGGGAGTGGCTAGAGATGTACTTAGAGGGTAAAATGACACCCGACCTTCTCATAATCAAATGAATACATCCATTCATAACGCCACACCCTGCCAATGGATCGGGCTGCTTGGCACTTCGACTGGCTTCGATATGCCCATCTCTGCTCCTCTCCCTTCCTCTAACCCCCATCCCCACTCCTCTGTTCCCCTCCCCCACCCCCCTTTTCCCAAAACCTCCTCAAGTCATTAATAACGGGCAGTAAATATTCATTACGAGCCTCAATATCATGACAAAAAGGTCCATGTCTGGCCAATTAAAAATGCATAAGGAGTAATGGGTCTTTATGAATAAGTCAGCAGTTGACTCGTCCAGAGCGGTGGTGGCGGAAGCCCGGTCACAGTAACGACGCCCCCCCCCCCCAACACATCGCCTCTGTTCCCTCTCCAGCGCCGGCCTGGAACTCTCTGGAAGAAGGACATGCTGGCTCTGGGTCCTTCCTGCACACCTGGATCAAAGATATTATCAGTAAGCACAATGAATCAGGTATTCAGCTTTTTAAGTGGTTAGCCTTTGTTCTGTTGATATTTAGCACGGGGCAGTGAGTCACATTGAGTTTTGTGACACGTATCAAGCGTCCGCTACGTAGCTCTGATATCAAAAGCAGAGGCGAGTTCATTTCCTTTATTTTTGGCCACAGTAGCATAAGAGCTCAGGATAGTGACAGTGTGGTCTGTCCTTCCTTCAGTGGTCTCCATGGTTCAGGCTCTGGAGTCTGTCCAGAAGATGGCAGCTTTGTTTAAGCAGTGCCGACTCTCAGCCACTCTGCCAGAAAGCCTGGTCCCTTTAGAGCGTTCTAGAAGCAGTCGGTTTGAATAAACACAGTGATCCTGATCTATTACAATATCTGAAGAATTTGTGTGAATTTGATGCGTAGGTACATCATTTAATTTAATAACTAATCAGAAACTGATTGTATTGACTGTATTGTATGATTAAAACACGGTAAACTGTATAATATAAATGAATAAAAAATGCTACATTTTGTAGCTTTTTTTCCAGATTAAATTTGGCATATTTTATTCAGTGTCATCCCTCACCTTTCAGGTAAAGTTAATATGACAAATGATATCAACAAATGATAGAGAAAAAAAAACATTACGCCGTTACTGTAATCCAGGTCTTTGTTTTGAAATGATCCACGTCAGTTTTTTTCCTGACGGTGTCATTATGTTTGGTTGCGTAAGTCCAACAACAAGGTCCTTGAGGAACAGCAGGTGTAGCCCTCTTCACACCCTGTGTACCTAACACCTGCCACAACTCCCTCAATGTCAACAAGCAACAAGAGAGGAACTTGAAGCTGGCAGCACAAAACGTGGCTACCGCGACACACAGCACAACACCACAGTTGACACCCCCCCCCCCCATCCTTTTCCCAAAGCAACATTGCCCCCCCCGCTAAATCTCCCCACTCCCTCGGTTTACAATCCTTCTACCTTAAACCGCCCCAACAAACCTCTTCATTTCCTATTTGATTTCAGAAGCAGACTACCAGTCGCCCAGTTGGCTGTCCTTCTACCAGAGCCTGCATCTGCTCCGGAGACAGGATCAGTACAGGCCTGAAGGCGACCAGCCAACACATATGTCACAGTGGTGGGGGTCAAGGGGATTGGATAAAGATCCCGATATGACAGTTCCCCTCGCCTTCTCCTAGCTGGCTGGCTGGCGCTCTGCTACAGCTCTCTCCTCCAGTAGATCAATACCCTCTGACAGCTTGGCTGCACATTATATCACAATCCTTCGGCTGGGATTGTGAAGTGCACGTGTGGTAAAGTTGAATGGATGGATTCCTCTGTTATACTTCCAGACGTCCTGATGTCGATGATGATATCTCCGACAGGATGTAGATACCCCCCCGATTGTATCTCTGAAGTTGGAGGTACCGTTGATTAAAACGTCTCAACAGTTAAGAGGTTTATTTATCATATCGGTGCAATTGCTCGCCTGCTCTTCGACAGGAAGGTAAAAATTTTGGCTGTTGAGAGATAGGGAGTTTCTGATCCCGAATATCAACATTGCGGGCGATACTCTGCTTGTTTGACGCCACACCCCAGCACCCTAACACCCTAACTGCCCTAGCATTTTGATTTGTGGTTACGGGTCCAATATTTCCCCACCCGATATGGCTTTGTTATTTTTCTTTCTCTCCAGTTGCCTGTTGAGTTACGGCATAATATGAGAGTTGCCCGGTGCGCTCCATAAATACTTCCCCCTCTCTCATCCATCTGTAGACACGGGCCGGGAATAAACCAAACGGGGCCGGGCAAAATCATTTTTTATACGCGCGGTTATGAAGTCATAAGCTACAGTACGCCACTCTTCATTTCGGCAACAGCTGAGGCCAGCGCCGTCCCCGTCCCCCCTCTCCTGCCCCCCCTCTCCTGGTCCCCCCCACCTGCACCAGATCCCGCAGGGAGTTTTATGTGGATCATAAATATTGTGTGCTAATGAGATATGAATTGATTACTCACAGGATGGGGGAGGGGGGGGGGGAGCCCTGCTCTCTCGATACATCACTCTAAATGATGTTTAACAATGGATTACCAGCCAATAATTCCCCCTCAATATGAGATTAAATAAAACAGCCGGGACTGTTTCCAGCTCGCTCCCATTCTCAGTAGGAGGCGGAGGGAGCGGCGTCGAGGGGGGATAAATTCAGCCAATGATCGTCCCCCCTTAATCCATTTTTCACCTCTAAGGACATTATTATTTCATTTAGGACCTGTTCATGCATCATAGATGATTTCATTTCACTCAATCAATAAGGAGAAGTGCAGTGTTTTATTGGAGCCACTGTTGCCCTGTTGGAGAGGGGCCCTGGGATCAGCACCACAGCAGAGGTGGTGGGGAGAGGCCCCTGCAGATCAGCTCATCTCCTGACAGCAGGGCTGGAGGTGTGGCCAAGACACTCAAACCTCTGGATGGTTATGGATTCATGTTTTGACAGTCATGTTTGGATTGTTTATTGTTTGTTTGTTTTTAGTTTTTTACAAGGGGGGGCATTCACAGGCCTTGACTATCCTGGGGCCTCTGACAAGCATGACCCACAAAAGGTGCTCGCTCCAACACTGATCGATCGAAAGTGAATTAGCTGTTTTCTATAAGATGATTTGGAACATCACCTTGATGCCCAGGAACACGGGGCAATTGGATAACGCACATGCTCAGTACCAGAGCCCCCCCAACACTTAGCAGCAAATCACATTTCGTCTTTCTTCGTAGAATTCAGCGTTGCCGGGGCAGGTTATTTCTCCTTTAACAGCGTCAGACTGTAGCTGTGAGGCTCCAGATGACCTGTGTTAACGCGTTAGTGTGGTGTCTCATATAGGGTGGGGGGGGGGGGTTTGCGGGTGGTGGTGGGGGGGGGGGGGGGGGGGTGCGGGTAGTGGGGGTGGGGGGGTGTGGGTAGTGGGGGTGGGTGGGTGGGGGGGGGGTATTAGGAGAGCCAAGCTGCCCCGGTCTTCATGGTTGCCTTCACCCGCTGTCAGATGATGAGAGGGCAGCATGTGGGGCTGGCAGCAGTTAGCATGTGGTTCTGACACGGCCAGGCACCCATCACTCTCTTCATAACAGAATATCTCTGTGGGAGGGAGGGGGAGGGGGAGGGGGGGAGACAAGCAGACAGCTTGTAAAAGAGAGGACGGGAAAGAGAGCGATGAAAGGAGAAAGATGGAAAAAGTCAAATGGACAGACATGCAGACAGACAGACAGACTTCTCGGGAAGTCAGGTGGCTCAGCGGTTTAAGGCGTTGGGCTCATGATCATAAGGTTGTGAGTTCGATTCCCGGCTGTGGCTATGTGACGTTGTGTCCTTGGGCAAGGCACTTCACCCTACTTGCCTTCCCTACTTGGGAATGTCCCTGTACATGCTGTAAGTCGCTTTGGATAAAATCTGCTAAATGATTCAACGTAATGTAAGTCTTTTTGAGGGTGTTGATTGGACTGTTAAGTCGGAACTTAACTTCAGAAAGCTGGTGGTACCAGGCAGAGCGGTCGTTTCCCCCTGGCCCTGCTCACCATCCAGTCAGCCTTCAGGGAGAGATATTCAGCTTCTCACAACTCAACTCTGAGCATGTATTTCGGTCACCAGCCGGAGCCTCTCCACTCCTCCCCTCCACGCACCGTCCCTCTCTGTTCCTGCGCCCCCTTCCACCCCCCCCCACTCACACCTAAGAACCCAGCATCCAGCCCCCCCCCCTCACCCCCCACCCCCCTCCACCCCCGCTCCCCCCCCCGATCCCAGTGAGGGGGCCTGTCTGGCCCCGCCAGCCCAGGCAGGATTGGGAAGAGGTGGCTGTCACAGCCTCTGATTAATGAGCCGTCCGTGGCATGTCCAGCCACATTAGGCCTCCATGTGTCTGCGGCGGCGTGCGTTCGGGCCGGTAGGCTTTGTCCTGAGGAGGAAGTGGTGTCAGCCGACCCACAGCGGTTTGCCTATAAAAAGATAAAGATTTACTGTCATCAGAGGGCAGATTAAAGCGCACAATGCCCACATTGATTTTTTTTTTTTTGGGGGGGGGGGTCCCACCCAAACATTCACATTTTGGGAAAACTCATTCCCAGGCTTCTGAGGGAGATATGATCAGCTTATTTGGAGAGAGATAATATGGAATCTTCGCCCAGAATGAACTTTGAAAGAAGTAAATTGTAAATATTGATTTCTGAAATTAAGTGTCAATCTCGGTCGGCGGCTAGATTATTTCTATCATCTCGTTCGAGCCCTCAGACGCCATGAATTCAGAACTGCTGACGAAGTGCGCCGTATAGGATTTCTGTTAGGAGCGGTCTGCGGCGCTTTACCGCTTGGCCGGCCCTCGCCCCTCGCCGGTAATGGCTGTTCAATTTTATCTGATAACGGAGGAGATCTCATCACAGGGGAAAAATGAAATGAACTGTGACTCTGAATCAGGATCCTTGCTCTTATCCGGGCAAAAATCATCCGACCAATGCCCGGGGCTTTCCATTATTTCAGGTCACTTCATTACTGGCCAGCACACAGGACCCAATTGCTGCAGACAAAGCAAGCCCTTCCTGTCTCAGCCAGGGGTCGGAGTGAGGGCCAGTTTGATAGGCTGTTGGCGTGTCCTAGGTTATCCCATTACACAGTAAGAAGGCTGCTGAGAGGCAGCAAATCTTCGCCCCGGTTGTTTGTTATCCTTTTTCCCCCCGGCCGCCGCACACGCTCCGCATCACGCGAGCTTTTACTGCTCACCTTGCTCCTCGCGCCTGAGGAGAATTCATCTTTTCCTGTGATAGTTGGAAACTGATCCCCCCACCCCCCCCCTCCCACACACACACACCCCCCCACCCGTTCTTCCTGGTTGCTGCAGTCGTCAGGTAATGTAGACCGCACCAGCCATTTACAAGGGTGGATTAATAACTTTGTGAGTCCGACTAAGAACATCCAGGGATGTTTGTAATACGTACGATTGTTATGTAAATATGACAAAAAGCTCTTTTGTCAAACGTGCGTCAAATAGGCTGCTGAAGTGGCAAAACCCAGCAAAGAATGCCGCCTCTGCGATTCAACGTTGTGAGATGTGTGAATGTGCATGTTTTACTTAGCATAATGGATGAAGTAAGCTGCTATCGCAGAGGAATTTGCAGCTTTCGTGCAGTAATTATAGTTTTTTTTCTACCAGGTCGCAATGGCAGAATATTGATCTGTGTGAGTCCGCTGGTTCAATATGCACAGGGGCTGTTGATAGCTACATAGAGGAAAAGTTATATTGGCCAGAGCAGGGAGATATTGAGGTAAGAATAATTGAAAATGGAGCAGAGAAATTTCAATCCACACGCTCTTGCGTAGTTGCTTTACAAGATGCTTTGGTCTTGGTGGTCGTCTGAAAACATGGACGACATATTTGGCTCTGCGGTATCATCCATGTACTGCAGTGAAAACAGTAGGGGATGACATCACCACCAGAGAACCACAGTGTGTAAGAATGTGGGTTTATAATGATAATGACTATCTATCCACTATTAATATCTGCTTTAATGTATGAATCTAACCATTTTCTGCCGCGTCATTTTACTTTCCAGCCAGCATATGGCAAAAAAATAAAAAAAATTAAATAAATAACGTGTTTTTTTGTTGTTGTTGTGTACATTGTACTTCCCGCCTGTTTGGAGGCTGCAAAGCCACATTAGCGGCTAACCATCTGGATCACAGCCAGTCCATAACAGCGGCCATCTCTCTCGCTAACCGCTGAGTCGTCCGCCCATCCGCCTCCCTATATCACCCCGCTCTCCCCTGGAGTCTGGGCATATTGCTTTCTTCTTTCATCTCTCGTCCGTGCTCCCGCTCTATTTCCTTCTTTTCACGGCAGCTTAGAGGAGATGGTGTCGGAGTGGCTCGCCAAGTTATCAGCTGGATCTCTCCTCCTAGGCTTGAGATGGGATCCATACATCGATCCATGCAGGCTTGAGTTACATTGTCCCAGTGCTGGCCCGCACTCACACCGCACTGATACTACACTACGCTTTCCACAATCCAGCGTCTTCTCATTCCGTTTGCGAAAACATTGTTCTCCGTGTCCATGTAGGCATTTGCAGACCCTATGTTTTTTGAGGTTTTTCTCTTTTTAAGTAAAAAAAATAAACAAGTTTGCCAAGATGTGCTTCAATAGCGATCGACCGAGTTTACTGAGCCAATGTCAACAGACAAAGACTGCAGCAGGTAAGATACAGCAGCTATTAGGATTCATCATTTCCTTGTCAGACCATTAACGCAAAACATGGACTGGAAATGTGTATCTCTCGAAGGTGCTGCTATGAAGACACAGTAGCTAGCTCTGGAAGTTGGAAGTTAGACGGTCTTAGTGGAGAAGCGAACCCAAAAGACACTGACTGTCTGTGCTCGGTGGACCGTGCTTGAAAAAGACAGAAAGTGTCCTACAAGTACGTCCGGAGCGGACGCCCCTGCGTTCTGGAGAAGACGGATGCACCTGGAGACTTTCCCTCCTGAGACACTTACAATGGGACATCCCCCCTGCGAGCTCCGTGTCCACTTCCCTTGATTGAGCTATCGTAGACCTTCCCCTACCCCCTTCCTCGATCCACCTCTGTACCACCCTCCGTTCCTCCATCCATACCTCCACGCAGCGCCCCCCTCCCTCCCTTCTTTACACCTCCATCCATCCATCTTTCATGGTTGCTCCGGTCACGACAAGAGCAGCGCAGTTGGAATTAGGCCCATTGGGGTCCACTGATCCCAACCATTAGCAAGCCGGCAAAGTTTACACCCAAAAGAAAATGAAGACAGAAAGAGAGAGAAAGGCCTGACAACAAAGTTTTTGCCCGTGGTTACGTTTCAGAGCACAGGGCAATTTAAAAGGCTGAAATGTGGAATTAGAGGGGATTTGATGCGTTTCAAATTGAGCAGAGGGGGGGGGACACCATCACCGGCATGGCACCTTCAGCCACGACTTAAGTAATGTCTTGTGGCACGTTTGACGCGGCGAGGCTGAGGCCGGAGAAATGAGGGATTTATACAGCCTCTTCTCTACCGTACGGAAGAAGAAGAAGAAAAAAAGAGAAGCTTCCCTCGCTACCCTGAGAGCGTGCTCTGCCGCTGAAGAACAAGCAGGTATACAAGGAGATGGGAATCATACAGAGTGGCTGTTTGACCTATCTGGATATTCACTTGAAGCAGCATCTAAATCAGCTGTGTTCTCAGAGGACCGCATTCAGGCCCTTATCAAAACACAGGCGGAGGCAGATAACTTGATTTGCTTAAGGAGGAGGAGGAGAAGATATTAACAGCCCTTGACTATGGCTGTGGCCCCTGATGTTGTTGGTATTAAACCTATCCAGCACTTCATTATACCTGCTCTCTCTGGAGGATCCCTCTGGTACAGTGCCTCTTTATCTCCACTACTCGCTCGGTTTCCCTCTCCTCTTCTCTTCCTCACCTTCTCTATCTTTCTCTCTCTTTCTCTGCCTCTCTATCTCCCTCATGCGCTCTCTCTCTCTCTCTCTCTTCTCTCCCCATAGAATCCCAACATCTCTCGCTCTTTCTCTCCCTGTCTTTTTCATTATCTCTCTCTCCCGAGCCACTCTCCCCCATCTCTCTCTCTCCCCCATCTCTCTCTCTCTGTCCCCGCTCGCTCTCTAAGTAGGATCCCAGTAGCAGACAGGAGCATCATCAACATGCGTGGAGTGCTGGTGTCATGCAGATAGCCCCATGGCGTGTTGATGGAGGCGGCAGAGATCAATACCAGGGACCAGGCGAGGCAGCTGAGCAGCAGAGAAGGGCCTGCTTAGCCGACTCCTAATCCCGGTGAATAATGTCCCTGTTATAACGGAGGGATCATTTATTGCTGACACTGAGCTCCATGATGAATAGCCTGTCAGCGGACGTAGGGACAAGTCAAATAGCTCATGGCCAGATGTGGAATATTCATTTTATTGTGTGTTCAGCTGCTGGGAATGATTAGGGCCTTGTAGATGTGATTTAGGAATATATTACTCTAATAATAATAATAATATTATTATTATTATTAATAATAAAAAGGACTAGAAACTAGTTGGCATGGATTTCTTTCTCTCATCTTTTAAAAGGCTATCTACTTTTTTATGGGTCAGGGTTAGGGCTGTGCATTTTTATGATCGTGTTTTCAGCTGGTATGTTGCACATTTCATTTCCCTGAGTTGACCAGATTGAATCAAACGTGTCAAGACGAGCCCAAGTATTCCAACAACATCTGAAGGAAAGAGTGATAGGTCTGCTCTTCCAAGCAACCATTTACAGTAGTTTCACGTTGGTAAGGTTCTCCGCTTCCTCCACACTGGGGCATTGTGCGCCGAAACTTAAATCGATTTCATTCCCAACTCTCTTATCTGTAAATGTTTAAGTACAGAGCAGTTTTTATGATTTATGACTTCAAAGCCATAAAGTCTCCAGTTGACATCAAACCAGAGAACCCACTTGTTATCCAGTTGAGAATCTCCCAGCCCACCAGGACTGGACCCAGAGGCATCTCCTTAGGGTGAAGACAAAAAAAAGTAGAAGAAAAAAAGTATTTTGATTTTGTTGACAGAGGTTATAGAAATAAATAATGGAAGAGATAAAAACCGCAATTATGATTTTTCTTTTTTTTTCTCTTCTTCCAGAAGCATTGCCTCAGTATCGCAGATGGGTTGATAAATGATCTGTTTGGAAGTCAGTTTGTTGTCGGAGATGTGCTGATGGATTGCGCTGACAGCAAATAGGCTAACATGACCTTTTTTGGGGGGAAATCCAATTGTTTGCTCCCAGAGCTCAGCCGAACGATGTCTTGTAACGATACGAGGAGAAGAAAGCCTCTTTTTTTGAAAGGGGAAAAATGGCTTTCTTAAATTCTTTTTATCTGAATATTCGAAAATGTTACATTATCTCGCCCGTCCATGACGGGGCGCAGGCCTAACGTTGCCCGGTGAAACACGCTGCTAAACTGTCTCTGCTGTTGACTTGTGCTTGTGTACACAGCTCCTGAGCTCCACAGGAGACCGCAGAGGAGCGTTGGACTAACACAAGCCTCTGACCTTGGAGAGGCTTGTTTGCACTGCTGAAACAGCCTAAATATTTACCTGCCATTGTTGATAATAGTCTGGAATTCAACGGCTTTAATGGTTTTGATGGAAAGGCTGTGTGGGCCCTGTGTGACGGGATTGCAAAATTAAGGCCGCTGGATTGGGTAATATCATCAGGACCCTGGGCTTAATTTGCTGTCTTATAACCCAACTGTCCCGGCGCTGTGGAGGACAAGGATAAGAGACGAGACTACTGGAGAATCCTAATGAAAAACAATGTGTCAGCCAGGCCCAGTTTAACCTTGGTGAGATCCGTTTTATCAGACGAGATGCTTGTGGCTCAGTTAAGACCTCTTGCATGGGTAGGTATGCCGGATTGGAAACATGTTCTTTTAAGGAATCTTTTACCGCTCTTGGCTGGTTTACACTACTTAGTATTTTTACGGTGTTTAGTACGATATTGAAGCTTGTGGCATGTGACTCCTATGTAAGACTATGTTTGGTTCTGTACATTTTACCGCTCCATATACCGACGTAAAAGTTGAGAAATGCTCAACTTTCGGGTCATTACTGATGCCATAGCACCAATCAGAACAAACATTTTCAGAACGTATGCACAAATATGTATCGATTTAGCACGTCCGCCCTCAGACCGATCAGTAAAAATACACAATAGAACAAACCAGGTGTGGGAGTCGACCTTGAGCGATCCCAACGTGTTCTTGGTCTAATGGTACATCGGGGATCAATCTCTGGGCAGCCACAGTACGGCGACTGCCACCATGCGCATCACGCGCTGCGCGTGGGGCACCAAGTGCTCAGAAGGGCACCAAGTGCTCAGAAGGGCACCAAAGGGGTGAGGTGGGCATCAAAATAATCCTGAATAATTCGTGAAATTAAACCGAACCGAAAATGAAAATATATGCCGGTTTGTTGTCAATTAAACAGACTCTGAATCTTCGTGTTGGGGGGAGGGGGGGATACAGAACATTTTCTCTTCTTGGGGTGTGTTGTGAGTAGGGCACCCAAATGCCTAGCAGCGACACTGAGTAGCCAGCTATATGTTAGCCAGGAAGATTGTTGGCTCATGTTAGGTCAGGTTCTTAGCACCATGTATGGCTAAGCACCCAGCCTTTCTCAGCCTCCAGCCTCTCTTAGACTCCCACCTTTCTGCTTCACAGTCTACAGCCTCTCCCAGCCTCTCCTGGTTTTCATCCTCCAGGCTCTTTCAACCTCTCCCACCCTCCAGTCTTTCCCAGCCTCCAGTCAGCCTCACTCCTTCTCCAGTCTCACCAGCCTCTCCCAGTGTCCATCCTTCAGGCTATCCCGGCCTCCAGTCTCTCCTAGCAGGCTCTGCCCACAAGGCTGTGGAGTCTCTGGGTCTCATAGCGGCACACCTGGGGGATTACTGATGTCCATTTCAGATAGGAGCCCTCAATCTCTTATCATTTACAGCTGTCCACCCGTAAACAACAAAACAAAAAGAAAATGATAGAAAGGGATGAAAGAAAAGTTAAAAGGGACGGCGTCAGCTGGCCCCTCCAAGGGTTCGCTCTGCCGCCGCTGGCCTACTTACGGCGATAACCATCCACATCATAACTGTTTACACTGCTGTCAGCTACTTATCCCTGAACCGGATGTTTTCAATTTTAAAATTGATTTGTTTCAGCGTCTTTATCTCCTTCAATGAAAGCGGGCAAGCTTCTTTTTCATTAATCGTTTGATTGGTCTTCTGGCTAAAGCTGCTTCCTCTGGAGGGCCCCTGCTTGTGCGAGCCAGCCAAGGGCCCCAGGGGCCCGAGCTCACCGTATTACCTCAACGGCTTCATCCAGATGCACGGAGCCAATATGGACCATCCTCTGCACCATCTGCTCAATGCAGGAGAGGGCGAGTAATGCATTTTTAACCCGTCCTAATTGGTTAAATCATTTTTATTATTATAAATATTAGACATTTATAATGGGGGAAGCGATGAACACTAATTCCTTTGACTAGACTAAAGATTCCCGCCTTCAAATAACCATAGTAATCTAATTAGGAAGCTAGCTGAGCCGAACGAATACATTTTCTCATACTTAGCACAGGAGAGCTGAGGCCTGGCGAAGCAGATGTGCTGTGAAATTAATTTCCTCTGGTGTAAGCGGAGATGCTCCTCTCCTCGTCTCTGTTATGCAATTTCCATTTCACAGATGATAACCCATTATCACTTTATTCAAGGCGGAAGAAGAAAAAAAAAAGTGGAGAAAAAAAAAAACGTGTTAATAGCCGGGAGGATGACTGAATTATTCATAATCGCTCATTCTCATTCTGCTGCGTGGCTCTGCTCTTTTCATGCACTGAGTGAGGGCTAATGTAAACATGACCGGAATCCTTGTAAATTGGCTTGTAGAGGAGGCTGTTAGCATAGAGCCGGGGGACTGATGCTGGGTGGGGATAACGGCTGATATCTGTAAAGTACAGCCTGTGCGTGTGTGTGTGTGTGTGTGTGTGTGAGCGTGCGAGTCTGCTGTGCTACCGCAACGCGACCAGGTGGCAGTGAAAGCTAATGTAGAGCGCCTTGGAAGGCCGTGAGCGATTCGAACAAGCGACACACATCTGCCTCGCTCGCCTTTGATGAAACAGGTCTTAATTGATGCAGCTAAACTATCTCTAGTAGCATCCACTCTGTTTCTGTTGCCTATGAAGCCGGATCCAGATGCACCTGAATCTCCAGGTTATTACTACAGGTATGTGAAGAAAAAGCAGACGTTGAGAGAGAAATATGGTGGGGATTTACTTTCCCAAGTGTTGATGTTCTTTGACTTGAAAAATGCTTCAGCCTGGCCGGACAGGAAAGAGCTCATTCAGCTGCGATGAGTCTGTCCCAGTGACGTCAGCCCTGCTCATTCAGCGAGGGGATTATTACAGGGTAATAGTGTGTGTGTGCGTGCGCTTGTGGTGGTGGGCTGGGGTGGTAGGTGTGTGTTTGCATGTGTGTTTGTTTGTCTGTTGTTGTGCGGTTGTGACCTCATCAGATTGTGCCTAGTTATTTTCATATTCTGGTTTTTAAATTCTCTGGTTTAATTAAATACAATCAAATGGAAAAAATTAACTTTTCTTCTAAACAGGATCTTTCCATTTGGCAGAAACAGGCCTGTTGAGAACTATTGAGAACGTTTTTGTCCATTTCCCATCACTTAGTATGATGATACACACTATGCAATTAAAACACATATAGTCCCAGTACAGAAAATGAAAGGATACATTTGCAATTCACACTTAAATTGTAAAAAAAAAATATATATATATATATATATATATATATATAAATATATAAAAGAATCTCCAAAGCTACTCTTAAAAGCACAGTTAAAATGTAAATTTCCAGTATAAAATGTAATGTAATGTATGTGTAAAATGTGTGTAATGTGTGTACAGGATTAAGGTAACAGAGAACGTCTCAGTCAAAGACGACACCAAACAATAGAACATAATAAGATTCATAATGTCAGCAAACACAAGGTTGTGAAGCATAGCCTCTTAATCCTTTGGTCCAGCTGAGCATGCTAATAGAAGCTAATGAGCTAACACAGCCTCCACTTCCTGTTTGACATCACTGATTCCACCAGTCAACCCGAAGACAAACATCTGTGATTATTTTGCATAAATGCGGAGTGACACATGAATTAAGATGTAATTACCCTTCATTTGCTGAGTAAAGAGAGGCCATATTTGCCGTGTCAAGTGGCAATGCCCCCAAGAGACCAGAAAGAAGCCTCTTTCTGCATTTAACTAGACTAATTATTTGGTCACATCAAAGTAATTGAGCAATAATTACGTGTATTTATTAGATTTTCTTGTGAATGTCACAGATACTTTATCGTAAATGGTCAAAAGCCTTCAACATTTATTTCACACTTTATATCAGTCACGACACATATTAACTACTGCACAATAGTTTTTGGCTTGGTGAAACACATAAATGACACAAAAACAAGCACTTTCCTCTAAAGTAAAAAATTACAATAAACTATATTTGAGAAGACGACCCCAGTGTTTGAAGCGATGTGCTTCTCTGGGTCGAAGCATTTAGTGCACATTAAGATGGCGTTTCCATCCAGACGCTTTTATGAAGGGGACGAAGAGAACGAGGACTTCTCTGAAAGCTCTAATGGAGACTCATTCTTGAATTTTTACTGCAAGTCATTGAATTACAGTGGGGCTGAATTGTGGCCATGCTGTTTACCCTTGCTTGTTGGTCATTACATGTCTCCAAGCCAATTACACAGAGCTCTGTGTCTCAGCTTTAGATGCAGAAGAGTAACATAACACGGAGGAGCATAATGAGGATAGTGACCAACAGTGGAGCTTTCTAACATTGCAAACTAAATTGATATTATGAAAATGGCAGCTTCCCATTCAGTGATTATACACAGCAGGGACAGGAAACATCATTGATCTTTTTAACTTCAGGACTTCTTGTCCTGCTATATCCTGTTTTAAGGATCTGAACAGCGCCGCACGAATCTCGCTTAAATGGCAGTAATGATGATGACATGAAGCTCTGTACACGGGACACTGATGTGAAGAAGAAAAAAAAAACAGTTTCCTGTAATAAGGCCAAAGATATGTGAATGTATTTGGTCACTAGGTGGCAGTGCAGTATCCTGTAATTGCATATTAAACGCGTTTTTACATGCAGAGAGCAGTCTGACTTCACCACATATCTGTCCGTCCTTCAGCCTGACGAATACTTGTGCATGAAGGACTTCCTTTCGACCACACAGTGTGGTAAAGGGCATGTGAAAACGAATGATGATGGGATTGACCTTTGTAAACATGTCTGATGATTAAGGTTGATCAATGCTGCATTTCTAACATGAAAACGAAAAACTGTTATTTATGTTTTAGCCTCTCACCTGCCCCCCAACCCCAACCCTGCTTCCCCACAAAAGTCCACTTGCCAATACTTTTTTAAGAGAATGTTGGCTTCAGTAAAATATTATGAATTTTATTTAGCAATATACAGTTAAAATTAAAGTGATTTTTTGTGGTATGAATAAATTTTGTTTTCCTGTCTTCATTTGTAAATGTTAACTATCCGACTAGGAAATATAAGATAAGTTGAATTAATAATAATGTACTTTTCAAGCCATGTAGAATATTTTAAAACCACACTAGAGAGTGTGTCTTGTTGACGATCACATATATGTCCTGCAGATGAAGCGATAATCTCAGCTCTGTGTTCAGGTCAAATCTTTGTGGCACCAAGCTCTCCCAAAGGCCTAGGTCTCAATGGCAAACTCATAATAACTGAGGAGAGGAATAATGTGAATGGAATCCAAACCAGACAAGCTACAAACTTGACTAATAAAGTGACTTTCTGACCGCAATCACTTTTGAGGACCTCTCTATTCTACTGCTGCTTAACGCAATCCATATCAATCCAAAGCCTTATCAATATCAATTTACTCATATCAATAAAGATCAGGGTCCCAGTGGATCAGCTCTCTCATGCAGCTATCTGACATTGAAGGCCCCTCATCTCCCACTGACAACACACACACTCACTCACACACACACACACACACATTCACACGGCAAGCCCTTGACTTAGGCATCAATAAAGCTGACTGTCTTTGTGAGAGTATCGACAGTTATCAAAAAACGTCCTTGATGTAATTCCATGCCTGTAGACACTCACAGGCCACATACTAAGGATTATGGGAGGACTGTGACGAACAGGCTGAGATCAGGGTGGATGGACAAGTGGTGGACCGTAGGGAGGACTGGATGACTGTACTACTGACTATAGGACTAGAGGGCCGGAGGACTGTACTACTGGAGGACTAGAGGACAAGAGGACTGTACTACTGGAGGACTAGAGGACTGTACTACTGGAGGACTAGAGGACTGTACTACTGGAGGACTAGAGGACTGTACTACTGGAGGACTAGAGGACTGT